>VWZL01003684.1:0-83541 GCA_013396915.1 Stercorarius parasiticus
GAAGCCACTTCTATCTGCCTATGATGGGCCTCATCTGCTTTACCAGCATTTCACCATCCAGTTATATATATACCATAAGTATATATATACCAGCATATATGTATATATATCATATATATATACACCAGCTTTTCACCATCCAGAGCATAAAAGCTTCTACTTCAAGTCTCCTCTGCATTTTCCGTACTTAAAAACACTTGAAATTTGTTGCTCTCTGTCCTGTTCATAACAACCCATAAAAAAACTTATTTAAAAACACAGCTAGAGCAGAAATTATTGACTGTACTAGTGGTAGTATTTCCAGCTCTCAGTTTCTTATTTCACCTTCTTTATCTAATGACTCCTTAGTGAAAAATAAACAAATTGCCCTCATCATCTAGGGTTTCCCTGGGAATTCTTCCTTCACTGGTGGGCTGGAGTCAGTCTCCAATCTACTTGATTTCTTCCTGTCACTTTTGCAAAGAGAGAAAGAAAGGGGAAAATGACATCTGGTTTCAATTTTTTACAACTGATTCCATTCTGAAGATAGGTCTCGTGATATTTCATAGCCTTTGCTGCCCCAGCCTGGATATTTCGCTAAGGCAGAATTCTGCCCCTTAATGGGCAAAAGTCATACAGTTTAAGAGAGACACTGACTATCAAACCAGTCACTCAGTCATATATAAGACATGCCATAGAATTACATACTACTTCCTACATTGAAGAGTCCAATTAATTGTATTTGGTTAAGATATCTTCCACATTTGAAGCCATTCAAACATGGAGAGACCTCTCTTTAGCTAGCAGTTTGTTGAACACAAACAGTGTAGGATGTGTAAAAGTGGATATGTGTATGTCTTTTATCTAATTTCAAATTCAGCTTGTTTTAACCTCAGCTTTACTTCTATGTTTACACAAACCAGTATCTTGAGAGGCACAAGACCATGAAATGTAAGCCTTGCAAAGGCTCAGACAAAGCTTTTCTAACAAACTGTAAATCATCACATAGCTCTGACAGTCCAAAAGGAGAAACTTTCCTGATGGGAAGCAGAAACACGAGGAAAAGAAGCCTAAAACCAAAGGCATGCTTTGACACTTTCATAGAAAGGATTGCTGTCATTTTCTGCCTTGTCTCTTCGTTTCATTGCATGTAGTTGTATAATCTGATTTACTGCACCCACAGAATTCTGAAGCACTCCAAAGAAAATGAGGTCCATAATTTTTCTTATTTTATGCACAGAAAGACTCAAGGAAATAGAAGTGAAATGACATATCGAGAAGTTCAATAGCAGGTAGATAGCTACATCTGGAAGAAAACATGCATAAGTTCATAGGATATCCAGTCTGAACCTCTCCTGTTTCAGCTTATACCTGTTATGTCTTGTCCTCCTAATCTGCACCACCAAGAGCCCTAATCTTTGAAATTTAGGTAGTTTTAGCATCACATTTTATGGAAATTTCCATATAATGGATCTGAACGCACACTGCATTTGTAATCCTAATGTGAGATGTACCAAATACATACAAAGGAAAGCAAGGTATACCTAAAAATGCTGTTAAGTGCCTGCTCCTACAGAGGATTTTCAAGGAGAATGTAGCAGATGAGATTATAGTTGGAACCAGACTCTGATCAAGTCACAGTTAAGGTAATAGCTAAGATGGGTTTGGGTCCTCACTCCCTGCAATCATGTGACCACCGCATGTCATTATTGAGGGTATATAGAGGAAGAATGAGTAAGGAAGCTCCTACTGTTGTCTGGCATATCTGCTGCCCAGGAATAAAGGTACTCTGACACTTCTCCTCACCAGAAAATGGAAGATCCTGTCACAGGTCCTGTTTCATGAGATTGGGGGCTGCCTATGGATGCGTCTTCATCCTTTTTTCTACCACTTTCTTCCTCAGCTGATTGACTCTACAAACTGTGTTGTGATGATATTTGGCATCAAGCTGGAGTCAATAAAGAGAGTGCATAATGTTATTCATGCAGAATGCCAAACTACTATAGATCTCATACCACGTAGGAAAGAGTCTTTTATATCTGAAAACTTAGATTTTGTCCACTTCTCTAACTTGTGTATTACATCACCTTCTTCAAGTCTGGCATTTTTGTCTTATATTTGTAATAAATTGCACCACCCTGGGTGGTCAGGTTTGCTTATGTGAAGTTATGCTATATTGAAGTAAGGATATTTTCAGGTTGAATCTAAAAAAAAGAAAAAGAAAAAATCTTAATATCTTTTCTATTTGTTTATTTGTAGAGAACTTTTTTTTTTGAAAAATCTGGTTTGGTTGAAATTTCATAATCTAATTTTCCTAAGATGTGCTTGCCTGGAATGGCTTAATTAAAAACTAACTTGGAAATTATTTAGAAATATAAAGGTTAAATGGCAAAAATCCTGTGCACACCGACATGTAGTAATTTCAAGGGATTTAAAAGCAGTTTTTAATTTTTGTCTATTTGCACTTTCAGTAGAAATCTGACTAATGTCAGTGTGTACAACAAACGCAGCAAGGTAGGCAGGAAGAAATAATATTTTAGTTGCAGTAATTGATGTAGTCAAGAAAAAGTGAGACAGTTCGTAGGCACACAAGCCCGCTTTAAGATCTAAAATAGAAGGAGCCCACTTCAAAGCCAGTGATTACGTTTTTGTTCATTTCCAGGCTACCTGACCATTTTGTCATTCCTAAACCACAAAATCCTAAGCTGGAAGCTTTATGAGGTAGTATGGTTTCATTTTATTATTTTGTCACATCCCAGTATATTTCAGTCGTGCTTACTTTAATAGAAATGATGATGTCTATCTTGCAATTTGTCTCTCTGCTTTGACTCTAAAGGAAAAAAATAAAAAGGAGGGAATCTGACAACAAATGGCTGAAATGATCAGTGTCCTGCACAGATCAACAAAGGGGAAATAAAGGCAGAGGAAGGTTTCATTATTGTTCTTCTCACAAAGCATTAAATTTGCTATTAATTTGAGCTGCTGCATTTAAAAAACACAGGTTAATGAAAAAAAAAAAGATAATCCTATCTAAACATCACAGCTATTATAGTGCATTTTTCATGAGTAAATAGCTGCAACAGACAGCTGTTGCCACATCACTTGAAAAGAAAAACTGCAGTTGCAGGAGACTTGCACAGTGCATTCAAACGATTAGTACCACAACAGGTTCCTCAGATCAATTAGGCAGAAGAATATTTAAGACCTAACATTGCCCTAAAATATCAGTGAAGTTTGTAGACTTGAGTGAGTGGATCCCTTTGCAAAACCAGAACCAGAAACAATCCAGCCAAGTTAAGGCTGTGTGACACCTGAGATAATCGTATGTGTACCTGATCTTGCAGATCACCAAAGAATCCTGTCACTTCTGCTGCTGCTGACCTAAAAGGTCATGACTTGAATGGTCAGGTCTAAAATAAGAGAAATAGTTTTGTTGTCAATAGAACTGGTAAATCAGAAGATTAAATGGATGGAACCGAGGAAGAAAAACAACAAAAACTCTTTTATCTATGATACAGTTTATAATTGAATTTCTTAATAATAGAACATAATTTGAATTAGTAATACAGACATCAGAGCAGTTTTGCTTCCAGGCTTCAAAGTGCCACATATTATTACTTTCCTCTTTAGTCCTCTTTAAAACTCAGCCTATAAACCTTAAGTAAGCCACTCCACTCCTCTGACTCTGGATTTGTTCTACCCTAGGACATTGGGTTGTGTTGAAAATGTCATCTCATATTGTATTCCTCCACTGAGCATCCAGAAAAACCCAGAACAGAAAGGTCCAATAAATTAGTAGTCTGCGTCTACACAAAAAAAGTAGACTAGTGATTCCACAACATGTTCCACCTTAGTGTGAGAGTGATAATAGCAGGTCTTATATCTGTGCAAGAAAGGAAGTAACTTATCAACTTAAGATACCACTGTAGGAACCAAATGGAAGGATGGGCTCTCCTATCATCACCATGAGATTGCTAAGGTGTAGCTTTACCACCCTAGGACCACTATTGACACAAATATATCAAATCTTGAGACCAGTTCTAAGAAACATCAGCATACTTCCTGCTCAAAAACTTTTCTGAGTAAACAGAACAATTTTGCCAAACTGTGATGATTTCAATGACATTCTTAGTGAGGTAAAGAATCAGAGATGAATTTTTTTATGTGTGTGTTTTGGTTGGACTTTGGTGACAAAACTTAAACTCAGTATTTAGCAGGGCAGGAGCATCCCTTTTATGAAGACAGTCTGAAAGAGTTGAGGTTGTTCAACCTGAAGGAGAGAAGGCAGCTGTGGGGAGACCTTAGAGCCCCTTCCAATATCTAAAGGGACTAGAGGAAAGACGGGGAGGGACTCTTGATTAGGGAGTGTAACAAAAGGATGAGGAGTAACAGTTTTAAACTGAAAGAGGGGAGATTTAGATGAGATATTAGGAAGAAATCCTTTCCTGTAAGGGTGGTGAGACACTAGCCCAGGTTCCCCAGAGAAGCTGTGGCTGCTCCATCCCTGGAGGTGTTCAAAGCCAGGTTGGACGGGGCTTGGAGCAACCTGGTCTAGTGGGAGGTATCCTGGCCATGACAGGGGGGTTGGACTAGATGATTTTTAAGGTCCCTTCCAACCCAAACCACTCTGTGATTCTATGATAGTGGGATTTTCATTTGACAGGAAGAACCCCAGCTGGGGTGTACAAAATATAGCACAGCTAAATTGGTTGATATGTAAATATGAACCATTGCCACCCTTCTGAAAGTTGTTGATGTGTGAGACACTAAGTAGAGCTAAAGATGGATTAAAGAAAATGCATTCTTCCTATTTTGAAGAACTATAATTTATTTTCCCAGTGCTGTGAGTATATCATTGAACTGAACCCATGTTTATCCTCATGATAAACCAAGATTGATGGGTCTGCAACAGAATTAAAAGCGTTCAAAATCTGTAACAGGTTTATCCCAGAAACTAATAGTCCCAGCCATTGCTAATAAAATATACTTGTAAAGTACTTTGCTCTTCAGGAAAGGGATATGCTCAACTGTGTTTTCACATATGTGTATTCCATATTAAGTGCACAGGGTTTTCAAGTGAAAGAATGATTAAAAATTAAGTGTTCAGATACCCAGCCTGCAAATTATTTCTCAACTAGCCAGTTCTCCCTGCTTAACATATCCCTTTGAACAGCATGTCTTCTGGAGTGATGCATGAGGAGAGAAAGAGGAAAATGGAATAAAGCAAGACTTTCTGTGTTGTGACTCTATGGGACTGACTCTGTGTTGTATTTCCTTTTGCTTGGGGATTTTGTGCATGCAGTTCCAGTGAGCCCTCTTTCTCTGCTATGCACTCCCACATTCCAGTCGCATGTTTATGGTGGACGTTATCGGTTCGTCTGAAGATTTTGCTAATTTATTACATGTTTGTGCATGTCTGGGGCTTAGGAAATTTTGTGCTGGAGACAATTCCCCATCTCGCAACTCTGCTGGAGTGTGTTGTGAGATACCAAGTAGGTGTGCTGCCATGCACAGCCCTGACCCCAGAAACCCCAGAACTACAGAACATTCAACTTCCCTGCTGGTGGGGACCCTCACCTCTTGGGGCCACCCAACGTGTGACGGCTATATTGAAAGAAGGGCAGTTTTTGAATCCAAGACCTGCCTCCACAGAACTGGTGTCACCAAACTCACTGCAGGCAACTGCCAGATCTTTCAAGAAACCTGTTGTTAAAAATGATCTCCATGTGCAACACAAAGTTTATTCTCATTACTAATCAAACCAAGCAGATAAGAGACTTCCAGAGGTGCCATAAAAAAGGACTGTAAGAACCTCTTGATCGAGACCTTATCATTTCCTAATTTTGATGTCCTTGGCTCTTCCTCCACGCTCCCACTAATCAATCATTAAAATGGTGGTGTGTGGAGGTCACGGTAACCATTTGACCTGTTCTTATCAACTTTGCCCTCTCATGAAACTGCTCACTTCCCAGTGATTTGTGTGGATCAATACAGCAAGAAGGTCACAAAAGCACTAAAGAGAGATGCCAATCGGAAAGATGTCAAAAGAAAAAGAAAGTTTGACAACATCAGGATCAATCAGGGGCTGCTCAGGAGAAGTTGTCAGCTGTGATTAATGGGACATTGTGTGTTGCTGTCATTTGGAAAACACTATAGAACTTTTTAGATCACAGCGTGGAGAAATTGAGTTTAGACTCTTTTGTTGTCCTGAAATTTAATAGTTAGAGGGTCCAGAGTGGACCGGTCAAACTTTTTCTTAGCAAACAAAAGCCTGATGATGTCATGGCTGAGTAAAACTCTCCTAACTGTGTTTGGGTAAGGGACAGGATGCAATTCATATAGCTCTGGGGAGGCTCTGCTCCCCACCTCTCTCACACAATGATTAACTGGGGGATTGAAAAAGTGATATTCGAGAAGGAATGTTCTGAAACACAGGTACATTGCTATGAAATGGAGAGGAGGCATGTCACAAGCAGATGTACTGGTGCTCCCTTTCTTAGTTAGGGCTTCCCAACGCCCAAACCCCACAGGAGACTTCAGTGCTGTGATAGTGACCTCTGTGTTTTCCAGTATCCTCAGAGGAACTCCTCAACTACAGGTGAAGGTGATGGGAAAAGGTGCACCACTGTAAGTTGGGCTATCCATAAATCATGAAAGGAGTGTGTCAGCTAGACTGGTAGTTTTATCTTTTGTAGTAGCAGCTCTCAAACTGGAAAGGAATTCCTCTGAAAAAGCTGAGGAGGGACATGTTACCAAGGTCCCTTTGGGAATAGAGAGAGAAAGGGAGAGTGAGAGAAGAGCTGTGCCATTTCTGCAAAGTCTTTTCATCACTCCTCAATTCTCCTAATGTTTTTTTGTTGTTGTTTTTGTTTTTTTTCTAGGGAAGGGACTACCCAAACCTTGTACATGGAGAGTCTATGCCATGGTTGACAACAGAGACAAGCTGAAAGTATCCACTGGCACCATCCCAGTGAACATGTCTTACCACTACATATTCAGCAGTTTTGATTTGGGTCCCTTTGCTGCTGGAGAAAAAGCGCCTGGAAAACTCAGATGACCTTTTCAGTTAGGCTGTGGTAAATTATGGGTTTTGACTGGAAGTATTAATAGCTGAATTTTCCACATGAATGTGTCTTGTCCTCTAAACTATGAATGATGGTAAAACTGTTACCTAGACAGTGCTGGTAAAAAGACATTCATACTCTTACATCCACTAGTAATTCTCCTGATGCTGAGACACGTGGATCTTGGGACGTAAGGGCACTTTTGAGCAAAGGTACTTCCTTCCCATCTGACCTACAAAAGGCAGTTGCTTTCTTCTGTTTCCTGGGCAGTCGTTTCCCTAAACTTTTTTAGTTCATATCCAAAATAACTGAAATGCTTTGTCTGCTGCTTGCAAGATGTGTACTTTGTTGTAAGATCAGCTTGTAAAAGTAACTCAGACAACCTTGCTGTATCATACCTTCTCTTCTCTGTCCCAATAAGAGCATCTCCTTACTGCTGTTGGTGTCCATGGGTTTCTCATGAGTGGCAGAAGAGTACTACTAAAAATGGTACCTCTTTTAAATGACTGTCTTGGTCATACATGGTAGGAAAGCTTTTCCTTTGCTAGTGTAGTGACACTGAATTTCTACCTGACCCAGACAACTCAGAGTGGATAGAGAAATTCTGAAAAGATGTTGTCCTTAAGTCTACAGAAAGATCTATATTCATCTGGTAGTCATATCATCTATAGTCTATAAGACTTGTAGTAATTTTAATCCAATTTTTTACAGCATATTTGAAGTGTTTGTATCATAGCGAGTTAAAACATATGATAGCATAATGGTCCTCAACAAAGAGTGGGAAACTAGGGCAAAAATGCATGGTGAGCTTCTCAAAGTAACCCTACAGGATAATGGCAACAACACAAGTTGTCTGTTCTCACCCTCAGGCCACATACCTCTCAGCAGCTAAAGGTCTCTCCCAATCTCTAGCACATCCCATGCAGTACCTGCCTAATGCTTCCACATGTTTTTGTCAAACTCATTTTTGGCATGGTTTAAATCTAATTAATCCAGTTACAGAAATCAGTTCTTATTTGTCCTTTGATTGTCACTTTAGTTTAGTGCTACTTTGAAGAACTTCCTGGCACTCAAAGTGATCGCTCTATTCACATTTCCATTAATTAAGCCATGTAATTTTTCAAGTATAGCTGCATACAATCATATCTCTTTGCTGCACCTGACAGAGACTGTTTAGGCTACCTGCTGTTAAGTCAGGTCTCTAGAAGTGGAGTTTTCTATAGCTATGCACTTTCCTATCAAGCAATTTGTACTCTAAGACTGTGGCGTGCAGTCTTAGACACAGACAGGAAGTGTTGATCCACATCAGAATCCCAGTTAATCTCATCTGATCATCCTGAATATAATCACTGCATCTGTGGTATATTCAGCTCCAGTTATATGTATGTAGCTGTAAGGATTTTTATAATGCATTTTGTAAAAGACATTTATTCCCCCAACCAACAGTGTAACACAACTAGTATTCTGCTGAAGACGTGGGTGGCAGTATATCAAGTACACGAGATAAATGTCAGATTAGCTGACAGTTGCATGCAGTTTAACACATTTAATACACTAATTTTGATTTAATACGTATATCAGAGGATTCTATAATATTGGCAAAGGAAATTGTCAGAAGATACACAGACAAGCAATACAGTTGTAGCTAGCCACTGATCAAAGAAACATAACAGGTTTGTTTTTAAAAGGCAAGAATTACTGATGTTTTGATATTTTGTCTGCATCAGAAATTAGTCTTTCCAATTCTGGCTAATTTTTTTATTTTTCCCACCAGTGCTGTAGAGTGGTAAAGCAAAGCAATGCTGCAAGAACAAAAGTGCTCCACAGGTCTGCAGATTACATCCCTGCTGGTAAATTTGTCTAAATTGTGTCACACTAGTGCACAGTGTTCAACAAAACTGTGACTGGGACCTTTGTCTCATCCTCCCATCAGCAGTTACCACTGACAGCAAACAAAGTAAGGCTGGTAGTTTCAGCAGTCACAGTAGAATAAATAGGGGAGAAATAAAATGCTGATTTAAGCTTTAGACACATTACCCATATTTACTTTTATATGCTCATTTTCTTTGCCAGTTCCATGCGTTCCCCTATTCCTCATCTCACCAAGCTCTCCTAGATATTGCAGACAAGGTGTTCCTCCCTCTTTGACCATGCTCTCATCAACACAATGTAGTGATGCCCATCTTCACATTATCTCAAGATCCTTACTGCTGGGCCTGATCCCCAGCATTGCTATGAAGAGGCAGATGGGATCTGAGAGGTGTTCAGGGTGTGCCAAAATAAGACAAAAATATCTCTGCCTGCTGCAGCTCACTTTCCCAGATGTCCTCAAGGAAGTTTACTTGCACATATGCCCTCACCTTCCCAGAGGCTCTCAGATCCTCACAGTGGAACTATTAAAAGTCATACTTCACCATGGAACATTGACCAGCATTTCTTATCAGCTTCCTTATTTCAGCTTTCAGTCAGAAGTGGGGACAGTTATTATTCCCTGCTGTGAGTCACGTGGGAACCGAAATCCCAGGTGCGACAGGCAGTTGTCCTGGTAGATTGCCAGGGTATTTTGAGATGCATCACTGAACATTTATATTTTCTTGTGCCCAGAACAGGAAGATGAATGTTGGGTTTGTCATAATGTTTCAGATGATGGCTGTTGTTTTGGACGTCGACATCCTTTGTTTAGATTACCCAAATCTCTCCTGTGAGACTTTGTTCTGCCTTTACAAAAAGTATGGTTCTTTGAACAAAAATGCTTATGCAAAATATCATTAAATGGATAATTTGAAATACTGATGTAAAGCCTCAGGGTAGCTCAACTATCCTAAAATTATGTTTTAGATTATGAATTTCATTCTAAGCCTCTGGTTTTTGTCTAAAATCTCAAACTTCTTGAGCAGGGCAGTTTTGCTTTTTGCTTTTCATTAGAGTCTTCAATACTTTGGAAAAGAAGACAGTTACAGAAGGTGTACATTAAAAGTAGAGGCACAGAAGTACGGTGTGCAAAGATCAGTGGTTTATCCCAAGATCACACAGCAAGGTGGTACCGGGGCTTGCAACATGCTGCTGGACTCAGACATGCTCTCCTTTATTAGGCTGTTCTGACTCTAAACTTTCCACTTCGTCAGGGTCCATAATTGGCACTTCTAACCTAGGGGTTTAGTCAAAATCAACTTCCATAGTCATTTCAATTTAGTGAAGAGCTGATAGAAACATCATCAACCCTCTAATTGAATTAAACCTCTCCGTTAAATAACACAGGGATTTAGTATGAGTTCTGCAAGTGGCAAGAAAACATGGAAAATCTAAAATTTGCCTTTTCCAATGGATTTGTTTCTAAAGAGCCATCATTAAAATGTTGACAACTATTTCACATCTTCTTCCCCACTTTGGCAGCTTCGTGGCTTCTTCATCCGAGTTGCTTGGTCAAATCTACTCTTTGCTCTGAGAGAAACTCAAGTTACTTACCTCTACAAAAGCACATGTGCACCCACTGGGAGAGGAGCTTGACAATAACGCTACACTACTTTGCCCACTTTCCTAGTTAGTGTAAGGTTTCATAGGTCTCTGTTCATTGAGCTAGATCCACAGCAGGTGTAAACTCCATTTCAGTGAAGCTGTGATGGTTGGTGCCAACTAGAGATAGTGTTTGGTGTGCAGATTTTTCCAAATAGGAAAAGAAATGTTGAAAGCAAAATGAGCAAAACACTGCTTGCCCTTTTTGCATTGGCTGTTCTTGGTTTTGTTTCATTTCACAAAGTCTTTCAGACCTAAATGTCATCAGCTGTGGCAAAAACCTCCTCCAAAAACTAAGACAACAAATTGTTAAAACAGAGCTCAGAGTAATCCCTATAATTGCTGTTACTCTTGTGTTTAACTCAATATTAACCCTGAGTGACCAATACATAAGTCAGAATAACACAGATCTAGGAATGAAAATGTGAAAATGGATAAGTTTGTGCACTTTTCTTGGTGATTTATATCTCTGGAAAGTTAGAGCACTTGTGCATGGAGACTGAACTGGTCAATACAGCGATCTATGATATAACTAGGGCACTGAATTCTCAAAACTGAATTGTCATCCCTGGTAGGGCTGCAGGCTGTTCTGCCCCCTGAACAGTGATAGGCCACAAATGTATTTTCTGTTTGGCCTTTTCCTCTCCACCTTGCTTTATTTTGTCTGTTTAGGCTCGAAGGTGGAGGATTCCCCCTTGCAAGTCATGTATGAGATTCTAATATCGCTTCAGGGTCTAAGACATTGAACAGAATAAGTTATCCTAAATAAATTTAGATAAATCCATTGTGACCCTTCCAATCTGCTTCCCCCCGCTACATGTTGCTGTAGTTATTTCTTTTGCTGCTCACTGTTTGCTTTGCCTACAGATCTCGGAACAGCTCCACTGATTCCTTTCTTGACTCATTTAATCCCTGGTCTCACTTCTCTGCAGGTTTCTTCTCTCTATTTTAAGTCACGGAATGGAGGCGAAGTGGGGGAGGGACAGGAAAATCATACAGTCTACCTTCTATAATTTTATGTTTTTACTGCTAGGAATGTATGATTCATGCACTTCCACATTTTGTCCTTTTTTTTTTCCTAGAGAGACTAGCTTTAATGATCATAAACCATTGCAGTTAGGGAGGGAGCAGGGCCTTGCCAGCACTCAGAATTTCCAGCCAAATCTCCCTCCAATTGTTTAGATTTCTTTTCAACTGTATAAAGTTCCTACGTAGGGTGGAGAGAGGAAAACAGAGGCCACAGAGGCCAGGTTTCTACAGCAGTCTGGGGGAAGTTTTTGGTTTGTGTTTTTTTTTTAAGTGAAATTGCCTTTCCCAAAAGTTTACCCCCACCACCATCCATCGTTGGACTAGTTTTATGGCACAGGAGAGTAAAAAAGTTTTCTTCCAAACTTTTAAGACAATTTCTATCTGGATCAATTGAGCTTTGCTCCAAATGAATTAAATTCTGCGACAGTTCCTTTTGGCGTCTCTCCAACTTTCTGGCTATTCCCAAAAAAATAAGGTGTTGAAAACCATCCTAAGATTTCCCTGAATCTCTCACTTTAGGATTTAACTTTCTTTACTTATTACAAGGGAAGCTGAAACCTAAATCTCTGAACATGTGAGGTTGTCCTCAGTTATCCAGACTATGGAATTAATGAGACCTAATGATGTCCACCATCATTCTAAGCAGCCTGAACTGACCTGGTACATAAACACAAATACTTAAAGGTGCCGCTTGTCAGAATAGATAGTCATGGTCACCCTCTCTGCTTGTTGTTTATTCAGAATTACCCTTTTGCCTGCAGCAAATAGTCAATAAAAAGCCACTGGATTCAATAAGGACAGAATGCCACCTATTTCTCCACGAGTCTGAAGTTTTCTGAAAATTCTTTCCTTCTAAATATGCCATAGAAATCACTGTGAACACTCTATATTACATGCAGTTCTGCTTTAGTGTCCTCCCTCAGAAGTTCAGGAGTCTTGCAAGGACTCTGGCATGCAAGAGAGAAAAAATAAAAAGAGGAAGAAAAGATCAAGTGCCCTTTCTCTCAGGACTTTTTTTATCCTGCCACACTCACTTTCCAAAGAGCCATGTGCTTTTATTTTTCTCAGGAAATGTAGGCTATCTTCACATTCTAAGTTTTGTTCTTCCTACTTTCCTGAAGATGTCTTTTGCATTAACATCATCAGAATTTTACTCTGTGGACTCCTTGTTTGATATTTCCTGTGAACTATTTGTTACAAAAAAGTTGCCTGGTTTCAGATTTCTCCTTCCCCTCCCAGACAGTCATGCCCATGAAAACCCTTTTTCCTTCTTTTACTGTTCTGTGACGATCTGCACCTGCCCCATATCTGGGTATATGCTGGTATGGTGCTTTGACCTAATTCCACTTGGGTCTTTGCAGGTGCATTCCCCTGCTTACC
The DNA here is from genome assembly GCA_013396915.1 of Stercorarius parasiticus. Classification (NCBI taxonomy): domain Eukaryota; kingdom Metazoa; phylum Chordata; class Aves; order Charadriiformes; family Stercorariidae; genus Stercorarius; species Stercorarius parasiticus. Next base: position 12,966 of record VWZL01003684.1, read on the forward strand.
ACTCTGGCCAATCCTTTTAATTCCTCAAGCATGCCAGATGTTCCCTGCATTGTGTTCTCCCCGGGTGGATTTTAAGGCAGAGCTTTCCTTCCTCCCAGGCTCGGCCACAGCTGTGAGCTGATAGAGCTGCCTCTCGCCACTGCTGTGAGCTTTAATCGGGTTCTAAAATTTCATTATCAGAGTGATCTATTCTGGAAGATATTTCACGCTCCCCAAGCCCCAGGCAAGTCCTAACAACCTTTTCTTAATATTCTTTTTTTTTTTTCCTCCCTTTCCTCATTTTTTCCCTTTCTCTTTGATGATGTTCTGCAGGTGCTTCAGCAAATACAAGGCTCCAAGGTCTGCATCTCCCAAGACTGCTGCAGTTTTTAGCTCTCAGCCACTATTCCAGGAGCCATTCTCATTTTCATGGCCAACAGCTGGTCTTTTTCAGGAGTCGCTGGCGTGTAGTCAGGGAACTCTGATCAGATGCCTTGTAAGATTCTTAGCGGCTGACATCATTTGCCAAATGCCAGTTTTCCTTGACAGCTTTTTCTGATCTTTCCAGCTCCACAGATACTTGGCTGCCAGGTATAAGTCCCCATCATTAAAATATAACTTTGGGCTCCCTCATCACAAAAGTGGATGCATGCGAATGTAGATGGAAAGTGTAAAAGAAAATTATTTGTAATTTTCCCTGTGATTTGTGTGCAGATCACCCCCCTGAGATCTCCAATAGCTGGTATATGCTATGTTAATGACTAGCATCATTAATGAATGCATGCTAGCTAATGAAAATGCAGTGATGAGAAGTGTAACTGACCCTATCACTGCAATTATTGTCCATAATAATTAGTTTACAGTTACAGGAATACATTAAGAATTGTGACTGCTACTACATTTGTCTCAGAAGATATAAGGAAACCATAAATCCTGCTTTATACAGTATGGCTTCTAAGAACTTACTGTCAAAGGGCATCAGTAGATGGTTATCTCCTGAATGTCATTATTTCGCTCTGATGATGCTGTATTAGGCCAAAAGTTAAAGTCTCTGTCCTTTCACAGTTTGAATTAGCAGCCTTTTATTTAGAAAACAGAGGGCATTTAGCGCAGGCAGTGAAGGGTCATTATTTCAAAGATGTCCTAAATTTAGTCCTTGCTGCTGTGATGACTCATCCAGTCATATCGCACTGCAGGAAGTAATGAAAAAGTGTCAGAATAATGCAAAATAATTCCCTACTCCTGTAATGTCTCTCTGGCTACATGTTCTACCCAGCTCCTTGTCTTATATGCTCTAGAAGCCTGGAGTTCCTTATGTTCTTATTGTTGTTTATTTGCACCAAATAAACAGTCCACTCCAATGCAAGTAGATAGGTAACAACCAGATGGCCTTAGACCCTCCCCAGTGAACGATCAAGGTCTAAGCACACAACAAGAGACAACAACTCAGTGTACAAAACACAAAGGGGATGCACAAGAGGTACTAAATGGTCCGTGCTCCCTTTCTAGGGCTTAGAGTTTAATAAGGGAATGCCAGCTTGTCATGGTGGAACATATTCTCTAAATCAGCACTGACTGGAGCCATGGCATCTATACCATGCTACAAAGTGCCATGTGGGCCCTGAAAGCTCTCCATGTACGTTCTTGACCATTGGGCAAACTCTCTTCTTAGTACATGTAAAACAAAACTAGTTGTTAGTTTGGTCAACACTGTCTTGGGAATCTCTGAATAAGCTTCTGGCTTGTTGGAGGATAGAGAGTCAAACTTTGAGTAGCCACCTAGTTTGCAGCAGCTGGCCTATTTCTTCCAGATTTTGCCATTACTGTTGGTCAAAAGTATGGAATTAATTCTATAAAACGACAAATTGTTTTCCCCTTACTGGAATAAAAATATTGAAACTGTTATAATTTTCCAATTGATTGCATTAGGACTGACAAGGAGAAGGAAGCTATCAGGACATAGTTGCCTCATCCTGTAAGTCAGTCCAGAACCTGCTGGCACCACACAAGAGTCAGTTGAGTCAGTGAGTGAGAAGCTGAGGGCCCCATTCTTACATGCTTTGGCTAGGGAATGTTCTCCATCAAATATTAATTATCTAACTTCAATTTCTGAGTCAGTAACCAAAGCTTCCTATGTAGACAGTGACTATTCCAGAAGCCCATTTAGGTGGCTCCATTCCTGTGCAGTAACACACAATAATATTCACCAATTTTTTTTAGTAGCAATTTGTGAGGGAAGAACAACGGCTCTGAAAATGTTCTTCTGAACAATTACAACTGTAATTGTAACAAGTACAAGAACAACTGTTCTTGAGAATAAAAAATTGAGTATAATTTTCTTATTAAACAAAAGAAAAAAGATATCCACATTTTGTTGCTTCATCCAGCTTTAACCACAACAAGAAAAGACTATTCACTGTTAAAGCTCTAGTACATTCCAGTGCAACTACCTAAAAATAACATCCCCTTCCTGAAAGGGGAACCTGAGCCCTGAGCATCTGCGACCAGTTCTCACCTAAATATTGCTGAAGACTCTGTAAAACACAAATTCTAGAACAAAAGGGAAATTAACAAATTCAGTCCTAACAATTCTAACATGCCACCTCTTGCTGTGGTGTCACCACCCAGCGAATTCATTACAATACTTCTTGTTATACTTCAGGTTAAAGCCATGGGTGCATGGCTGATGAGCTTTAAATGAGACGTCCTTAGTTGAATAGGTTTATTTCCTGAGCAAGAAAGATTGGGGTTAATTAAAATTATTTCTTTCTGCCAAATTCATAAAATCATAGGATATTTTAGGTTGAAAAGAGCCTCAGGACACCTCTAGTCCAGTCTCCTGCTCAAAGTAGGATCAACATTTAATTCAGCCCAGTTTCTCAGAGCTTTGTCCAGTTTGGTCTTCAAAACCTCCAAGAACAAAGTTTGTACAAACTTTCTGGGGGATTTTTTCCAGTGCTTCACTGTTCTTCTGCCAAGAAACATTTTGTTTCTATCAAGTCAGAACCTTCCCTAATTTAGTTTATGGTCATTGTCTGCTAGTCATGCACCACACATCTTCATAAAAAGCTTGACTTCACCTTGATAAATTCTTCCATAGTTTTGGAATGAGTAGTTAGTTCAGTGTGGAAAGTGGTAAACTTCTGCATAAAGCATTTAATAGCTTTAAAACAAAATGTTTTTATACTTTTGTTTCAAAATGGCATATTATCACTAAACAAATGAAAAAGAAAAGGAAGTTGCACAGTTTGGGTCATGTCAAACATTTAATTCAGACCAAAAGAGAATGTTTTGTTTGGCTGTTTATCTATTCGCCAGTAAATTGAAAAAGTATACACTCACAAAACTCTAGGTAAGCTCTATGTTTATGGTGATTTAGGAACTGCTGGTGGAAAAATTGTAGAAGTTATTTTCTGTTAGTTACATTGAATAATACAACCTTCAATCTACAATTATGAAGAGCTGTAATTTGGAACACACAACATGTGATAGAAATGGATTATGGTGCTCTTCCATTCAGATGTATGACTTCACTGTTTCTGTAAGCCTTGTCCTTTTAATGTGGATTTAATAACACTGGGCACCACAAGGAACTAAGTTTTTTTCAAATCGAAGAATGCACAATGTTTCCATAACTGAAACTTTTAATTGCTGAACAAGGAGCAAAGCCTTTTCCTGCTTTGGATTGGAAAGTGTTTTCATTTTATGTGTATAGTGACAGAATGTATAGACTTTGTGTCTGGGTATAGGAATGGAAAGTAAATTCTAATGTACTTTGAAGTTTATAATAGTGGCACTGCAGAGGTCCCTCCTTCTCTAGCACTGCAAAACTGTTCTTCCATTTCCTTGCACCCTTCCAGGATAAAGGGATATTCATTTTTCCTATAAATATCTGTTTGGATTATAAAATGGTCTGCAGATGATTTCTTTTTCAGAGCTGGAATTCTCCACTTGAGAAAATCTGATAGAACTGACTTCGCGGACAGTCCCTTAGTACTATAATGACACAGTGAATATAGTAGCCATTGACTACGGAAAATGATGAAGCGAATGACTTCCTCTGGATTTCCGAGAAGTTCTTGGAAAGAAGACAAACGCTTGACCCACTTTTTTTGTTTTACTCAGGGCTAATACTGGCGGGATCTGCAGTCAACAATGTGGAAGAAGTGAAGTGCCTAAACTGATCAAACTCAGAACAGCAGTAGCTGCTGAATAAAATCAGTCCGGATGCACTCATATAGAGAAGATGTGGAAGGGAAGGACCTTAGTTTCCAAAAGGTTGTAATGTTCTGGGCAGGCAGATTTTTGGGTTGAGGGCAACAGACATATATTTTTTGATTCAGAACAGTGTTCCAAGTGATATCTTTTGCCTAGTTCCTACCACAGCTGTTGAAGGCTAATGCTGATTTATCCAATCCAAAAATAAGGCCTTGGATGCACCAAGGAAAGATTACTTTGGAGATACTCTGAGGGTACTTTTCTTTTTACACCTTCCCTTATTATTTGCTACCACCCAGTATTAAAATAAGGAGGCCAATAACAAGAGACATTTGACTCAATTCAGTTTGGCCATTATGATTTTGCTTTCTCTTTACCCCTTCTTCTCTCAAAAGTGCCACGAAATTCTTCTGTACAGTGGAGTTTGTGGTGTGTGATTCCTCTCTGTTCATCTGCAGACTGGAAGAAGGGATGCATTTGATAATTCAAATCAGAGGCTGTGGAACTGATTCCTCAGGTGAGGTCAATCTTGGTCAGGTGACGGTAATATATCCCATCAAACAATGTTATGAACAGTAGAAGCAGCAGTTGGAGGAAGGATGTGTGAGTGTCAGGAGTACTGCTGGTGTAACATCAGTTTTTATTGATTTTATTGAGACTCCTCTTCTCTTCATGGCGACCTCATGAAGTAAGGCATTCATCTCCTTGACTTTTGCCACTTCAGTTGTGGTTATTTAATCAGTTAGGCTTTCCCTACATGCAATAAGGAGACAAGCAGATCTAGAGGATAATCCATCCTTTCAGAAACAAATGTGGTAGATCAGCTCATAGAGATCTCTTCACTCCATTGATTATAGAGGAAGCTTCAGTGATTGCTCAGAGAGGTCAACCCACTTTTAGGTGAAAGAAATTAAAACTGATGGCTATTCCTACCCTCCCTCCTTTGGTTTCCCAATTACTTAGTGAGAATAGCACAGAGGAGAAATGGAAGCACAAACATTAAAAATGAAGATAGATATGTAGGTAAGGGCTTATTGGTGTAGAAAAGGCCTACAGTCCCTCTCCAATGCTGGTCTATGGAGCAGGATACAACATAAGCACTGTTATTCACCCTTGTTCTTTAGGGCAAGTGTACTGCTTACTCTCTCTTGTTTAAATGTTATGGCCACAAAACGAGCTAATAAATTTCTGGCTGACAAGCCTGACAGAGCAATAAGTAAAAACAGGAAAGCATCTATTACATATTACCCTGAATTTATCAGCTCTCCCTTCAAAAGGGGAAATAACACAAGGCAAATTGTGGGAAGTTTTTTATCTGCTAGAAAAATATCCCCTGTGCCCTAGTCAAAAAACAAGCTGTTGTGAAGTAACCACATTATTTAAAGATACAAGTCAAACAGGAAGAGGAAAACCAAACAAGCATGGCTTGAAAATTTCCCACAAGTGAGCTCTGACAGTCAGAGCAGTGATGGACTTGCTGACAGAGCCTGGGCTGCAGGGAAACCATAGGCTTTTCCAGGGCCAGGGGCCTGGGAAGGGGAATGAAAGGGACTCTCTTTTTTTTTTTTNCTCTGGCTATACGTTTCTGGTGTTTGCTTTATTACTGTTTTTAAAACCAAATCAATATGTCAGCAACTGAGATTTCACCTCAGCCTCCAATGCAAGGTGACTTCTAAACATCAAGTTATGTCTGCGATAACACCAGTTACTGATGCAAGAAAATACATGCAGGATTTCTTGCCGTGGGTGAGCATGCTTAAGGATCCTTTGAAGCACTTCAGTCCATGCATAACTTCCAGCAGACAGGAACTTGAAACTGAACACCGCATAGGACTAAGGTTTTGGTCATTGTTAGCCTTACAGTTGGTGAAATGGGTTATGTGGACAACCTGTTGGCTGGAGCCATTGAGCCACATAACTTGAACCATGCCATCTGACAAATTTAGTGATGGAAAGGGTTTCTGTGTAGCTAATTTGCTAGTGGGATGACACCACCTTTCAATCCACAGTCTGTTTTCAGGGTGACTACAGAGCTCATATTTGAAGTCACACTCTTTATTGCAATGCTCATGGTGATTTTTTTCCTTTTCAAAACCCAGTCCTCAGAATAGAAACATTTATAAGCATCAAGCTGATGAGCACAAGCACTCTGAATTTTTGTTTGCTTTCTCGTACACAAAGACACTGCTTTGCAGATCCCAAAGATTTGCAAACGATTCCTGATGAATCATCCCTATCCAAAAGAATAAGACATTAGAAGTGTTTTTTACAGCAACACAGTTGCCAGTTCACTTGCTACACATTTTCCTACATGCACAAGCCTTTCCAAAGGATGTATTCTAGTGCATCTTATTTAAAGTGAATTAAAATAATAGTTTATTAAATTTATAGGCTTCCGAGTCAGAAAGGGCTATTATAATCATAAGGATTAACATGTGGCATAAATTTATCTAACTGCATAACATTACCCAGAGATTCCTGGATTAGACGAGATGAATTCTTCCCACCTGTGAAAAGGAGAATAAATAAATAAATAATGATTAAAAAAATCAGCAACTTGTCAGTACAGCATATCTTATATAGAAGAAGCAGTAAATTTTAGAGAACAAAATGATAGGTTATGAATTAATTCTTGTCAAATTATGCTGTTTCAATAATTCAGACTAAACTCAATTCCAAACTGAATGTCAGATATCAGTCCAAGTTCCATTTTGCATTCCCATTTTACTTCCAATTTGATATTGTCTTAATTTCACTGTCCGGTTTACTGTGCCTTTCTTTGTCTGCTAGACTATCATAACATTTATGGACTAATAAAAAAAGCCTTTTCTAATTACTGCAAGGAACACAGTCCCTCCCAGTACACGTCCTGGCTTTGTAATAAAATTAATCTAAACCAAAGATGCAAACAGGTATCTGGCCTGAGAATCAAGGTCTGTATATTAAGATCACAGCATATAATATGAGTGCTGTATCATATTTTGAAAAAGACACTAGGAATCTGAGTTTATTTTAGAACAGATTTTGCCAACAGATTATTTTATAAGTGTATTCGTTTCTAGGGATCCTTCCTGTGCTTTTCTTCTAAACAGAAGTAAAGCCATGCAACACAGAGCAAAAGATCATCAACATCCTGATGTAAATTACTGACAGTTCTCTTAGTGTGTGTTTTCACATTTGTTGGGCTGCTCTGACATGATATATTGTCATGTAGAACCAAATAAATACACAGGGAGGCTTTATCGTTAAAGACATTCAAGCTGATTTCTTTTATTGTGACCAGCAAGAGAGCTCCATTTGCAGTACAAACAGCTACAGCGTTCTCTGAGCTAATATTCCTGTGGCACATGGCTACCTCATAGTAACCTGGATCCTGAAATTGGGCCAATGCATTTATTTAAATCCTCGGGGAAGAAATTGCTTCAAATCCAGGTGCTTAATGGTAGAACCATGTGTAAACTGAAATGCACAACATACATTCATCCTGCTATTAAAGCAACACATTAAAAGGAAAAGAATGAGGAAAGAAAGTCGTAAGAAACCTCAAGAATTTTCATCTTACTAACAATTCAAATATTGTGGATGATGTTACATATGACCAGAATTTTACCCTTCAATCCAACCTGATACTAAAACATTTCTGGGAGGACAAGCTAAACTCAGCTCCTGATGTTAAGAAGCCAGAATAAAACAAACAATCCAGTCCAGTACCTCCGCTCTGACCCTGGCTCAGGAAGAGATGTAAACACATGCTTCACTCTCCCTAGGTGCACTAAGTGCCCTTGCTGCATGTTTTCTTGCCAGCTGCTGCAAAGAAAGACACAGGCAGAAAGTCACAAACCACAGAATAATATGCCCAGAGCAGAGCTAGCTTCCCCACAATAAGGTGGGAAGAAAATAGAAGAATTAATAGATAAATGCTGTAAGACAACAAAGTGCATCAGTTAGACCCAAATAAAAAAGTGCTGGAATTATGATTAATCCCAGCTTTGTGGGACTTGACAAAATTTCCTGCAGCAGTGGAAAAGCACATGAGCATTTTTACAGTTGTTAATGCTGTTTGAATCCCTGTCTCGGTGATTCAGCTGGCACGAGCTGCTTTACCTAGTGGACATCTTAGATTCAGAAATTTTGGAGAAAAACTGCTGAGACAGATTTGATAACAAGAGATTAGTTTAAATAATGCCTCTGCAGACTCTGATTAGAGGTGAAACTGTGGCCAGACCGAGAAAATCTCTAGTTTCTTTTTCACTATTTTCATTGCTTCCTTCTCCTTCTGAGGGAGGAAAAACAAGACAAAAATATTTTTTCATGGTATTTTGGCACTTCTGTTTCCTGTTGTGGCCAGAACCTAGAAGCTAACAAACTTATGACTGAAACAATTGAAGTAGCACTGGAAAATTCAAACAGGAAGCAAGATGTAATTTTTTAAACAGTGAGGGCAATCAATCACTGGAACAGCTTTGCCAATGGATGTGGTGGATTTACCATCATGCGAGTATTTAAATTAGTCTGTCTTTCCTTCTAAGTGTGAGTGCGCCAATTTAAGGTATTGCTTTTAGCACAGGAAACACTGGGTAAAATATTCTGGTTTGACTAGATTATTACAGTGATCCCCCCCTCCACCCACCCCCTCTGGTCTTAATGCTATGAAAATCTTTACAAGCTGCATTTTAGGACATATTCTTTTGCAGACTGGGGTGAATGTGTGGGTTGTGAAGAAGAGATGTCGATATGCCCCAGACACGCAGTATCTTCATGGGAAGGGCATTCCACCGAGACGAAGACCGCCGGGACTGAAGTCCCTGTTTCATCTCAGTTATAGGCAGGGACTGAAAAGGGTTCAGCTGCTAAATAAGCATCCTCACACATGGTCAACTTCCTAGATTTAAGGGTACCTTTGGCCCAGGCTGGCATTCTGACTTCAGGAGAGAGTCGTGTTAGGAAATGTTGAATAAAAATAGACTTTGCTTTCAGATCCATAGTTAGGTGCCTGTCCTTAAGGGGAGTCTTAACTCCTCTTGTGGGCATTCACTGTGGCTAGTTGAGGCAGCTCCTTGATGGTGGCCACGGTAGCTTTTATAGGCATCTTTTCCTTCAGTACCTGATATCAGGATCCTGAGCTTCTATGGCATGGCCGGATGTCCCACAGGGCACAAGACCTTGGATAAATGTTGCAGTTTTTAGTCAATAATCACTAGAACTATTCTTTGGGAGGTATTTAAAATCTAATTGCTTCAATAGCAGTTAGGTGTATAGACACCTTCAACACTCTGTGACTTAAAAGATGTAAAAATTCACCTTCTGGCCTACAAAATACTGACTTTTTATCTTGTGATAATCTTTTATCTTTGGGTGGGGAGCAATCTGTTTGAGCTAAATGTCTGCAAATGCACACAGGGCTTGCATGAATTGAAAGTCTATAGCTTGTTCATTGTGAATCAAAGACATATTTGGACAGAAAGCTTCCCCAGGTCTTGAAGACAGTTCCAGTAAGGAAAAGTACACCTGCATAAAAGCACCCACACATATACAGAGTAATAGAGGAAGGAAAGCCTTTCATTTTCACTAGAAACAGAAATGCCTGTTTCTACTCTGAGGGGAAAAAAAAAAAGAAAAAAAGAAAAAGAAAAAGTTTTGTGATACTCATGGAAACATCTGGGTGAAAGAGAACAGGAGGTGTCAACAGAAGTCAAAATAACAACTTGTATCACATGGTTTTGATGTGAATGGTTTTGACACATTTATCATACTTGCCATTCTGGAGGAGCAGGGTTAGATGTATGCCAGGTAAAAAAAGCAACAGTGAGAGACCTCTCTTTTTAGAAAGAGGCAGCCTCACTTAAAGAATCTAAATTGCATTTCTGAGCATAGCAAATTAGCTGTAAATGCAATTTTATGGTTGTTCTAGAGAGAAAATATGGGTGGAGCAGGCTGTAAGACGAGAGAAAATAGACAAATTGAGAAATAAAGACACAGACTAGTTGTAACAGGAGCTGAAGAGCTCTAAAGTAAAAGTTTCCTCTCATCTTACTAATCTTGTGTAAAAAGCACATTTATTTTCCACCAAGACTCTCTTTGTGGCTGAACAATTTTTTTCTACCAGCTTTGAAGCCCAATATTTTTGTAAAAACTTAGATGAAAAATATGAGCCAAATGCTTGCAGAAGTTCAAACTTTTCTAAAATTATTTGCATACAAAGCTATATAGTACCTACCTCTGCGGTTTCTAAAGAGCAGCCTAAAAGCAGAAATAACAGTATATCTGGGACACATGGGGGAAAAGGTGTTTTCCAACTTATTACGGTGACCAGTGGACAGTATTGTAACCAGGTGTTATTCATCTGTCCATAATCAAGGTTTAAAAATCCATGGTATTCTTCATAGCTTTACAGCTGGCTTGAGTAAGAGACACAGGGTTTACCTTTACCTTGAAATAAATAAAACAGAAAGTGTAAGAAATAAAGCCACCTAACTGATAACTCTCTTTTGGCTTGGCTTTCAACCAGACTGATGAACTCTCTCCAAGACAATTCTGCAAGACAGAGATCTCTAAGCAGGAATGTGGATGTGACCCAGTTACTTTCACATAGCCCCTAGGCCAGAAATTGGTCCTTGACTTCTTTTGTTCAGCAGTATAGACATATCAATGACTCACTCAGGTATGAATAGCTCTCAGCATCTTTATTAACTACATTTTCTTGCATGCTTTCTGTTTAGAGCTGCCTTTTCATTACGGAGAAGAAAAATGAGTTCCTATGAGATCTCTCCAAACAAGCTGAAGGTTAGCATGATAAAAAGGCTTAGTAAGAGCACTCCCTGAAAGGGGACACAATAGAAGGAGGCAGAGAACTGACTGGAAGGGTATAATGACTAATGTCAGAGATGGAAACAAGGAGAGAGGGATACATAAAAGGAGACAGCAGAAAAATTCAGACCTCTGACTTCAGAAACTATTTAGCCATGTTTTTTTCTTGGGAATGTAACAAGGCCAGCATTTCATGCAGCATGTCTACATATTTTCCATCTAGGTACTATTCTACAAAGAGTGGTATTTATTATAATATCACTTCATTAAACATCATTTACTTCATTACTACTGTATCCAGTGAAGAGCTGTACTTTTCTCCTGATCAAAGAAGGAGCTTAACTGTTATTTCTTTCAAGCTCCTCTGTGAAAAATACTTCCCTTTTACTCTGCCTCCCCTTTTTTTTCTTCTTCTGCTAAAAATGGAAAAAAGGATAAATTTGAAAACTGAATGGTTTTTTTCGTTTTTTTTTAATTTTATTTAATTTAAAGAAGTGGACTTTAAACAAAATTCATGAAAACGAGTTCTACTTTGCAAAAAATTACATTTGGGATCTGGGAGCTTTTTCTCAGATTCTTCTTTCCCACCTCAGGTGTCTACAGTGTAGGTGTTCGCATCCAAGTCAGTTAACCTAGAGAGACAGTTCATGCAGTCATTGGAACCTGCGGAGTCCTTCAAGTGACCAGAGGTTTTTTTATGTATTTCATAAGAACGAATAACAACTTCATTGACTTTATTGACAATCCTTCTTCCAAATATCAGTGCAACCTAGGAGGGACAAGCCCAGAAGTAAATAGCTACAGGTGACTCAGGTATCTGAAGCTAAGCCAGCTGAGTCCAACCCCTCCTTTTCTTAGGCTTCTCTCAGGAATCAAGGAGGAGCGAGAAAGATATTTGAAGTGTTATAATTTGACTCTTACTCTGGAGAGGCTTATCTCTTTTTATTGCATGTATGGAGGTCATGTGATGAATATTTTTTGGCCTTTGGAGGTATCCTTTAATGAGGTGAATGGTACCACTTCTTCCAGAAGGTATTTCTGGGAGGAAATTTACAGTGGGTTTGTTCAGATGGGGGTTAAGAGCATATTTATTTCTCTGACTACTGCAGAGCAAGAGCCTTGATTTGCTTCACTTAAATGTATTAGACATAGTCATTCTAGTTAGCAGAGAGAAACATGTATTTCTGAAAGGTACCTCAGGTCACAGGTGGGTTTGTGCATGGAGTAAACATTTGGGGGCCTAAAGAAAGGTGTACAGCAGGGAAAAAAGTCCCCAGCAGTGTCTGAAATGCTCCCCTGAAGCCCAGATTCAGGTGAGCCATGTGCAGAATAGGGCTGTGTAACGTGTCACTGGAGCAAAACACCCTGTCCAAAAATGGTTTTTAACAGCAGCCAGAGAGGAAACAAAACTCTCAGATAACTCCGTCTTACTTCATAACAGATCAGAAAACAGCAAGGGGGCATGTTTCCAATTTCTGACTTTCCGTATGATGATGCCTCTCTGTATCTGGGAGGTAATTCAGAGAAAACAGAAGGAAAAAATTCTCTATTGTGCTTAAAAAAGGTGTCTTAGAAATATTAATCACTAAATAAATAGCAGCAAGCATTGGATTTTACTAGAGAAGGGAAAGCAATCCCACCTGTAGGTATTTAGTTCCCAACCTCAGTATTTGTTCTGTGGAAAACGTTGCAAAGGTATATGTGTGCATGTGTGGTTACATATGTCTGCGTCCATAAATAATATATTTTTAAAATTAGTAAAATATTCTATATAAGTGCATACTGCACACATAATCATCTTTATAATAGATATTATATTACTGTATGATTACTTTATGATATTGTTATTTATTAATACAGTATCAGTATATCTCATAATATATTAAAAATGTTTTAGCAATAGCTGCTTATTTTAAAGTCAATGTTGGATTGCCAAAAGAAAATAGACCAGCAATGACAAACACAATTCAAAATACTGAAAAACAGAACATTCATTCTTCTCGTGATATTTGGGTTCCTTACAACCTTGGTCATGGTCAAGTGAGCAAAAAGACAATGAGTCTCTTGACCTTTCTTTGCAAAAGAAGTCAAAGTTGTGTTTTCCAGTGAAAGAAATATAGAACAAATGACAAATTAAATTTATAAATTGTCAAGAGTTGGCAGAAACAGAGTCTGGAGATATCTATTCCACCTCAAAATGTGATGCAAATCTATTTTCTGTGCCCCTTCATGTGTCAGCTGAATCTTCATATTACTATGGCCACGCTGTCTGAGCTCAGACTGGCACCTATGCTCTGTCTTGCAAACTTCCTTAGCTCTCAGTAGAGCAGAGCAGACAAGAAGCAGACATCACGCAGACATAAAAGTTACAATTATTGGGTGTTACTCTATTTATAAAGGTGTTAATTACTGGGTCAATCCAAGATGGAAAGATATTCCCAAAATGGAAGTTTCTCTGTGAGATCAATACTTCTGCTTTTGAACACCTAGAACTCTTGTTTCCTGAATCTCTAGGAGTAAATTCCTCTAGGAGTAAAACCTGCTAAGGAATAATCTTTGGGGCTATTACAAAGGGCTTTAGTTTACTACTGACCTCATGTGAGACAGGTAAATTGAAGTTTTGGGGCTCCCTGTCTGGCAGAGAGCATGGCGAGGTCATGGTAACTCTCCAGGGTGAGCTCTGTAGCTCAGGGCCACATGACTCTGGTGAGGTTCCTGTTTCCAACGTGTTCATGCCTTTCCAAGGGATCTATTTTGGGGTGTATCTCTGTAATATCTATGATCTTTCAGGATGGTAGTTAGAAGCGTATGAATTCCAGCCATGAATTTGCCTACCTGGGGCAATCTTCTAACTTTTCAAAAATGGAGTTAGGTATCTACCACTTCTGTGGTCTTTAGCTTTCCAAATGATAAACCCCATACAGCTCCACCACTACTCAATGGGATGATGCCCTTTGGGCATTTCTGTGAAAAGCCGCTCCCACAGAGCATCTCTTTGCTTGTCAACCAACACCTGTATTAACTCACTGAGCCCTTTTCCAGGCATTCCTAGATAAGATTCTTGTTTCAAAAGAGTTAGAGATGAGATCCATGTAACTCAGCTTTAGCTATATAAGAGTGAGCTACCCATGTCAATTTAACCAAGGCTTCCAACTGGCTTCCTGAGATATTCGAACCATTTTGAGTAGGACTACACATTGTTGTGCACGACCTTCCTCGTTCTAGATAAATAGAGAAAAATATTTAATGCTAGGGACTAAAGGTAAACATAGGTTGCTTTCTAGGGCTGAAAAAGAAGAGCCATTTCCTTGTTAAAATGTATTAGTAAACCTTTGTACCCATGGATGGAGGACAATCTGGTCTAGACAAAAACAAGTGAGACATTATGCAGTTAGAAAGCAAAACCTATTTTTTCATAACTACCTCATGCTCCAGTAAAATTGCTTCTTTCTAAGGAGATACTCAGCCATGCAGGGGTTAACATCTCTTCTCGCCACCTGCCTTTACAACTTAAAACTTAGGAACATGTGCACACTTATGCATGCAACAAACAAAGCCACCGCTTGCATTATAATCTCCTCAGGGACAGCCAACTGGGAAAGACAAATTTAGCAGTGTACTTCTGGCTTTTTTACATAGTGTAATGCCATTAAACTCGACATCATGTAGACAATGCACATTACAACAAAATACTGATGCTGTTTATTAGCTGCCTGACTTTTTTTGAGAGGAAGCACATGTCACATTTGTTTCAGACAACCGCATCGGGGTCCCACAGCTCTGATTAAATATGTATCCTTTGTTCAGCTGCATCGGAGTCAGTTTTTGGCCTACATACGCATTTCGTTAATATTTTAAATAGGAAAAACAACAAAGAGAGGAGAAATTACCAGTTGCTGAACTTCCCCAATTACTGCTAATCACATTTACACCCTGGGGTTTGCAGAATTAGAAATCAATTGGTGGCTTCCCCTTTCTACAGCAGGCAGTAAATGTGACAATTTAGAAAAAGGACTAGAAGACATTTCAATTCAGCCTGGATAGCCTTGTAAATATCCCCCAGTGAATTTATTGCTTTGGTGTTTGATGTGACACAAAGATTATACAGCATCATTTACTACAATGATAAAGCATTCTGTGCGATTGATACTGAAAAAACATGGTATCATTCCTTTTTATATATAAATATATTTTTCTTTCCATTGAACCTGAGGCATTTGGAAATTACATCCCAAGCCAAACTCTGCAGTGAAATCTTACTGGAACATTTGATGGTAAGCCACTTTTTCCTTTCAAGGTTGTGAAAAATGAGTTCTGAGGAAGAACTGCTCTAAATACGACGCGCTCTGATTTGTTTTATGAAGGGAAGAGCACTCTTCCCAGCATCTGATGGTGATTTAGCCACACCATATTGGTAAGAGAGTTACTGTCAGTGTCACTTAGTATGATCGTTAATTGAAGAGTTTCTTCTTAAGTGTTTAGATAAACTCAAATTGGCCATGTACGTGTTTTGAACATCATAAATGATGAACCAGCAGGGTCAAGCAGTCCAAAGCTGCTTATGATTCCTTAATCTGGGAAAAGCCTTAGCAGGGGGCTGTCAAAGCACATTTTGCGATGAGTGCATGTAAACGCACACGCACTTATAAACACATGGCCGCAGAGCTAAGCTCTTATCCACTGTTTCTAATTGAAGGTGGAAAGAAAGGAGATAATCTGAGTAGAAATCAGCATTTAGGGGGAGAAAATAACCCTGTGGATAGTTCCTTAAACACGCAAGCAGGAGACAGGAGAACAAATGAGTATGTCTAGCAAAAGGCTGATATGGAGGAAAAACATCATCTAGCTGAGCTTTTTGACTTTTCAAAAGAGGGCTGAAAGTCTTTTGTTTTCTAAGAGAATATGCAGCCTGAGAGGCTTTTGCAGAGTGTATCTGTGCGTGTGTTTTTACTCTTTACCGAAACTGAGAAGCAGAGTGAAGTGAAAAATAATGGTGAGGTGAGGAGGAAGGGTGAGTCAACCAAACCTTTCTAAACTTGAAATTCAGTTCATGTTCACACTGATTTAAAGTAAAAAAACCCAGACAGCTGCTTTGTTCATTATTTGAGCCATTTCATCAATTGCTCAACAATAAGATTTCATTGTAGATCTTCTCTTATGTTATTTCATTAATACATCCATTAACAAAGTTCGAGGGATTTGCTGAACAAATGATCTCATGAAGTATTCAGCCAATTACATAGTTTTAGTACTATCTATCAAAAAAGTTTCTCAATTAGCAACAGTAACGTCTCCAATAACATATATGACTGGTATTGCTCCACAGTTTAAGGCACACTTTTTAACAGGAAAGTTCTTATTTTGAAGTACATGATCCCTGGAAAAAAATTATATAACTGACCTTTTATGAATTCAGAGAATTTGAGGGTCGATTTCATCATCAAATCTATTTCCTTGAATCAGGGGATTCTTTTTTCCTCCTACGTTATACAAAATAGCGCTTTTTTGCCCATGAGATGAAAATTAGGTGGTTGAAAAATATTCTGTTTGACTTCTTATAGTAATTGAATAAACTGTCATTGAGTGCACTGAGAGATTCTGATATTTTAAGACTACACATTGGATCCATTATAACATTTTAATAGCATGCATAGTTACATGGATTTTTTAAAAATCATGTGCAAAGAATAAATAAATCTCAGAGAAACTGCTAAACAATTTAAAGTTAATGTGATTGAAAGTTCAGAGGTTTACTCAAATCTAGTATATAAGACAGTTTGTGTTTTGATCCTTATAATGTCATCTCCATATGTCTCTCTTTATATCTTTTCAATTGAATCTCTTTCATACTCTCTGTGAGTCAGGCATGCCATCTAAAATTCAGGTGTGAACCATTTTAACAATACTAAAATTAAAACAACTAAAGGAATACTTATGAGTTTCTCATACAACAAAATGATTAGGAAATATGAATGTTTCGCAAAGTATACCTATGTGTCAACCCACATTAGCTATACCCATGACTTCTGTTTTCAGAAGACGTGGTACATTCTACCTTAATTTGGGCCAAGCTCTGTAAATATTTGGCCTATATTTGCTGAAGTGCTCATGAACCTTTTTGAATCTTTCAGCAAATCTAACCTCAGCACAAGATTTCCTATCACAATTTTCATTTTCTAAGAAATGTCTTATTCTGTAAACTGCATCTTCATGTCTGATAATGACAAAGATATGGAAGAATTTTCTTTTTTTTAAACTACCAGTTCAAATCCACCTCATATCTGTACTGTACTTATTTCATCAGCCCAGACGAAACTGAGGTGGTTGTTACTTGTAGTAGTTCATTATCTTGTGACCAAGTCTTAAGGTAAGAAAATGCCACCACAGTCACCACTGGCCAGATGGCTTATAACGACTGATTCAACAGCATGGCACAGGCTCAAGTGTTTTGAGGGGGTGAGTGATTGCACAGACCACACTGTTTGCCGTTTTTGCAATGTTAGAGAGTTCTGGATCCATAGCATGATATACATATCATTAATGCTGGTCATCAAGAACGTTCATCTTGCTGTTTTGCATAGCAGCTAAACACCTAAGCCCAGTGCTTTGCAAAGCAAATAAATAAACTAGATGACGGCATGTGTGGGACAAACTTCTCCTTCCACCTCAGTAGCTATGTGAAATATTGATTGCAGGCTGGGACTCATTTCACCTAAATTTGGATGAAGTATCCAGTTGTATAATTGGGGGTATGACATCTGTCCCCCTGTCCTCATGGAGCAAAATACATCTGAAGTGTCCCAGGCATATTGCTAGGATGGAATAAACTGCTCTATAAATGTGTCTATTTAGATGTCAAAGATTGGGTGAAATAAATCAATGCCACGTAGGTACAGGAGGTATTTTTCTTGTATTTCTTTCTCTTATGGGTCATTATTGACTCTGGAAGCATATCCTGTACTGTGTCTTAGATGTTTGGTGATTTGTACCTAGGAACAGGAGCATTGGAATCAGCAGGCAATTGGCAGAAATCTGAATGAGCTCACAACCCCTGTGGGAGGAACACTGTTTTACAAAGCTTGAGCTGATGCCATAGAGGACCATAGACATGATGACTGTGTTTTGTTAATGACCCTACTATTCTCTCAGGAGCAATATTAGTGAGTATTATGAGTCAATGGGTTTTAGTAGTGGCCTTATTACTTACATTTGGTATTACAGGAATGAAATGGTCAAAACTTTAAACTTCAGCTAAGAAAACAGAGATCTGGGGAGAAGTTTTAACCAAAAATAAACTTTTCTTTTTAATCACATTTACATCAATACAAGGTAGCGTGTTGTTCACATTGAGTGTGTCTTTAATACTGCATTTTCAGTTTATGATATTTTGTCCCTGACCGAAGCTGACATTTTGGCAGGGTTCTCCTGATTTTTTTGTAGGAGGTTCCAAAATGGCCAATAAATAAAAGTAACTATTCTCTAGAGACATTAAACTGGCAGATTTTACAGGCAGTAACTTCACACACAATCAGAGCTAGGTCACTGCACGGAGTATCAGCGATCCCTCTCTTCTTTTCAAATATTTTGATCCAAGTTTCCATTATTGTGGTACACATACCTCTCCTCTCCCTTGCTGCTTTTTCTAGTACTACCTACCTTGAGAAGGTGTCTGGAGGCATAGAGTGTGTATGCATACTAAGTGACGGAATGAAATACATATATGGCCACACTGGTGCCAACCTTAGCAAACACATCCTTGCGGATAAAGCTGGTCCCAGAAGTGTCTAATTGAGTGATTACAGATATATTTTAACATTTCCTATTTCAATGCGTCCAGTTTCTGTGTTTGTTCTGCCTTGCCTGAGTCAGGTGGCACATTAAAAGGTACAATCCATTTCCTAATCATCTCATAGCCCAAACAGAAAGGTCACCTGCAGGGTAATTCAGTGCCTTGCCCTCTTCCCTTTATCTAGTCAACCTCTTTTCCTTTAGTAAACTGGGAACAGATTTCTTGCTTGGCTAATTAGCTCTAAACTGCCTTCTACCATCACATCTTCAAGCTTGCCCCTTAAATATTATGTGCATGTTAATGAGATAATGAGTACAGATCTCAGATTCTCTGCATTTTCCAGGTGGAAGAACTGGTTAGAATTTGCCTTATTTAGCTTTTAAAGTCTCAGAGTTAGATCTCTGAGCTAGTAATTTCAGGCCACCTTTATATTCATAAAGCAGCTGCAGAAGGCAATTATTCAACCTGCCTTACAGTGAGATGAATTGTCTTCCCTCATTTTTATTAATTATAAAAATCTATTATTATCAGAGTGTAAATACACACCTATACTGTCTGTAGACAAAAATGTCATGAAAGTAAACATGCAACTAAAATGGTAGCTCTTATTCCTTGGCAGTATTTCAAAGTAGGCACTTCCTCACCTAAAGTATTTCTGTTAAATTTTACACATCATCATTATTTGGGTGCAAAAGTATACTTCTGAAATACACCTTAAAGTGCATGTATCTTAATCCACAGGATTCAGGCAAGCCAAGTTATAAAGTGGAATATTTTTAGATGTTGTTATTATTATTATTATTATTATTATTAGCCATTACAAAGGAACATAAATATCATTAGGTGCGTCATAGAAGACGTGGAGAAAGCCAAGTGCTTGCATGAAGGCACCTGCACTATAAGTGATGACAACACAATAAGTACTATAGGACTCACCTGTACTAGAAAATTTATCACACTCAGGACCACACTGTGGCAAGAAGGGAGGATGTAATGAAGAGCATACATACTTGTTGTTAAGGTCTTTTACCCTCCAGACTAGGAAGACCACCAACTCCCTTTGAAGAATTGCCTCATAATATTTAGATTCCCAAATTCTTTAGAGTAAGTGCTTGGGATAGTTATTTGCCAACGAACAATACCATATCAGGGAAAATTTTATCACCGTGCCAGTATAGATTTCACTCAATTGATCCTGAATTAGTGCTAGCATATTAATGAGAAAGCAAAGACAAAATGCAAGTAGGGTTTTGGAAGAATTTGCCTTATCTAAGAAAATTGTTTTTCTATCTTTTCACTATCAGTTTAAATTCTCATATTATATCTCCAACATACTATTATTGTTAGTGATACACTTCTTAGAGATTAGGAACTGATCAAAAGGCATGATTCAACCTCAAAATGTAGTCTGGAATTGAAATCATACCTCTTTCAACGGAGAACGTATTTTAAACCAAAAAACTTCCCTTTCATCTGCAGGCTTTCATTCATTATCAGAATTAGAAATTTGTCACTTTTGAGGCACAGCATACCATACTACCAGCAGACCATACTGCTGATCTAATAACGCATGAAAAAAAATAAATAATAAGGGAACAAAAATATGGGAACTGGAGGACTAGTTACTAGCAAGTGAGTAGAGTGTGATGGACCAAAAGGCTAAAAAAATAATTAAAAAATCAGAAAACTGAGAAAGTAATTGATTCAACGAGAAGGGAAAGATAAGGAAGTTCAGGCAAAGAAACAAGTGATAAAATACTACTAGAAGTAGCTACAAACTTACTTAGGGTTAGTTGAGTTGTTAGAAGAAGAGATTAATACATAGGCAAGTAAAGAGCATTACTTAAGGAAAGGAGTAAAAAGACAAGCAAGAAAGAAAAGATGTGAAGAAGTCACAGACTGTAATCCTTGATGATAATATTAACTGAAAATGAGAGGTCATTATTCATTTGGAGGTTAAAGTAGCTGACTTCAGAGATTCACAATCTCAGTTTTCTTCCTATAAATATTAACTGGCAAAAAGGCTTCCTGAAACAATACCTTGAAAGTAAAAGATGTAAAATATTCACAACACACTAGTAGAAAATGCCAGGAGGTGCTGTCTTAGTAAATAAAATGTAGACAAAAAAGTCACAGCGTTCTGATACTTTGGGATAGGACTACAACATGTATCAGAGATACATATTAAAGCACAATTTCTCTGAGACTGGATGATCTTAGGAATGGGTTCTTGAGAATAAATTACAAGACCAACATTATTCAATAACATATAATTTGTGTCTTAATCCAGAATGCATTGATTTCCTTCCATTAACTACAGAGAGTTTTGGATTAGGTCCTGGATGGAATAATTTGACACACTTTGTGAGTAACTCCTGAACAAAGAAATGAGATACAATTCATGAGATCACTTATTACAAATTACTCATCCAAACCTATTTAAAATCTAATAAGACACCCTTAAATCAACACTAGATGTGTTTAGCTTAACACCTGAATTTAGATGACTTTCAAGTTTCTCTAATGCTCAGTCTCATTAGAAACCAGGGGTGAAAATGAAAACGAACTGGTGATGGAAACTTCCTTTTTTTCCCCCCTCTGTTCCATTCTCTGTTGTGTAAAAAGTGCCCTGATTGTTTTGAATAAATAAAAAGAAAAACAGGGAGCTGGGAAATGGTTTGCTGAACGTGAAGTATAGAGGCAAACCGTGTGTCAGATTTGCAGGAGTTGAAATGACCACAAAGGGCACCCACTTTGAACTTTTATCAAAATCTAGTAATACTTGCAGATACAGGTAAAGGAGCTTTGAACCAGGTAATGGAGGAGGAAAGCATTGTTATTTAACATACCAGAGATAAGGGAAATGAGAGACAAAATGGGTTGTAAAATGTTACCGTGAAATAACCAGAAATACAGCAGTAACAAAATTGCATATTTTTTTTTTTTTTAAAAAAAGTAACCTTCCTTCAAGTTAATTCAAATAAAATCTAACCTAGATCTGGACTGTGTAGAGTACAGACTTGTAAGTTAGGTCCTTGGTGTCTTCACTCAATTCAGCAATATATTTTCTATGCATGAGCATTTGTAAAGGGACAGAAGGGGTACTCACTGACTGGTGGTTTGCTTGAAATGGCTTTGAGGTAATTGTAAAAGTTTCCTTCAAAATTAATATTGGAGCTTCCAGCTCCCGTAGCTCCTTTCTGCATGCTTGTTCAAGGACTGTGCCAGAAAACCAACTGCACTGTCCCCTTCAGAAGCAGGTGCAACAGCCCGACAATAATCCAATAAAGATCCTATTAGCTGTGTCTCCATGACGCTCCTGGTATCCATGGGACCCACAATATCTTTAATGCAGACAATAAATCCAGACTGTTTCCTCCTTCAATTGCTCCCAATATGGCTTCACTCCTAGCACTGTTCAGCTAACCTTTTGTTGCCACATTTTCTCATGAATGCTGAATCACTCCATAATCTTTACAATGAAACAAGTGGAGTCCCCACTAAGTGAAACACATCAGTCAGGTTTACTTATCCAAGCACAATTGCATCCAGGTGCATTGCTGTGAATTACAACCAGCAGAGACTCAGCACCGACTGTAAAAATATCAGTTCCATGTCTACAAAGTTTCGGGAAGGCTTTGTGGCAATTACTGTCTGACCAAAACATCCCAGATTAACCCCAAAGTGGCCGAAGCAGAGACAACATCATTAGGTTAAAAGGGTGTCTATGTGTGGATAGAAGACATGCAGTGAGTTAAAACTAAATGGTGTGAAACTGAAGCCAGGAGAACAGCTTAACCAAAAATGCAAAAAAAAGCAAAGCAAGGACAAATGCAGGAATGAGGTGAACTAACAATACATTGTCTTCTGGGACCCCTTAGGAGATATGGATGCTCATAGAGGGTTGCCAAATTACTGCTGTGTTAATCACAGTAGCTGAATGCAACCCAAGAGTTAAGTACTCACGAGAAGATGTGGGACAGTGTGGCACTGCTACGTGAAAGTGAAATTTATTTTTTGAACCTACCCCTGCTGGTAGTCCACTGTGGCAATTCCCAAGGTAAGACTCCCCTTTGTTGCTGACAGAGGAGGCCCAGCAAGCAGCACCCGTGCACGCCAAGGAGTTCAACACACCATTAGCTGCCTTCATTACTAAGTCAGCAGGTTATCTGCATGGCATCTATATGGCCAGGAGATGGATGAGAGGCAGAGACAGGAGTACTTAGAGACCATTTCAGAGGCTGCTGTTTCAGAGCAGCATATTATTTTCATTCATTCTTGGGGGTCCTGAAGACCCAGTGCCTGGCAATAGATTTGTTGGGATGGAAAGTCAAGTTGCGTCTTTCTTATTGGCAGCTGCTCCCATTCTCTTTAGAAAGTTGAGAGTGAAGAGTTTTGGGAGAATGGATTTGATCTCTGTGTTTATATGAATGCTTACTCTGCAGAAGAGGCAAGTTCTAATATGTAGTCAAAAGAACCAAGTGATTGTGAATAACTTGGATAAAGGGCAAGAATACATATAGGCAGGCTATTTAAAATTCTGTGCACTTTGTTGTGATTTAGACTACCTCTTTAATTACTTTTTACGGCTGGCTGCTTAGAATTGCACATTGTTTATAGACCTATTTCCGTACAGGTTTTGTCATACAATCCAGTTTTGAGGGGAACTAAATAACTTTTGTGCTCTCACTCCAGTACAGGCTCAGCAGCAGCAGCTCAGTGTGAGAACAACCACCAGTGAATGAAAAGAGGGTGGAGGAGTTCCTCCTGGGGCAGAGGTATGCTCCCCTTGGAATCTCCTGGGTGTAATAAGCTACAATGCTCATTATAGTGGGTCAATGAAATTGTCTCTGTGACTGCAGGCACACGAGCAGTGAGTATTTGTCCAGTGAGGCTGCCTTGTGGTGCTCCCTATCCTACTGTCACCTAAACCAGAAAGAAGAACCTGCAGCAAGAAAGTCATAAGGCTCCTTGAAAATGAGTGGACAGTTGGCCTTGTGGGATGCTCATATTCTCTATTTCAACACAAACATGCGTATACAGAGCAAAGATAAAAATTGCAGCTCAGTACAGAAAACCCAGAAAACCAAGCTTTTCCAAGTTCAGAAAGAAAACACAGTTATTGGCATCTGCCAAGCCTCTGTATAGAATGGAGTAACTCGCTGTTTTAGTGAATTGAATTAAAAAAAAAAAAAAAAGAGTATGAAGACTTACAATTTAAAACTTACAAGCCATTTGCAGAGTACATCAGAATTAGAGCCACATGGAAAACTTAAGCTCTGGTTCTCTACTAAGTTCACCATAACAATATTTACAGTATTAACAGTAGTCTTTTAATGTAGTACCTAAAGCAAGACTAACTAATGGACTAGGTGCTGGCTAAGCATCTAAGTCGCAATTCCAAAGACAGATGGACTGAAGAGGAAGAGAGATGCCAGCAGAGAAAATGATTCAAGTAGATGCACAGTGCCTACATTGCTAAGGTTCTAGAAGACCTCCTCTGTGAATCTGAAGACCAGATCAGACATTCTTGGTCACAAAGGACCCAATTCTCATGTTGCCAGCAATCACCAGAGCAAGTCCTTTCTAGGGGTGCGAGGGTCCCATCCTTCTCCTGTTAGAGGGTACTCCTGAATTCCTTTTATTATCTGTAGTTCCTGTTGTTTCCAGCCAAAATTTGTATGTGATAGGCTCATGCACATATCCTGTGTAGCTGTTGTCTTTTCAGTTCTCTTCCTTTGCTCCTCAGAGAATGCAGTCATTTCCCTGCCACCTTTGTTTTCACTGACCTGAACTACCCCATGAGATTTCATCTCTGCTCGTTCCTCTTTCTGACAGCTCCTCTGTTCCCTTTCGTAGTCCTGAAGCCCTCCTCTGCATCACTTTTGGACTTGAATCACCTCCCTTGGTCATAGATAACCAGAAGTACACACCGCTCCAGTCCAGGCTGCACAAACACCTTGAATTTACTGTAATACATACCTTTGTGGGATTCATCTCAGCTTTTAGGAAAGCAGTCTCCACCATACTCTAGCTACAGCATGTGCTCCATACGTAGAGGAGGTGAGAAGAAAATGAAGGAATTTGCATTGAAAAATAGGCCAATGGGATTTCAAAAGTAGTTTCACTTTTTATAATCTTTATAGATAATGATGCATTATTAGTGAAACCCAGAAGAGAACTGAGGAGGCAAGAGGCAAAGCCTCTTCCCGGCAGCCAGATGAGTGGTACAGTTGGGTATCTTTATACTGAAAGAGGAAAGGATTCAGTGTTTCTTCCTTCTTTGCGTGTTTGCATGAGTGTGTGTGTGCATGTGTGTCAGTGATCTCTTATTGAAGGCATTGACAAAACATGTTTGCTTTATTCTACCTTTTTTTGGTTCACTGAGCTGTGCGAATACTCACCGTTCTGCCATTTCTGCTGAGAGAATGGTAATCTTGGCACCCAGTGGGTTCAAAAGACGTGGGAAGTAACAGTGTAAATATTTTTCAGGTAAGGTATCCACATGTCTGTCAGTCAGTCAGAGCCTTCACAGGAGCATAGTGTTTGCTCAGGGTTTATGCAATATGAGCCATTTTTTGCCACCTTAATAGTAAACAGGGACATACATGGATGCATATGGCAGGATTTCCAAACACACACACAGTTACCGTGTGAAGTTCTTTGAGAAACCTGAGAAGAAAAGTATTGATTCATTGTAGAATATTATCACTTATCTAACATGCAGAATGTGCATATGTGCAAAATTTATTTCCTTTTATATCTTCCCAATGTGCACAAAGATCAGCAATACTTCAGTGCTGACATCTTTAATACAGAGTTTACTTAGGTACACATTTAAAAATCAAAAAGTTCTTTGCAAACACTGTAAGATAATAATAAAAAATCTGTTTCTGAAAATTTACATTCCCAGCATCAGCCATCCTGATGAACTTTTAAGTTCATCGTTCTTTCCCTTCCATAGCTCGCTTCTCTCAGTCCCATCTTTTCCCTCCCAGATACACCAGAAATGAATATCCCCAGTACGATTTTTCTTCAAACACACTGCCAAATCTTCTTCAATACCAATATCACCTTTTCTATTATTATGCATTCCCTTAGGCTTAATACTATTTTAGGATTCACCATTTCCTGAGACGAAGGTGCATTTTTTTCACTAAACCCATCTTTCTGATACAGTTCACATCTACCCAATGCTTTCTGGCATTCCAACAACAAAATTTTAGGGCTCTTTTGCTCTGCTTGCACTGAAATGTTGTTTCTCATGGCTGTTCTTGTCTGTACTTGAATGACAGAAAGGTGAAAGGCAACTAAATTAGTAAACACAATCAAAGGATACAGGGGATCGGGTATTTTTAACTGATGCATAAAATAAGTCTGACATAACTTAATCAGAGTAGGCCAGATGTCTAATTGCTCAACTGTTCTCGTTAGGTCTTGACTTGTCAGGGAAGGTCAGGCTCCCAAAAATCCCTAGATAGCACCTTTGGGTATTCAACACAATTACAGAATGCTCTAGGATTGAGCTCCACCAGAGAGGGTGGACAGATTTATTCAAAACATCTCCAGAGAAGTGGTATACCTTCTCAACCAGAAAAATTATTTAAGGGCTCTCTTTAAATAGGAAAAAAATGTTGGTGCGTTGTTTTGTCTGACTGAGAACATTAAAACACATAAAAGTAATGAAAATAACTTCTGAGAGAAATATTATTTTCCTTTTTATTTGATCAGGATGTTCCTACTATCTTCCTCAGTCGAATACATTTTGGTCATTTTTACCGCTGTATTACGCACATTCCTTTACAACCATCTAACAACTATTCCTACCACATCCGCCCTGCTACATAGCACAGGTTTTTATGGATTGGTATGTACACACAGTCAGGTCTGGGATATCCACAGTCTTTCCTCTTCCTATTCAGGGTGGAGGTCTAGATCTGGCAGTCAGGGCATAAGATTATAACATGAAATATAAGAATAACCAAAGGCTTATCTAGCCCTTTGTATCATCGGCACTAACATTTATAGCAGAAGTTTAGGAAAATAATTTATATCTGAGCAATGAGGTAGTAGAATAGTACCTTCCTCTTGGTATAACCTCCCTTTTCCACAATCTTATGAACTTTCCAAGCAGCAGCTTGTTTCTCAATGGCTATATTTAAAAATTAATATCTGACCTCCACAATATGTTCTGGCAATGAGTTAATAATTTAACCATGCATTTTATTACATAGTAATTCATCATCAGATTTGCTTTAAACCTACTGCCTGACACTTTCATTCAGTGCCTTCTAATAATTATTTTTTAACAGTGAAAACACTAATGATTATTTACTATGTACTTTCCCAATAAAACCTTCATGATTTTATGGACTTTAGTCACAAACCGTGATCCACTCCTGTTGTCTCATTTTGAGGCTATTAAGATCACAGCCTAGCACCTCCTCAAATGGAAGTCAGTCTGCACCGCCGTACCTTTTGTATTATTCTACCTTATCTTTTCTGAGACTAATTTCAAATACAGACAATCCATGGACCTAAACAATAACTAGTATTTTTTCATTATATTTTCTAGTAATCTCTAGTATTTTATTCACATTTTTTACCACTTTTAAACATGAGATTATAGTGTCAATGGTGTTCAATACTGACTTTAAGATCTTTTTCCTGAGTAGTAATTCATCTTTGCGTGTTTCCTGTGCACACTTTTTTTCCCTCCATTTGCAGATACTTGGAATTTATCAACAAATAGAGTGGATCAGCTTGGCACGTGACATTTCTGGTTGTGGAGAGGAGACCTAGCCAAAATACTTCTCAGTGACCAGAAATATTTCCACAGCTGAGCACAGCATTCCTCCTTGTCCTAGTTGACATGCTGCATAATTAGGCAAAATGTAAACCCTATGGAGCTTTTCACATTTCAATGCATTCAAGCTGTTGTTGATCTTTTTAGCTTTTTTCCCAAGGTTGTTATACTGTTGTGGTGGGGACAAAATGTCCAACAAGACCCAGAATTCTCCTTTTCATCCCATTGTTAAAACAGCACCAAACAACTCTCTCTCTCTCTCTCTCTCTCTTTGGATAAAGACCAAAATCTGTGCTGATTCTTTTGATTAAGTTTTTATGATTGTTTTTCATTAGGAACAATTTCCAATGTCTCTTTGAGACCTGCTGTGAGCTTTAGCAGAGGTCCGGGAAGATCTGCTCATATTTTCTGTAGGAGATTTTATTTGCACTTATCAGTGCAAATACATTATGGAATCCCTTAGAGATCTACTTACTCATTTCATTACAACAGGGGGTACCATTAGGCTTCTGGGGAAGTCTGTCTCCACCTCTCTCCTTTGCATGCCTGACTTGAAATCCATGTGGAAGTTCTAAACCAGTCGATGGCCCCATAGACACAGTCTGCTTCTGTAGGTAAACAGAACTGCTTCTGCCTTATAGGAGCAACACGGTAAAGCTTTCTGAGCATCATCCTTAGACAGAGCTTTGAGTGAGAAACCACTCATAAAAGATGAGAAGATCACAATACATAAGTCATCTGAAGAAAATCGACTGAAATTTAAAAGGGATAAGATCAGATTCTCTGATACTTTTTAAACATACAAGCTGCAGAGTTATCCAACGTGGATATTTTCCTCCATTGCATCAACTCTTCCTTTCAGAGGGTGAACTTGGCAGAGTAATTCAGGCCTTCATCACCATCAGATTGGCTTATTCCCATGTATTCTCAATGAACCCACATTTACATTGCAAAAGAATGCTTTGATCACTATACACACCACAGGAAAACACTGGCAAATAAAGCCACAGCAAGATTCCTCCCCCCTGACTGAAGGTATCTGTAGTATCAATATCTATCTGTACAAGCCATCTGGATTCCCACTACAGGTGAGTGATATCTAACACTATTTTCAATAGCGTTCAGGGGCAAATTCCTCTGACCACACTTAGGCATAATGTCTGATGAGATTAATTACACACTCAATTTCATTTTGCACCCAGATAGTGATTAGGTAATGGGAACCTGGAAACCTAACTCAGACAGATGCACGTGCATCTCAGCACCTGGATAAACATGAGATTTTGAAGACCAACCCTTGATGGAAGAGTGGAAAGTTCAAGCTCTCACTCCCTGAAGGTATGACATAGGAAGGGGTGAGCAGAGAGGATACTGAGGTTCATCTTCTTCTGTCACCATGACACACAGCATTTAATCAACCCAGTAACAAGCAAACCACTTGCAATCTCCACTATTGAAAATATGCCAAAGCGACATGACCATTCACACAGTGGGTTTAACATGTGTCTAAACAAAGACAGAAGTACACTGAGGATCCAAGAACTGCCTTTGAGGAAGCCTTGATTTCCTACAGTTGGCTAGGGAAAGGTTTATTTTAACCACCAGCCAACAGTACTAGTAGTTTAAAGTCTTTAGATACACATAAGTATTTACAGGATTCCTGCAACAAGTGTAAACTATCAAATGATTTATACAACAAATGGAAGCAGCCAGATGTATATTTCCTCTGTTTATCCAGTTTACTCACTGTTCTCTGAAATTTGTTAATGATAAAGTCCTATTCCTTTCCCTCTTCCCATATGCCCCATTACTAACAAATAATGAGACTTTAATACTTTAATTAATAACTTCTGGTAAGTCATTTATCATAACATTAAATAGCATAAAGAGGTAATTAAACTGCTCAGTGAAATTCCACTCTAAGAGATGCCTACCTGTTCATACAAAAGTCACCCAGATTCCTAAGAAATAGCTAAACATTTTAAACACCTTGCCTGAAACAGCAGCCTTCTGATGTGTGTTTTGTTTTTTGTTTTAGTCAGTAATGCTGCAATCGTAAATAAAGCTAAATGAGCTCAGGAGAAAGCAACTGCTGAGCAAATTAGCTTTTATGGAATCAAAATACAGTCCAAACTTTTACTTTAGAGCAGTGTCTCAGCTTCAACTTCAGTTTACTTTCACCAGGAAGTGAAATTTGGCAGCATCCTATGATGCTCTATTTAAAATAAGTTCAATTTATGGGCAGGTTTGGGAGCCAGAATCTCCCAGATTCAGCTTTATTAAGGTGCTTCTTTATCTCCTTTTGTTTTAACCTGAAATTCTTTTTCTCCACACTCAAACCCAACATACTCAGAAGGGAATCCTGTGCAATTCTTCCTATTACCATACCAAAGTGATCCTTCCTGCTTCATGGCTTAAACTAATCTTTTAAGTATTTGGAGTTGAGGAGGAAATAATTCCCTCAGGGCTACTGCTGTCAGAAATACTGTATGAAGGTATCATCTTCTCCCTTTCTCTGAAATACATGTCACCTTGGTCACTCTTGAAGACAAGACCCCATGAGGAGCAATCACGGTGTTCTTTAGAGTTCTTTATAATTCTTGAGAACAAGAAAAAGAAAATAATTATTTCTATAATTAACTGAATTGTATCAAAATATTTCAGTCAGTGGTAGCAACTGTAATGTTTTAGGAGTGGAAACTGAAAAAATTATCACAACTGTGAGCATTACAGTGGGCTGTTTCCCACTTCAGCAGCATCCTGGGTTTTCTGTATGGACTTCCTATTTATTTCCTTGGGAATTAGATCAATCTCTAACAGGTTCACTTCTTCAACATAAACATTAAAAAATGTACCTGAACAAGATATACAGCTCAAATAGCATTTTCCTAATTAGGTCTATCAAGCATTTTTAGTAAGATGTCTATCTTGATTGCAAAGTTCATTCTTGGCTATTTAAAAGACATTTGTTTCAGTCAGTTCTTGAGTCAACCTACAAGTAAATCTTGCCCAGATCTCATCAAGGTTCCAGGTGTATAGGTTGGAATGTATCTGATAAATTTAGGCATTGAAAATTGAATTAACCACTTAATTTCATGCATCCACATTTACTGTGGTCTCACTTTCTTGTCGATGGAGATCAAACCAGTATAAGTTTAGGCAGTTCATCTGCCTGTGCAGACACCTACTTTAGGATGAGCTGAATCATATCCTCTGTTATGATTACTATAAAGTGAACCAAAGGTGGTTGGCAAGTGAAATGATAAAGATCTCTGCCTTGTGGATACCCTCATTTAATCAGATGTATGTCCCTGCTGCATTACAGGTAGCATCCCAGGTATCACCCCTACAGCCAGTGGAGAGAGAGAGGAGCTTTAAAATGCAGTTCTTCAAATCCTAAAGAAGACATTTAAAGTAGGTCAGATGGAGCAGGCTTTAAAATTACCTGTTTCTCTTGGTTGACTGAGAAGGAGCTTGAAGAAACTAGTTCAATTACAACTTACACATCTAAAGCTGAAAGCAATGTCTTTTCCAAGGGAGCAGTGCTAGGGTAGCACGGCAGTTTCTCACGCTGAAGGCAACATGGAGCTTCCTGTCAGAGACAGTGCTGGTTTCCTGCTCCTTGCTAAGGCAATCTCAGCATCGCCACCCAGCAGACCTCAGTAATACCAAGTGGCATTGGATTCAAATTCAGGAATGATGTGCAAAATAATGTATTTCAAGAGACAAAGTCCTACTCATTTTTCCATTTCCTCGGTAGAGTTTGGGGTTATCTGATCTGATTAAGTCTTCCTTTCAGCTAAAGATTTGACTTCCAGAGGTTCCTCTCAAACTATTATCCTGTGATTCCAGGCTACCCTTGATTGTGTGTGCTTGAAAATTTTGCTTTTTTCTAAAATATATCTTCTAGAAAGGATTACAGTTGATCACACATAATTTTTCATTGGCTTTGCTAATTAGGTTAAGGAGATCAAAAATACACTTTTTTCCTCCTTTGGAGCATGAAAGGCAGCTTGCTAAAGCACAAATTATTACTCTGTAAGTTGAAAAGTGATGTTTGTTCTCTTTCCTCTTCCATCTCTGTGACTAAATATATGTCTATGTAGCTGAAATGTTATATGCAGGAATTTACAGGGCAATAATACTTTGTGATCACTCGTTTTCAGTTCAAGATCATTTTACCCATACTCACAATTGCAAACAAGATGCAACAGTAAGTTACTTAGACTAGTTGAATAGCCCAGTTAAACATGAAAAATTCCTTCAATACCCAGGGAACTTCTTGTTTTGTTTGCAACATCCCCCAAGATTTCAGTGATACCAAGCAACCAATGTCACAGTAGTAAAAGAACACTTATCATTCTCCCTCTCATACAATTGTGTCTGTATTATTAGCATAAGGAAAAAGCAATCTTCATATAGAAAAATCTCACCATTACACACACAGCACACGGGGAAGACTGACAGTTATTCTACCAGCTACACATCATTTCACTTGCTCTTTACGCAAGTGGGTTTGGGGTCATCCATCCACAGTATTTGCAATATGTATCCACAACTTCCATGCTCTACGAGAGTGGTGAATACATCCAAACAAGAGGTAGGAC
Source organism: Stercorarius parasiticus (assembly GCA_013396915.1). Taxonomy (NCBI): domain Eukaryota; kingdom Metazoa; phylum Chordata; class Aves; order Charadriiformes; family Stercorariidae; genus Stercorarius; species Stercorarius parasiticus. Next base: position 45,172 of record VWZL01003684.1, read on the forward strand.
TCGGGTTTTTCCTTTGGTGTCATGTACAGAAGCAAATGTGAGCCTCTTCACAAACTCTCAGTTTGCTTGGATTAGGACCAGGTTCTGCGAGTGACCTCCTGCCAATTAGATGTAATAGATCTTCTCAGCTCTAACCTTTTGTGGCTGCAGTTTGTTGCCCCAGTCCTGGTGACTGGATATATGTAAGTATGATCCAAAGAATCCAAGTTTTGCACCTCTAAATTCCAACACTGGCGAGAATTTGCATCAACTTTTTCATGTCTTTTCTTTCCTCCCTTATTTTTTGAAACATAACAAGGAGAAAGGGGAAATTAAATTACTACTTTGGGTGACATTTTCAAGCTTTATTACATAGGAGGTTGAAAAAGCAGATAGTTTAAGGTCTGTTTCTGGTGATAGAATCGGTTATTTTCTGGTTCTGTCAGAACTGTAAATGAAAACTTGGATTAATTCTTACATTTCCTTCACTACTCAACACAGAATCTATTCTTTTTCTACATACTCTACTAAATCTCTCACATTTTGCTATTATTCTTTGTTACCACTATAATATTATTTAGTATTATTGTTGTTGTAACTGTGAAAATTACTATTCAGTCAAAAATGCTACAAAAGCAGCCAGGCCTGAGACCTTTATTTTCCTCTAGTCCTCCTATTTCTTATATATCCAATTGCACTTTATGACATCAAAAATCTGAAGTCTGCAAAGTCTCTTGTCACAACCCTTAAAAAAACAACTTGATGCTAGAGCTCAGAAAAAGGGAGGAGGAAGCAGGGCCGGGGGAGCAGGAGGAACATTGACCTTGGTAAAGAAAGAAAAATCAGTTTGATTGAAAACAGACTTTAAAATTGTCCAGGGACTAACCCCCTCTGCTTTTTTTTTTTTCCTTGCTGTGTGTGATCATACAAGCTGAGTACAGAAGAGAAAAGTAAAATAAAAAGCCCCTTTCCTTCCCATGGGGTGAGTTCCTGACTTTGTTACACACTTGACAGCCAACCATCTATGCTCAATGGGGCTTGTCATCGCTGAACCTCCAAACTAGCTGGAAACACATCTCTGTGTTTTGACTGGAGCCAGATTCATTCCTCCACACTTGAAAAGGCTGCGTTTCACTTCCTGGCACCACTGGACATGTTGCAAATCATAACCACAGTAATTAGAGAGCACGTTTCTGGATATTAAGCATGCCGAGGAGGAGGGGTTAGATATGATGGGAGAGAGGGAGTGCGGGGGGCAAGAAGAACAGGGGAGAGACCAAAAGGGCTTTGAGCAGAATGTGATGATGGGACTGCTATCTGCCGCTGAGTGAATGCTAAATTTAATATTACAGCACATTTGCTACACTACCATGAAGCAAACATCTTTATGTTAATTCATTTTGGGGTTAGGGAAACGCAACAGGTTTTTGAGGGAGTGACCTGCATGTGCTTCAGCAGGGCTGTCTACAGCAAAAGGGTCCTTTTTAGATTCTGCCCATTACCTAAATGCACAGAGGAAAATCCTCCTTTGTGTCTCTTGGTCTCTGCAGCAAGAGGCAAGCAAGCCCCCATGCTCTGTCTGCGCATCCAGCGATAGGAAATCACGCTCCATCTTGTGCTGTTTTGTATTTTGATGACAATTACTACGGGTTCAGAACACTCCGGCTGCGGCTGCCCTTTCTCCTCTCATTACCATGCACGCACACTGCTCCCCACACTGCACAGAATAAAGAGCACTTTGTCTGACAGCTCCTCCAGCCTTCCCCTGCTGCCTGCCACCAGCCCAGGGAAGTTCCTCTGTTTCTTATTGTCATTTACCTTCACTCTCCACACCCAGGATTTGTCCAGGCTCCAGAAGGACTGAAAGCACTCCCCAAAGATGCAGTTGTCTGCGGAGTTCAGTGGTGGCTAGTTTACCTGTTTCTATCCCAGCTTCCCTTTTCCTAATTTAAAGAAGAATAGTTGGGACCATACTGGAAGCCAAAAGTCCAGCAGGAAGGGAAAACAGCTTATGGCAGGGAAGGATAATTGATAATTAGAAGAAGCTTTTAGCTCATGGATGAGACGCTTGTTTTATTTTGTTCCCTTTCATGAACAAAGATCTCTTTATTTTAAGGAGAAGGAGTGCTGAAAGGTTACTGAATGACTCCAAGAGTAATCAGTGTCTATTTACACTAGTGACCTGCATCAAGCTGCAAGGCTTGTGAGCTCAACTTCAGACCAGAGATAGCTATGTAAACTCTCCTCCCATCTGTTCCCCAATACTATCAATGGCTGAAACCCAGCCCTTTCCCCCTCACCACTCCAAGCACAGAAGCTGCTTTCAGGAGGATTTTTAACCTCCTCTTTGAAGGTAGCATCACGTCTGCAGTGGAAGACAAAAAACAGAGTCCCACAGGCCTGCTCATAGGTTTACAGAATGGCCTCAGAGATTCCTGAAAGATTGTTATTACCATATTTCACAGTACTTCGTATCACTGTGACCTAGAAGCTCAGATATTCACCTTTGACCCAGGCATGATAAGAGGCATAGACAGCATTCCTCTGATAGTTAAGGTGGAAGAGTTACGGTGGTGCACTGAGAGCAAAAGAAGGGGTGGCCCCACTGTGATTCAGGATTTGTAAGCTCCTTATGATGAGAAGAATTCACAATGAAAGATGTTTTATCATCAGGAGCTAAATCTTTCTGACAAAGCCAGCTTTGTGCGGCAGTGGAATGGGCTTCTTCAAGAATAAACCCAGCAGGATGCGTCCCCTTGGGATCCTAGTACTGGGGAGGAAAATCAATGGTTAGCACAAGAGCTCTTAATTTACACGCCAGGCAAGAGGCAGCAGCTGAGAGAAGAAAGATGATCTAAATGCTGAGCTGCCTTTTTTTAACTAGAAAATATGGTGTACCCCTAATAGTTAAATTAGGGCAACGTTTTGGTTGGGTGTCTTGACCCCTACCAGCGCAGCAGGTTGGTGCACTGAAGCCTGATTTCCAATAATAGAAGGGATGCCCATAAAGAGAGTAAATCATACTATCATGTCATATCATAAATCCAGGGCAATTAAAATGGTGCATGGCATAGATATACAAATTGGTGGTGTGCTGTTGAAATCCAGCCCTCTTATAGAAGCTGCTGCATTGTACCTACTCTTGCCAACGCACAGAAAACAGCCCTTACCCCTGTGAAAGACAAAAGCCCTTCAGAGCCCTTGTGAAAACTATATCTACCTTCTTAATATCCTTATTTGTGACCCTAGAAACCAGTGGGAAATTCAATTGTCTGTGCGTCAACTTCCCACTCTACAAAATCAATGTGATATTTTGTGGTTCTGGGGGCAACGGGAGAGGAGCAGGTGTTATACACCTTGACTTGAGCAAAGGTTTTCACACAGTCTCCCAGAATATACTTATTGAATATACTGAATAATACTGAATATACTGAATAATACTTAATATACTGAATAAACTTTCTGTGATGAGTGGAAAATTAGCTTCATTACTATGCTTATAGGGTGGTGGTCAGTGGTACAAAGTCCAACCTGTGGCCAGCTGCCAGTGACACGCCTCAGGGATTGCTTCTGAGGACAATACTGTTCAAGCTCTTTATTAACAACCTGGACAAGGGGATGGGGTGCCTTCTTAGCAAGCTTGTGGATGATACCAAGTTGCACTGAGAAGCTGATATGCTGGAGGGCAAAGCTCTTATTCAGAGACCTTAATGGCCCGGAGAAATGGGCTGGCAGAAACTTCACAAATTTGAGTCCAGTATCTGGGATAGACTAACCCCATGCAACAGGACACGCTGCGGTAAATGACCCTCAGCAGTCCCTTCCAACCTGAAATATTCTGTGATCCAATTCACAGGTGGCCTTTCAACCAGTAAGAGAAGTTGGACAGGATTGGACAACCTCTTCCCCCACCCAGATCATCGGTTCTCATTTTATTAATTCAGCTGCCTGAACAGCTTCTGTCCTTTCAGAGCATACAATATGAGAATAATTATCCCCCAGGTACTACACAGCTACAAGTAATAACAATTAAAGTGGATAAAGGGCCTTGAGTCACAGGTGGGGCTTTCTCTATGAGTGCAAAGTATGGTGTGTTACGAACCTCTGCATTTTATCAGGAAACAGATTGTATCTGTACAGTGATTATTGTAACTGATGGGTGGTAATACATATTGCACTGGAATTTAACTATACCGTACATATAATTACATCTGTGACAATTTCCTGTCATGAGTGTAAGGCCTTATTGCCTTCAAAATACAATGTGGAGCGCTGGGTGACAAGAAAGGTTACAGCTGGTAGGCTAACATCTGATTTTTCTGTGGTTTATGAAGTGAGCCTGTCTTGAGAAAAGACATATTAAATGTTTCTGGATTCAACACCTCCCCCGGCTCAATGCCTGAAGCCTCCAAGTTGAGCTCCCTTGCGCAGGGCCAACACACCAATCTTGAGCAGGACTAAAAGTCATGCTTCTTCGTCCACATTTGCTCACCTTTCTGTAGCTGTCTTGCACATCGCCTTAATGGGGTGAGTCCAATTCACCCAACTGCACTGCATTCTATCTAACCAGAGGGAAGGGTCCACCCCTCTTACTGGATCTTTCACTGTAACACAAAACAGATAAGTACTCCAATTCATGTAGGTTGAAAAAAAAAGACAACCCAACCCAAGAGTTCCTCTCACATCCTCAGTCCCCAAAGGCATGGTATGTGGTATTACACTGCTCTGGAGACGGATGATGTTCGTTAATGACAGGCGGCAGTTTCCCACACAGCTCGAGCTCCACTTTTGTCTTTTTGGATGCCAGATGCCACAGCTTGTTTTAAATCCTCCAGCTGAATCATATATTGGATAATAAACCTGTTTTTGCAGAAAAGCTGGGTCTCACAGTGCAAAGTCAAGCTGCAGCAGAACCAGGAGCATAAGACCTTCCTGCCCTCTGTCTGGGTCACTTCTGCTGTGCCAGGTTGCTGCAGCGCCATCACGAACATCAGTGAGCAGGTGAGGCACAATAAAAAGAAGAGCATTTAGTGACGAAAATAATCTCTGTGTAGCTCTAATACTGTAAAAATCTCCTTTCTTTTCTCTGTAATGAATCACATTAAAATTGCAAAAATTGAGATGGGTAAGACCTCAAAAATATTTTAGTTGGAACTACAAAATAATTAATTTTTGATGAAGTAAAATACTGTGTTTGTCTTATATGTATAGAAGGTAAGAATGCCATAAATGTATGTACACTATCTACAGATGAATTTCTATTGGCATTATATTCTACTAGAAAAAAAAAAAAATAGTCAAAATATACTTAGAAAAAAAAGTGAAAAATTTTACCTGACGACAACAATTTCAATTGATATCTTTCACCTTTACCTGCTCAAAATGCCTGGACTTTCAGCCAAACCTTGGAATATTTTTCTCACTTATTATGAAATTGTATTTTCCAGAAGACAATATTTGGTTAAGAAATTGACCAAGAGCCGAAGAAGTAGGTGGCAGGAATATGCTCATGAAAAGGGTAAAATCATGAAAGATGAACATCTGTATTTTTGTTGGAACTAAAGCCTTTTCTATACAACTTAGTCCTGTTTACATAGGTAGGCTCCTAGAGGTGTATATGGGGTCCTCTTTTTTTTTTTTTCCATCTTTTCCTTTTTTTTTTTTTCCCCAGCAGTCTAGAGTTTCAGATGTACAGCCCTTTCCTGGACCTGACTCAGAAGATCAGGTTCATTTCTTGTACATGTGCAAACCTGGCTGTGTGTTTGTGCAGCTGGGGACTGCTCACCTCCCCGGCTGCGCACCACGATCCCCTTCTCACTGATGCCAACAGCTCCCTGCATTGCCTTCACCAGGAGGCAAAGGTGTCCTTTGGTTCATTCAGAGCCAGGGCTTCTTAGGCTCAGAAGCCCAGACAAACAGTTCACAGGCTTGTGAAATTGTGTCCGTATCTATTCAAGGCAGACCAGTCATTTCTCAGAATGAATGCATAATTCCATTCATTGGTCATTTAATTATCAGAAAATTGTTGTTTCTTTATTAAAACATTAACTTTGACAACAATGTTATTGCATAAATAATAATGTAATTGAAGTACTTGCATTGTTTAAAAAAAGACTAAGCTAGGAACAGATAATTTTTTGCTATAATTTGCCTATTAAGTTGCTGGGAAGTCTTTTTTAAAGTTAACATAATGTTATTATAAAGATGGACCTGGGCCATAGACCTTAGCTATCAGAGCAGACCTAAATCCCAGCATCTGTAAAGGCTGACTGTTTTCACATTCTGCTTTTTCAATTCAAGCCACAATAGATCTGAGTTCAGCATTGTATATGCAGCTGAACTTTTTCTGACATGACAACAGAGAGCTTTTGTATTCCATTAACTCATTCTAATACCTAGAACAGCCCAGATGATGTTTTCAGGTATGCAGTAATCCTTGAATGACAGCATATTTTTTATAACACTGGTGAATTTAGTAAATAACTCGATATAGGATCCTAAAAGTAAAATTTCTATTAAATCATGGAATAAGTGAAAGCAATAAGTTAAGGTCTTCCACCTAGGCCTGTCCATGTATCCCAGTTTTGAGGCTTATTCCAGTCCCCATTGAAAACAGTGACACTGTCTTCAGGTTTGGTTAGTAGTAACAGGTTCACTACTGCAAAGGAACAGAGGCAAGAAAGGAAAAGGAAAAGGAAAAGGAAAAGGAAAAGGAAAAGGAAAAGGAAAAGGAAAAGGAAAAGGAAAAGGAAAAGGAAAAGGAAAAGGAAAAGGAAAAGGAAAAGGAAAAGGAAAAGGAAAAGGAAAAGGAAAAGGAAAAGGAGAAAACCAAAACCCCCCACTGATTTCCTCAGCGGACTGCCGGGAGGATACCTAACCTCATCAGCTGCAGACTTTCATCAGAAACATCTGACTGTTCTGCAGATATTGAACAGCCGTCTGGTGTTAACACAATTACTGCATCAGTGGCTTGGTTGGAATAAAGTACATACTCATACCAATCCAGAAGTCATATTTACCTTTTCAATCTGTATACACAAAAGATTCATATGGAAAAGCCAGCTTTAAGCTCCCCTCAAAATATAGCTTTAACAATACTCTGATACCTTTAGAACTTGAACAAGAAAATAGATAACTTCATATATATGTGTGTGTGTGTTTGTGCAAATATATGTAGGTATGTATATGCATATGTGCATAGTTGATAACAAAAAAGGAAAAGACTAAAAATCATGATCAAACTTCACTAACGTTTTTCAGAGGTAGTGGAAAGACGTTTTGTTAATATTACGATTTGGAGGTGTTCTTTTCATCACTACTTTAAAAAAAAAGAAGTGGTATAACAGTCAGTCAAAAACACAGTTAATCAGCTTTCAACAAGATATGACATGAACTGAAAAATTAAATTAAGCTAAAATAACCCAAAATGACCTGTGTCAGTTCCCTGCTCACCTGCATTAAATTACTTGTACACCCAAGAGCTTGCAAGATCCCAGCATTATAGCAAATAAAGCTGACTGGAGCCGGGAGAAATTGTCCTGTCCTCTGTTTCTCAGCCTGTAGTATATGGACTGCTGAGTCTCTGGAAGGTGTCAGAACGGTATTTGCGCAATGACTCTGTAACAAAGTAATTATTATCATGCATGAAATGGAAACTACCAAACACAGCAACAAATTTGCAGTACAGAATAGGTGCTTCCTGCTTTTCTCCCAAATTCAGTACCCGTGTAGAAGTGAGACACTGTAGCCAGAAGCATGAAACATACACACAAAAGAGTCTGTGGCTGGTGTTCTTCCTTAGTCGGTGATGGGAATATGTATTCTCTTTGCATTTTTGCTATCTGCCAAAATGCCTTTGAAAACAGGGATGTGAATCTAAAATAATGAGAGATTTTCCTGCCAAAACTGTGTTTTAAATAAATTATTGGATGCCAGTGAGGAAACATCACTTCACAGCTAGTAAATCAATGGTCTTTTGATTCAGGCTTCATTGAGGAAGGTCATGTTATGTTAAGGAATGGTAACTATGAGTATCTAATAAAAGTCACTGGTGTCTCATTGGTTGACTTGGCAGCTGTGGAAACACAGTGACCTTGCAGCAGAAGGTGAGAGCATGAGGTTGCACCCCCACAAAGACTTAGCCATAGGTAGGTTTATTCACATGAATGTTTCATTGTTGACTTAGCAGCATTACTCACAGAAGCAACATTATTCATGTGCTTAATGACTGAAGAACCACATTTTGATAAGCTAGCTCACACCTTTAACTGACAGCTTGCTCCTTGCCCTTTCTTTTGTTCTGTTTTCCAAACTTAATACCAGGATTAATTGGAACAACTCCAGGTACAAGAGCCAAATTTAAATGGACGTATCATTACCAACCATCAGGACCTCAAGTGTGTTAGTATGTAAATGAATTTCAGATATGAAGTCTGAAATTATCCCATGGAAAGTCAATGGCCTCCCTAGGTGTCTGCTGGAAGCTGTGAATGGATGGACTACGTTTATGGATGTACCTGTACTGCAACTTCCCCTGCACCAGGAGTGCTCAGTAATTTGTTAAGTTTACCGGCTTCCCCTCTGATGGCATCAGTCTGTTTCCGTGGTGGAAAGCCATCATCACCTGGTAGCCAGTGCTTCCTAACACTCCTGTTGCAAGGGAAATTCACCGTGACAGTATCTGCCTCAACTAGTCTATAAGAAGCCCGATCAAAAAAAAGTGGTGAAATTATTGGGAAAATCCATGTTGATTTTCCTTGACTTTGGAGCAGGCTGTTAAAATGCCTTAGCACTTGGAACAAGTCTGTCAAATGATATACTTCCAGTGGGTGCCATTAAAACAGAGCAAATACTGCTTGTCACCAAGGGCTGACACAAATCTTCCCATTGAATTTAATGGGCTTCAGATCAAAACATATCTGGAGTGGTTTTCATTTCAGCTACAAGGAGATACTACAAATACAGTCTCATCCTGAGAGTTATGGAGTACCTATTTCTTCCCAGCAATACAGATAAGATTGTGAAACTTCACTCTCCTCCTTCCTCTCAGTAGGAAAAGTATGCGGAACAGTGGGAAAATTATGTTATCAGAGGTAGCACTTCTCCCGGTATAAAGCAATATAATTCTTTTGGCTTCAATGAACTGATGCAAGTTTAAACCAAACAAGCTCTGTTATTTAACTCTACCTAACTGAGACAGCTCCTGCACACAAAAAAAAACCCCAACAAAAAACACAAAAAAACCCCCACACCCAACAAAAATCACAACATCTTATAATGAATTTATTAAAAACAAATGCCTGTGCTGATGGATACATCTCCATAAGCCTTCTTCCATTTCCCATACAGATATGCACTTTGTGTAAGTTATTTTCTTCGTGATGTCTTGTGCATAGAAAATGCAAAGCTCAGGCATTAATAAATTTCATAAAAACACCAAAGCCAACAATAATAATCATCATAGAACCAGTTCGACATGATGGCAGCAATAACTGGTTTTGAAACCCTGTGAGTGTAAAAGTCTTGTTTGTTTTATGAGCCTGCACACAGTGCTAGTCCTAAAAATAAGAAATGTTCTTTCCAGCTCAGATTTCATAAAGAAAAAAAATTACATCTTTAATTAAGATTTATGGCATTCAATAGGACCCAGCAAGGATAGAAAAACTGCTTCAGAGCATAAAAAAATAACAGTTAAAAATGGGGAAATATGATTAAGTGTCTTTAATTCCTACTGCCTCCTTTACGGGGTTTCCGATGGCCTGAGGCAGAAATAGGCACTTATTGTCTTTAAAACGGCATTATTCTTGGCATAAAATGTTTATGGATCAAGATGAAACTCGTTTTGAGAAATAATAACACTGGCATGAGTTGAAAGGACCTTGCCTTTGGAGGAGAAAAGAATTAAACATATATTTAGTTTAATGGAAAAATGTACTTAAAGGGAAACACTTTAAAAAAAGAGAGAGAGTTTCATGATGAAAAATATGGTTTAGACATATAATACTTATGAGACCAGGGTGATTTGCATCTCAATAACGTGAAGTTAAATTTAAATCTCAGTTCAGCCTTAAAATGGAGATAACGATGACCCTTAAAAGGAGAATGAGACTTTGCAAGGAGCACCATTAAATATTTCTAGGCAATTGTGTTGCCTGGGGCGATGAAAAGCTAAGAAAGGTAAAATCCTTTTAGGGCTCACACTCCTAAGCACTGGACACCTATTTGTGCAGATGTAAATGCAGGAAGCAGTGGATGCTCATAACTATTGATAGTCAAACCCTGGGCTGAGTCTTCATAACCATAGTCTTGATGGCACTGTAAGCTACAGCCAAAATGGGTGGAAAATACAGTACTAAATACATAAACCCCTCATTAAACTTCTCGCATATCCCAGCTGTATGAGCCAATTTGAGGCAGAGACCTGCGTGGTCTCAAGTGGTTCTGCTGCCCTGAGGGAAATATCACTTGAACGTACATACCGTCACCTTTGTCAAAGTTTGGAGCTCGTCAGGGTTCTTATAAGTTGGGCTTGCAGCCCAGCTTTGTCTCCTATGAAGGGGAACGAGTGACAAGAGCTAGTATTTTTGCTGGGCCCTGGGATCCGGCAGCATTTAGTGTCACGAGGAACGGTGTTCACTTCAATATGATTGCTCTCACAGCTGCATGCTGAGAGATGTGAGCCTAAAACCTGGACTAAAATACAACCAACTCAACCAGCAAACATGGTTCAACATGATGGAACCAGGAGGACTGATGAGGCGCTAACCAATTCCTTTTGATCTTGCTAAATCTTTGAACTGCAAGTGGTATTATGGTACCCTCTAACATGCCACCTTGTTTCAGAAACATGATTAGACCCCTTCACCTCAGGAACTGTTAACCATTCTGCAATGGGGGTAAGATGGCAACCTTTTTGTGATTAGGTTTTGGGATTGGGTTATGGCTGTAATATAGATAGAGCCTGAGGGAAATGCAGAAAAATAAAATAGCAGCAAGCGGCATATTTTCTCCCATCTGGCAAAAGTGTGTTCCATTAAAGAGAGTTTCATGCAAGTAGTTAACATCTAACTTCATTGAAATGACACCATAAAATCCTAAGGAATAGACTACATTCTTTTATCACCTCTTTTCCTAACCAATAAAGGTGAAATACACTGGATGCTCAATTACTTGCCCCAGGAAAGAGAGACAGCCTAAACACTGTTTTCCAGCCTAAGAATGAGACCCAAAAGAAGGGAGTCCAATAGAACTTGTAGATACCATCCCAAAGCCTTCAGACCCTCAGTTGAGACCTCAGCCAGGTTTCCGTATCTCAAACCATCAAGATCCCAACACCATTCAAGACTAACCTGGCAGGATTTTTAAAGAAGGTCTTCTTGAATGTATTTCATCAGTCTGTACTGAACCTTAAACAAAAGTTCAGGGATTGGGAGGCTCTGAAACTTCAGGTCTCCTTTTATTTGAAGATGCATAGCCATGAAGAAACAAAAAATAATAAAATAAACCAATAAAAAAATAAAGATTAATTGGCACAGAGAGAATGGGATAGGGGCCATTTAGACCAGTTAAGACATTCACTGGGAAGAGGGAAAGATACTAGTCTCAAAATAATACTAGCACTTTGCACAGGGTAGTATTATCATTTTGGTATTTTTGGATTTAAATTTAAAGTGTCACCAGCAACCAGCTCCCTAATAAATAAAAGTTCTGACAGGTACAGCAACCAAAATGTGCATTGTGCTTAGTAAGTACAACTCGTCTGAAGGATGATACACACAAGGGCCATTCAAAAAACCCTGGCGGCATCCTAGAGTGTGTTTACTGATTTAATTATTATTGCCTTTTACTGACAAGCAAGTCATCCTTTTACTTGACATTTCACCTTCTCTACACAGGTGTCCAAACACTGACCTTAGTCTGGGTTGCGAATGTGCTGAGGATGGTACTGAAATTAGTTTTCATTTAGTTCCTGAAAGTCTCTGTGGGACCGTGCTGCTCAGCACCTAGCCCTTACTAAGGCGGCGATCATATATTTCGTATTTACCAAGAGACACTTATTTCTAGAGGAGGAAGGTCTGGAGAGAAAGGAAGTGTGTGGGCATGTTTTCTTTTGTTCTGTAACCTCAGCCTCATCACCAAACTCAACTTCCCATACCAAGAGCAGACGTGAACCTGAGCATTGCACGATGAACTTAAATCACAGAAACAGAATTTGGAAATTCTAAGAGAACTTCAGCCTCTCAGTGACACAGCAAGACAGCTCCAGACACAGATCTGTGGGGCTAGGCACTGCAAGCAGAAGATTAAATAGAACTGACGTTTCGTATCTCTGCCTCTGGAATATATCCCATCCTGGTTTTCCCATGACATTTTATTCCTGTTTTTCCCTCTATTTATGACTTAGAAATGTTTATAGATTAGCTTCCCCCCCTGCCCCTCCCAAATCGATCTAGTGAGCACACAGGAGGCTTTAAAAAAAAAAATCACCAAAAACCCATCAAAAAACCCAATGACCAAACAAAGCAAGCCAAACAAAAAAAAGCCCCAAACCAACAAATTGCAAACCCAGAATTACACAGCACAAGATCACTGCTATAAGCTAAAAATACAAGGGGACTACAAAACAGCCCAGCTCATGGGCTTCTCTGATCACACATCTGAGGCAGATCATTAGCATTTTAAGGAGTGGGTGATGCTTGCAGCCTCTCATTTAAAGCATTGTAACATTAACTGATAGCTTGTGGGAATCAAGGCATTTTCCTTACATATGTAAAAATGAAAGTCATGTAATAGTTACAAGTTCTGCACTCCAGGGGAAGTGGGCGACATTAACACAGGATAATCATATAGCTGAGACTAGGAGCCTTGTTATCTTCTCCTTTAGGGCTGGCTTTTCTGGAGGCAGCAGTAGGGGAAAAAACATTGCCATAAACCTCCTGGTAGCCTCTTTCATGATGGAAGGGACAGAGCCTAGAACCAAGGTGAGTGCTAATTTGTTAACTACATCAAATGATAGAGGGATATATAGGAGATGCTTCTTTGGTCTGCCAGCATCATGGTCACTTTGAAGTAGCTGCTGTGCCACCCTCCCCTACTTCTGATGGGAAGGGATGTTCAGAGAGTAAAGTGTTTTAAGCAAGAAGTTCATGACGGGCATTGGGAATGACACTGGAGAGAGAGGCTGGGCCAAACTCCTGCAAGTTCATGTATTTTTTACAAGTTCATGTAACTATGCATTTCAAAACTTTTGATTTTATCTCTATATGGTAATGCATTTTTTAAGCAGAACACTATGCTGCATGCATATTGTATTACGGTTTATTGGTGAATACCTTTCGTTTAAAGCTGCATTTACCTTCATCCTTCTAATAGGAATAATACAAATTTACACCATTTAGTTGTGACACAAGATCATATTGATGTGGGCGGGATATTCAGCTAAATCCATGGTTAATTTAGGAGTTCACATTTGTGTGAAAAGGAAATTTTTAAGACATTTCCGAAGTCTGACTTTATTTTGGACTCTTTTTGCTCACATATGGCTGCATCCAAACTTTGCAAATACTTAAGAATTTATGACCAATTTCCTTTAAATGTACCCTTTGAGCAATTTACATTGTATTTAGCAAAAGCCACTAATATATTTTTTTCTTTCACTTTCCTATTATATACTTTCTTAAAGTGATCATTGTTCTCAGCATCTTCTAGGGAGACTTAAGCTTGCTGTTGAGGAGTCATAGAATTGTTTAGGTTGGAAAAGACCCTTAAGATCATTGAGTCCAACCGCTAACCTAACACTGCCAAGTCCACCACTAAACCATGTCCCTCAACACCATATTTACATATCTTTCAAATATCTCCAGGTATGGTGATCCCTCTGTAGAGCTTTCCTACCCTCAATCAGGTCAACACTCCTACCCAACTTGGTGTCCTCTGCAAACTTACTGGCGCACTCTATCCCCTCATCCAGATCATTGGTAGGTATTAAACAGAATAATAATAATAATAATAATGAAAAATTGCTCAGACTTAGTGATAAGGTCTCAGATGAGATTGTGACAAGGATGTGCCCCAAGAAAACTGGTGCCTTTTTCCCCAGCTCTTTCCAAGGGGTTGAAGCCACAAGTTTATCTCATAAATATCACCATCATTTCATGAAGGTCTCTGCTACCAGGTTCACTCCCTAAACTTGCCAGTATATGACAAATTCTCAAATGAAAGGTTAGTGGGAAGAGGGATGTTTCATATCTTCCACTAATTTTTAAAGAATTGCTTTATTTCCAGAACATATTTTTAAAGAATATGCCTTTATTGTGTGACTTATTTTAATTATTTTCCAGTATTTTTTTTTTTCATTAAAAAAACCTAAAAACCTCTCAGCCCTGTTCACAAGGTTGAAAAGCTGAATCTTGATTCTAAGAGTGTTGGGGGAAAAAAAAAAGTTACTGGTGCCCAAGAATGTTACCTGTTTTTCAGCCCTCAAATAGGAAATTAGTTTTGTAAAAACTATGGTGCATGCAAAACCGACAAGCTCCTGTCTTAGTAGCAACTTTTTATTATTGCACTTCCAACAACAGAACTGTCTTGCCTTTCTTAACCTTCCTATATAACAGATCAAATCAAAACAACTCTGCTCCATAAAGACCACCCCAGAAATAGCTGCTGTTTCCTGTATCTCCCTTTTTCTAGCTTGTAAGCCTTCTCACATTTTGGGGGTTTTTTGTGTGGCTTTGCTTATAAAAGACAACCATGATCCATCAGCACACAAAATAACAAATGTATAAAATTTAGATTGATAAAGGTTGGTCTATTCCCAGGTGATTTTGCTGAGACATGTAGCTCTGCAATTCTTAGGTACTAGATGCTGTTTACATGTGCAAACCTGTAAATATATAGAGGAGAAAAAAGTCCTTCACCTTAGCGATACTGAAATTAAATTATACTAAGAACATGTAATTATCTAAGGAAAATTTGGATTTGTATGTCACAGGTGAAAGGATTTTGCATGTTTCACCTTCAAAACTGAAGTGAAAAAAATGGAAAAGAGGAAAATGGAAAACAAGAACTGAACAGATCACAGAAGGAGGAACAGTGAGAGGTAAGGAAGTCCTTACAGAGGTTCTCTTGAACCTAGTTTTCCTAGACTCCTCTTGAAAATAGTGTCAAGAGAGCTCTGAGTGAGTGGCCCGCTGAGGGGAACTGGGTGAAGCATGGTATGCAATGAGAGCCTGTGAGAGCAACCTCACCTGGTCTACATCCACCTTCCCCATGTCTTGCAACTTGAAGTAGAAAAGCTTCTTATCCTTTCCAAGCCTTGCTGTCCTCTTTCTGCACAGCCGCCCAACATCTCTCTCTTCCACCACCTATTTTTCCCCCAGAGGGGGAAAGGAGAGTCCCTTCATTCGTGCCATACAGCATGAAAAATATTCTGCAGGTATTCAGGGAAATGAATTTGTGTGCACTTTCTCCCCTGGAAACGTGGTTTGGGTCACAGAGGACCCAAATAAGATATTCCTTTCTTTGTTTTTACACTCACTTCTAGGAAGCTTTAGCGTGTTGAAAAGCAAACCTGAAACATAAAGTCACAAATACCCATTGAAAGAAAAATCACATCCCTATAGGAGGCTGTTTCTAGCCCATCACCTCTCCTGGAACTGGCTTGTTTATCTAGGCCTAAATTCAAGTCTTCTGAGGCACTGAATACCCCTGAGAGCAACCATCAAGCCACATATATGGGTGCAACACTCAAAATTCACACTCTGATGGTTAATTAATTAAGTAGTGCAATAAGGAAGCAACAAAACAACGAGGTGACTGGTGTAAGTAATAGATGCAGTGTGTAGTTTGAAGTGTCAGCAATGAATGTCCTCCCCAGCCCCTGTATGAGCTATTCATTACTTCACAGGTTGTTTACAATTACGAATGCATGTGAGAATGTTGTGATTGGCTCATAAACATTTCATGAACCAAAAAGAGCAACCCACAACCAAATAAACCATCCAGCCTAAATGATTCACTCTGCTCTGTTATTTTCTATAAAAAGCTTTAGGGAGCTGGGATCTCTCTTCTTTTGTATAAATAAATATCTTAGTGCATGGCTATTTGGTTTGATTTATTTAAATAATAAAGAAAACTTGGGAGAAAACTAGATAAAATACGGAGATAACGGAAAGTATGTCAGGTGATTTATAGTAACCGGCATTACAGGATTCTGCTCAACAAACATCCCTACATCTAGTGCAATATGTTTCGCAGGAAGATCACTCCTAACACCCTGTTGAAGTGTCTCTGGCAGGCTGTGCTTCTCAGCCTGGATGTAGTGTTCCAGCAAACGATGACTGACATTTACATAGCACCTTTCACCTCCAAATCCCAAAGCACCTGACAGATTGTTCAAACTGATTACAGGCTCTGGGCCAGGTTCTGCTCTGTGATGCATCAAGGTAGAGGGAAGGACCCTGCCTTGGTAGCCTGGCTGTAACTTCAATTACATTAGTGCAACTCCACTGATTTGGCAACTTTTTTATTTAAGGGTCATTTACCAGTCCATGAAATTCCACCAACCATACTACTTTTCACTTCTGCATAGTGACTACGCAGATTTCAAACAGCCCACACACATTTGTGATAGCTCATGGCAAAGAAGCAACAATGATGCACTTTTGCAAGGATTTTGAGTAAATAGTATTGACCTGCTCAGCAATAAAGCTAGCCTAAAGGCTATAAAAATCACTAAGAACATCAATGGCTTATGACTGGACCCTTACAATACCTGCGTCCAGTTTAATCTCAAATGATAAGGGCCCATAATCCTGAAAACTGACAAGTGACACAACTCCCACCTCCATCAGTAGACATAAAGGTTATCAGAATCTTGTTCAGCCCTGGTTTTTCATGGAGATGAAGTTGTGAGCGTTGCAAGATATGAAGAAGCCCTGTTGGTCTCTCTGAACTCTGAGATTTATGCTGTGCAGCCTTGTACACAACCTAATTTAGTCTTTCTGCAAAAGCACAGAGTATGCTTATCGTAACATAACAGGTTGCCCAAAAGCTGACCTTGCACATTAACTAGAAAACTGAAGAGTAAGGCTGGTATCAGGCCACCTGACAGAAACAAGCATCCATCCAGGCATAGAAAGATCTCATAATAGGGAGTACGATGCAACTAGATGCTTGAATGAGGGTACAATCATTTTGCACGAGCATTTGTAAGCATCAGTGGCTAGATTCTCCATTCTTCAACTCACCTGAAGGAACAATTCATCCACATAGCAGGGATGGATCAATGAAATCTATCTTCCTGTGTTGTTTTCTTCTGCTTAAATGACATCTAGGTGGAAAACATACCTGATTGTTTGCATAGGACAAAACGTATGCCATAAGGAGGGGATGATGAATAAGACTTAAAGCCATGCTTCTAATGGGTCCTACAGAAAGAGTACTATCAGAGAGGGATCGTCCAGGCTTGTTCTTGGAAGGAATATTTATCATTCATTGCAAGTACTCATCAGGGCTGTATGAGTAAACACTTCCCTGCTAATATTCAACACACACATTAACTATTGCTAATCACTACTGCTCTGCATGTGACAGCAATTGCTGTCTTCGTTACTCTGATCACTGAGAGATAAACACTGCATCTGTAACCACACTTGCTTGCAATTGCTGAGTTCCTTCAAACAACCATGGAGGTAGGGCTGAATTGGCCAGCTGTGTATTTTAATCATATTGCATACAAATCTCTTCTTAAGGAAAAGAAAAAAAAAAAAAAAAAGAAAGAAAAAAGAAAAAAAGGCAATAAGACCAAGGGATCAACTCCAAAGCCAAAAGAACTTTAGTAGGTAACAAACAGATGGCACTTAAGCCTCTTTACGTGGTTGCCTATTTATCCTTGGATGCTGCCACTTAATAACATTGACGGAGGAATAGTTAACAGAAGCAAGTGATTAATTAGTGGGTCAAAGGCCATTTCCACTTTGTTCCTTTTATTTACCTGAGACAAGATCAAATCAAATAAGAGCTCCTAGAAGGAGACTTCTAAGGGAAACTGCTAATCACAATTCATGTACTTGGTATTCATGCAGTGCTCTCAAACTCTGTGAAAAAATGTTTAGCTGAACGGATTGCAACAGGCCAACAAATCCATTGTAAAAACAGGGGCTCCTGGCTAGCTTTCCTGGGAGCTTTTATTCTTTGAATTGGAAAGACCTTATTGAGACTGGAGTCCCACAGCTCTAGCAAGTGAAACAAAACAGATGTTGCCAGAACCGTATGTATTACATTTGACAGAAAAGAAAGTTAGCCCAATTTCACATGAACATGTACCCAGGAATAAAATAAATTGATTCACAGCATTTGCCAACAGACAATACCCTCTGTTCTATTAACATGTTCCACCTTCTTAATGAAACATTGGATTTGCAGGTCCTGCTCTCAGTTTTGCAACAGATTGTCTTATAACCTTGAAAATGTTAGTAAACCTGCCTGTAATATAGGGGCACTTTTTTTTTCTTTTTTGGGTTGAACACCATATCTTAACTTAGAGTAAAAAGGGGCCTCATTCCTTTTAGTGCTCTAGTAAGAACTAGAAACCCCATTGCATTTACTGGCATTAGTGAAATATTGGAATACCAGTGTTTGTGCTAGACGCACAAACGGATGTACCCATGAATCCAAAACCTCTCTTGAAAGATTGGAAATTGTCTGTTTTCCAGATGCACATTTCTAGGATGACTTCATGTCTATGGCAGGCCAAATAATAGAAATCCTGGAGTCAGACATGCTTGGAAATTCAAATCTTGATCCAAAACCAAGTGATGTGGGACCACCTTTAGGTTTTATGGGATTTGGGCACTGAAGGTACCTGCTGCCAGAGTAAACATGGGAGCCGTGGGAAGCAGTTAAGAAGGAGTGCAGGAGCCAGGTTCCTTTGGGCTGGGCTGCAAACCCAACTCAGGAGCAGGTTCACTGGGGACCTCATCAGGGTCTTGCACTGGGCTGGTGTGCATTTCCACGTGATGTCGCTGTGCAAGCAGACAAGCTGAATTGTGAAGCTTGTTCAGTCTCGAAGCCCCAACCCAAAACAGGAAGCACTTAAAAACTGGGCTCACCGAACAACAGAGCTTTAGCCCTGCTCTGGAAGAACTCAGACCAACAATGTTTCATTCGTTGGAAAGACTGGCAATTCTTTGCATGAATTCCTGGAACCTTCAAAATCCTGGACTGAGAGCAGAAAGATGAATCGCAGATGAGAAGAAGGCCTCTGTGGGCCAGGTAGGCTTCATGCTTATTTTCTGTCTCTGTCACAGATTTGCTATCGGATATGGGTAAATCCAATAGGAGATTACCTAGCTCTCTGTGCCTCCCTGTTTCATCTGGAAATAATACAGTTATCTGCATCTGTTTAAATATAAAAGCTGAGATGCTCAGGTTTTGCCATCACAGAGCCCTGATAAGTCCCGCAGGCTCCAAGGTCTGGGTGCAAGTCTGATCACATGCTTTTCCAAACTGCAAGAAAATATGTCCCATCACAGTTACATGGAGAAAACCACTCAGGTTAACTTATACGGAGAAGTCTCACATACCTCTGGTCCCCAAAAGCATGCTTTAATAGTTTGGAATTTCCTTTTTATTTTATATTTCCCTCCTTCCTTTGTTGTTTTTCTCTCTCACAATTCACTTAGTAAATTAAGTCTTAAATGATTCTGGATGTAATGGACTGAAAGATTAGCAATATAACAAACTAAGTCAAGTTCAGGAGGCTAACTATACTGAGACAGAACCTTAGGCTAATCAAGATGTCCTGAGGATGAGGTTTGACTCTGTTGTTCTATGATAAAGGTGGCTTGAAACATAATCTGGGCCACCAGCCAGGAGCCATAACACTGGAGAATAGTCCACAAGTCTTTTTTTATTCGGCCTGCTTATGCATCATGTCTTTTTCATATACCTGTTTGGTTTCAGACTAATCCAGATCCCCCATCTGAAGAAGACCTGAACCATTTGGCACCCAATCTCTTGGCAATGACAGCACCAAGAAAGCTCTCACATCGCTACCATTGTGTCATAGCCTCATGTTTTTTAGAGTCTAAAGAGGACTGGAAGTAATTCTAAAGGACAGTGAGCAAAAGTTTAATCAGATAATTGTGATAATGTTATCAATCTCTAAATGGCTCCATAGAAGACAAAGTAATTATCCCACTTAGCCCCAAGAACCTCCTAGCCGTTGATAGGCTGAGGTTTACAACCTCGTCACAGGGGAGTTTGTGTTTTACACTCAGAGATATCAGTCATTTGACAAAGGGTAATGAAATGGAGAGAGGGGACAAACGTTTGAGTGAAACACAATGGCAGAACTTCAGCCCACAGAACCATTCTGGCTGTCCCCTCTCCTGAGTACCAGGAGAAGAGCTGGTCTCACTTTTAGCCTCAGCAAATGAGTTTTGCTTGGCAAAAAAAGAGATCGGTGTTAGTTCCGGAAATTTCAGTAAAATTGCACTGACTTACAGTTGTGCTGAACTGGTCCACATTAAACACTTGCACCTGGAGATTAGGGAAAGAAAAAAAAAAAAAGAAGGAAGATAAATCTTGAATGTAGGAGACAGAAGTCCAACCACCTGAGAGCATGTGTATCAGGTGATGCATTCTAGGGTAGAGAAACATGGCCACGGGAAGAACAGATTATGTTTCAATCTTATTTTCTACCGTGAAAGGTCATGTTTGATTGATAATGGCATTTTCTATCCTTCCAAAGTGCATGTAGGCTGGTAATGACATCATCTTGCCTGAGGGAGCTTTATAACACCTCTTTGGTTTTGCGACACTCAGGAGTACATATTGGGAAAACTGAATCAGATGAGGACCCATAATCAACAAAACAACAGGTCTTCCAGATCCCCCAGGAGGTGCGACCTGTAGTGTTTTCCACAGCCTTCTGCTCACCCTGCTTCCACACCAGAGGCCAGCAGAAACCACGAAAAGAGAAGACAAGACACCATTCAGACGAGGAATGCCTTGCTACACGGAGCCCCTGTTCGTCACATGCGAAGCATGTGGATAACTTACCTCTCCTCCCCTAGAGAGATACTTCTCCTACTGTGACAGTAGGGTGCTGTGGGTGATATGGCCTTTTTCCATGACTTTTGGGTTTGGCAGATCTCCGAATTGTACGTTCCGCCTGCAGCTGTAGCGATACTTTGCAACACAGCAGCTCTGACTCCAAGTGATCACAGCTGGTGCATCTCTTTGAGCTGAATTGGTGAAAGACAGAGTAAATGACAGGTTACTTCAATGCAGCTCTTAGCAAGAACTTATGGGGATTATTATGAAGGAGCTGGAAAGACATCACTGGAATCTGCTTGTGGAGCTGACAACTGAGCGATAGCTTTCTTTGATAACTTTTAATCACTGTGTTTTCTACTTATGCAAATTGCAATAATACCCTTGATGCTCTGGTTTTCTATAGCATCCAGGCTTGTGGCAGTGACATGAAGATTTAGAGCTGGATGCTCGTCTGCCACTAACTTGTTTCTGCATTGAAGATGCATTACATTTGGCAGTGACATACATTGATTCATGTAGTACACGTGTCATCAGAACAGGCATTCAGAAAGAAACATCCCACAAAATGCCAGTCTGGGAGACTTCATGCTAGTTTCATCATGGTTTAGGGTTTGCTCACACTGCAGATTACAGGTAAGCCCCTGCTGTGTGCCAAAAAAAAGGCATAGGGGCCTAATTTACCAAGCTTTCTCTTAGTCCTTCACTGTAGAGAACAGGCAGAGCAAGCCTGTGTCTCCCTGCAGTACTCAACATAAATACGAATTTATGTGTCTAGGTGGTCATTTCAAACCCAAGCACTTTTAAGAGAGGGAGCTGCATAAATCTCATTCTCACTAGGTGACAAAATAGGTTTTAGGTGCGTAAATTACGATACTGGTTTTCAAAAGAGGATTAGGACTCCTAAGTCACTTAGGCAGTTTTGAAAACGTCATCAAGGATCTTTGCACAGAGACAGAACTTGGTGGATATCATTACCTGGTGCAATATCTTCTCACGAGTGACACAGAAATTGCCTGTTTATTCCACTCTGGCTCCATCATGGGATTAGTCCTTATATTACAGTTACTGGTGGTTTGTCCAGTTCAGCCTTCCATTGGTTTCTTTGAAAGACGATTTAATAGGCCAAGGGACCATAACGCTGTCAGTAGCTGTGGTGCTATTAGATCATACTGCCACTAACTGAGACTTAATACACCCCCTTGCCTAAAAGAATATATTGTGGGTAATTTTATCTTGATATTCAATCTAAGCTTTCCATCTCATTACTCCCAGCCTTACCTACTTCAGCCACCCTAAATGATTACTCTGCCTGTTTTCAACTATGATAAAAACGTGGATGGTTATCATATTCCACCCCCTGCTCCTCTGGCTGTAATTAAGCCAAGGTGTAAAGTGAGCTGGATCACCCAAGATCACAGGCTTGGCCTAAAAGAGAAGGTCAAAAGGGAGAAGGGGAGCACTATCAAGGCTGGGCTAGTGATAAGATCGGCTGAATAAAAATGAGTCCAGCATCAGTAATCCAGTTTATTTTTATCTGCTCTGCTCTTTTTCTTTATGTACCTCTTTTTTTGCTATTTGAACTGATACTAGGGTGTGTATATCCAGCACTGAGGGTGTCTGTTTGTCCCAGGCTTTGCAAGGTTTTAGAAAACATGGCATAAATTGAATTTTTCTGGCGTGACACAAGAGCTGTCAGTGTTAGCGGTGTTACAGGGATAAACATGTCAAATTTAAGTCAAGTTCCACACTGAAACATATACTCCCAGCTTTGCACTAAGCACTTAGGCAAGCTTCACGGGTCTACACCCTGGCTGGAAACACTGGCACACAGGAGATTTAGTGGGCCATCTCTCAGACATGGGAACACGTGCTGAAATCAGCACAGTGCTGATACCAAGTGAGATTCATTAGATCAAACTTCAGCAAAGAGGCAGATGTAGGACTGAGCTCACAGACCAAGTCCCCCAAAACAAGGAGTGCACAGTTTCAGAGCTCAGTTTTGTTGCCCATACACTGATGTTTGTGGGCATCTGAGATGTCCTGGAGTATCCCACTAGGTTTTAGGGGCTGTTCCAGAAGGGCAGAAGTCCTGTGTCATATCCTTCAGGCCCCTGGAGATACCACAAACACTCTTCAACATATCAAAGAGCATAAGAAATCCATATGCGGATAACTGAATCAGGATCACTGTCATACTATTTTTACAATAATAAAAGTATAGTCTGAACTCTGTCTATGTAAATCCTTTCATTATCTGGGGCTTTTTAATGTGGGGTGGACAGGGTTTTTTTAACCAGAATTTTCTTTCCATATGAAATTCTGAAAAGACATTTTTTCTCTAGGCTCAATTTTGAATGAGAACAATCTTGAAAAACAAAACAAAACAAAACAAAAAACTTAACTCTTCTTCCAAGACAGGAAATGTGTTTTCTTGCTAGCTCTACAGAGTATAAAGCTACTGATGGGTGTTGGAAACAAGGTGCTTCACTCAAGAAAACAACGAAAGTTCCAGAATGAAAAAGTCAGTCTAGATTAAGTGCTTTTGTTGTGTTTTTGTATACCACAGGTGCTCCTGTGAGAGCAAGAGGAAGTTTAAAAGAAGAGTAAGAGCAAATAAAGGAATGCTAGATCTTGGATGGAAGGCTCCTGGAGAAAAGATGAGCCAGAAAGAGTATCCAGAATTCAAACAAAAGGATGGAATGCTCAGGAGGAACCAGTCCCCAGTGTGATGTAAAGGCAAAGCTTTGTAAATCTTTGTAGCTTGCACTGTTCTCTTCTGCTTCTCATGGAACTACATCCCTGCCTAAGCCTGGGGTAAATACTGCTGTGACCAGCAGCAGTGTCTCTCCTGAAAGGGGATGAGCTGGTGGTGCAGCTGCACAATGGGTTGGCAGTAGTCTGAGAGAAACGCTTTTCTGTTTTATGCAGTAGACACTTTCCATCCCCATCAAAAAAGCTTTGGCTCTGTCCCTGTGTTGAAAGATGGTGCTCAAAGCATATCACCCAAACCTCAGGAGGAGACAAAAGGTTAGCTGTATCATATATTGCACAGCTATAATGTCACAAACGCAAAAGGACTCCTTTAGCCTCACAAGCAACACAGGGAGGGACAAAACCAATTTCTGCAGGGTTTTCCACAGATACGAATTTAGTGACTGCACATCATTAAAGACACATGGGCCAGTGTAATTGCATGTGACTATGTGGGGATGAGCAGCAACAAATCCATAGCTACCTCAGTTTCCATAGCTGTGCCCCTGAGCAGGATGTCAGAGGTGATGGGTATGGCTCTGCTTCTGCTCCAAATGTCTCAGCCCTGAATGTCAAAAAAGGGTGTGAGGAAAGAAAGGAGATACTGGCACATGACTCAGCATCTCTGGACTATGAACATCTGTTGAAGAACTCCAGCAAACAAGTTTTTGCATTTGATTCATAGTTATGGATAAATCATATAGGATGTGAGATAACCTGGGGGCTGGACTATACAACACTCACCAGATGTGGAAATAATAACGTTCCTTCTGCCTTCGTAGCCTTAATCCTGCCCTTAAGAGGCTAGCGGCCATTCCAACGGCTTTCAACAAATGAGTACCCATTTTCGTTATAAATCCTGTTATAAGATTATTTTTTTTTCTGTGGCTAAAGGTCAGAGTATATTCTGACAGATACAGGATTATGAGAAACAAGGGTACAAATAGCAGATGCAGCAAATACCTAATCAGTAAATTACGAATAAAAAAAAAATCCCAGTCTTTCCTATGTGGGAGTGATTCCTACCACAGTCCAAATCCACTATGTTCCCTTTGCAATCAATACAGAAATACTCACAATAAAAACAATAGAAATGACTAGCGAAGACTAATGGAATAGTGCAAAGCCTTGAAATCATGGTCCATTCGTCACTAACCTGGGACAGCCAGGAAGAGACTCCAGGCTTAAAAAAAATCCTTTCTCTTGAGGCGTCTGCACCCATAGGAAATCCCACCCTTCCTCCCACAGGATCAAGCCCCATGGTATGATATGTTTGTCACTTCCAGGATGGATTACTGTAACTCCTGGCATTTGGTGACGAATGAGAAAACAATGTACAGGGTGCAGCTGGTACAAACCACTTCTCCCCACTTCCTGCAGGAGTGAAGCAACCCTGAGTACATGAAGCCCACGTACCAGCCTCTCTACTCTAGATTTCAGTGCTAGCTTAACATCTTGATCCTAATTAGATCCTGGTGACGTTCTGTATTGTAACACGTATCTCCTCAAAAAAAAAAACCAAAACAAAAAAAAACAACCCCAAATTTATGTCTATTATTGAAACTATGTGTGAATCTGTATTTCATTCATTTGATTGCTTTGGTCAGAAAAGGCTTATCTCTTCAAGTTAAAATGTCTTATTTTCATATTCTCTAATTCCCATATTTATCTGAAATTAAGAAATGACAGCAAAAGAAACACATTGAATTCAACCTAATTTTTTCCCCCAATTTATCATTTTGATGGGAAAAAGAGCAAGAAAAAAATTAATAGCCGAATAGCCTCAAAGGAAAACATTTATATTATTTTGAGAGGTTTGGCTAGCAGACCAATAAGTTCATTGCTCACAAAGCTGTAATGCCAATGTGGAACACAAGCAGTTCATTAAAAACAGATACATTAAAGAGAAACTCCAAAGTTTTTAACTTTTTACAGTGCATATCCCTTTAGAAATCTAAATCAGAAAAAAAAAAAATCGTCCCCCCTCTTGTTACATCTAAGCTGTAAAACACCTTTTATAAGGTGTAAGGGGAACAGCTATTATGAAATAAGGGATCTGCTTACCCCACTGTAGCTTCAACTGGAGCAAAGAATGGTTCAACTGGAGCAAAAACCTTTGTTTTGGTCTGTGTACTTGGATTAACTTCTATTACCCTGGATTTCCACTGTGAATCAGTTTAAGGGAAGGAGACAACTGGAATTTAGGTTGTAACAACCTTATGTTTAATGTAAGGAAAACACTTTTGTATATCTAGGACTAGTCCATGTCTCCTCATACTTGATGTCTGTTTGGATCTGGATCTTGTGTAGGTTATGCTGGAGATTTCTGAGCTGATGACCAAGGAATATGTCCTCCCTTCCCTTGGAACTTCCTGTGTTCTTTTGAGAAGCATTGCCACAGGCGAAGGCAACAAGTGGTGTGCAACTGTCCTGACAAAGGACCTGACAACAAATTCTGTGACCTGCTAAAGGGAATTTGGGAAAACTGACCCCTAGGAAAAATGATTGGGGACCTCTGAAGCAGCTGCAGCAAATTCAGCTTTAAGTTGAAGCGGAAAGAAAGCCAAGCAACAGAAAGGATTGAAATGCACCACTGAGATGCCTAGAGGCCATCCACTACTGAATTCTCACTTATTCTTAACTGGCCATATTATAGCAAGAAAGGGCTTTTTTTTATTATTTTTGTTTGTTTGCTCCTGCCTGTGTCTGACCAAGAGGTTTCAAAACTGTCTTCTCTGATCTGGCGCTTGCTACACAGGCTGTGTCAGCAGGTGGTGGGGGTGACAGCAATGACCTTTCCTGGTCCCTCTGAGCCCTATTTTTCTATGGTTCCAACACACTCCACATGTGGAGAAATGTGGCTCAGAAGGAAACTGCTCTGGAGAGGAACTGATGCTGGGAGCAGGTGCTGGCTTATTAAGTGGTTTGTTGTGCCGAGAGCGTGACACCGCAAGGCTGGAAGCGTCCCCGGCTGCTGGCAGCCTTTGCAGAGGTGTCGCTTCAAACATCCCCATCTCTAAGACGGCTGAAACCAGCCATTTTACCCCCTGGGCCCTTGTTTTCTCCTGATGAGTGTGTCTGATGAGCGCTCATTCTGTGCTCACTTCACACCGAGTACAAGCCTGTCGCCGCCTGGCTAAAAGCTCTTGGCACCAATTATAACAGGTCATGCTCTTCGATCTGGAGTTCACTGGTGCAATTGGCTATGTTTTAGCCAGGATGGTGCCTGACACATGAATGCTCCAGATTTCCACAGCCAAGGCTCAAAAAAGAGAATAAGGAAGACTGCTGAGAGGTTCCTGGCCCTGGAGTTTGCCATCCATGCTGGGCCAAGAGACGGATTTTCATGAATTGCTGCAAAAACCCCATCACCACGACCAGTTTCTGAGCTTTCTGAGAATCCCAAGTCTATTTGTCACTGGGACGTGCCTTTGAGAAGGATTTCTACTGTTGGCTGCTGGGTTTGTTAGGCTTTTTTTGATGGGTTTTTTTTTTTGTTATGTTTTGGTTTGGTTTTTGACGGTTTTTTTCTTTTGTTTTGGTTTTTTGTTTTTTTTTTTTCATGGGAAAGGTTTACAGTGTTGCTAGGGAGGTTGTTTCTTGAAAGGATTGTTGTGGTAAGAAATGGCTGCAGCTGGAGTTAGAGCACCTAAAAATAACCACAACAGAAATAAAGAAATACTACCACTCTACTCATGTAGCAAAGTAAGTTTAGGATAGAAGATCCAAGGATTTAACCTCAGACTCCTGTCTTCAGCAAACTCTAAACACTGACCAAAGTCATCCCCATGGACTTTGCATGAGACTCCCTGTTGTTCTTTGTGTTCCTCATCCTCTCCCCACCAAACTTTCAAAGGACTGAATGCTGTCCCAGACAGCCAGATGTGCCTGTGCTTAGAAGACTCTCCATCAGGAACCTGTGTTTGCCTGTGCTCTGATGAATTAGCACTTTCCTGTTCATTTGATCTCAGTGGGAACTGCATTAAAACCTTTTCTGTGATGTATCCCCTGGCCTCATACACATACCTGATTAGACAAGCAGAGAGCACTTCAGGTTCTTTAGGAGACATCCACTGAATATATGAACTAGCCTAAAAGCGTTTTGTAGACTGTACGGGCCTTAATATTAAGTTTCTTGCGCCAAGTTCTCATCTTTTTGATGTATCTGGCCCTTCTCTTAATATCCTTTGCCAAAAATCATTATTCATCTAAAATACCTTCATCTCCACAAGGCTGTATAATCAATATTACCAGATGCTACAGAGTCTAATAGTGGATAATAACTTCTGGGACTGTGTTAAAGTCCGTTGGGTCACTGTTGAAATAATCACAGAATCATAGAATTGTCTAGGTTGGAAGGGACCTTTAAGATTATTGAGTCCAACCATTAACCTAACCCTGTCAAAACCACCAGTAAACCATGTCCCTCAACACCACGTCTGCCCATCTTTTAAATATCTCCAGGGATAGTGATTCCACCCCTTCCCTGGGTAGCCTGTTCCAATGTTTGATAATCCTTTCTGTGAAGAAATTTTTCCTAATATCCATTCTAAATGTCCCCTGGCACAACTTGAGGCCATTTTCTTTTCTCTGATTGCATGTTACTTGGGAGAAAAGAGCAACACCTACCTCACTGTACTCCCCTTTCGGGTAGTTGTAGAGAGCGATAAGGTCTCCCCTCAGCCTTCTTTTCTCCAGACTAAACAATCCCACTTCCCTCAGCCACTCCTCATAAGATTTGTGCTCAAATAAGGTCTGATTTGGTATAAATGAGGGGTTTGCCTTGAATTTGCCGGGTTTGTTGAGATGAAAAGTGTGATATCTATGTCTGGATTGTAGTTTTCATGGATCATTTTTTGTGTGGACTTGTTGAAGGCACAAGACACCTCCCAGAGACCAAGGAGGCAATGCCACACACATAATCAGACAACAAAACCCATGTGACAACATCCCCCTAAATTAACTCCTCCTGTTCTACTTCATAGTAATGATGATAAAAGATGTGCATCTCCAGGGAATGAGCTCTCCACCTTGCCTGACCCATCTGACAATCAGAGGATTCAGAAAGTGTCTTACAATAGGGCCTTCATAAATAAAAACCAACTTGCAACTAGAGGTTGGAAGAAGTCAGGCATGAAAGACTCAAGTGAAAGATTTCATCAGGCAGAGCAAAAACGTGCTGCCTCCTGGAACAGACACATCATGCTTTGTGCACTCACAAGTATACATAGGTATCTGCCTGTTGCACACATAAAATGTGAAAACCTATCACATAAAATGCTGTATTTTTGTCAGCTATCGCTGTACCTTACAAACCACTTTATATAGGAAACCAACTTTACACTGCACACCGCTCCACCCATCCAGATGATGTTGTCATTTCCATGGTAACTAAAGTACCTCAAAGGAAAAAGAACAGATGGGGACTGAAAAAAAAATAAAAACCTAAGGACCAAAAGTGAACATATGTAGTGCAAGAAAAAATATTAAGCTGTGGGCAGCTATTAGGTTTATTATCACTTGCAAAGGGAGACCTCGATAAGCTCAGTCACAGCTCTGCGGTAAGGAGTGGCACAATCAAATCAGCTGTGTGACAATATCAACTTTACGGCAGCCCATAGTCCCTCTCCTTTTCCCTTAGACAAATCTCAAAAAATAATTGTCCTTGTTCCCTTAATGATTTGGTTTGGTTTAAGGACAACAGCAGACAAAACAAGCAGAAAAAATGTAACTTGTCATATGCTTGACTGCCCATGGCATGTCTTCAAGACCAAAGTCTCTAGGAGAGAGCAAGAAGTACGTGGTTGTCCTTCCTCAACACAAGCACCAGTAGCCAGCGGAGCAAAGCTGTAGCCCACTACGTCCCGTTCACGTGTACTCTGTCTGGCTCCTGTACTTTGGACTTACATGCGCTGTTATATGAAGGACGTGCTGGCAACTCAGCAGCAATTTGGAACATCTTTAAAATTGGGTTAATAGTTATGACACAGTCTTTGCTTGACTTCCTCTGGAATTAGTCCATCTTTGTGGATTGCTGTCAATCAGAAGGGAAACTTGCAATTTACATAGGACAATTTGTTCTGTGTCAGCTTTCTAAGACTCCGAGCAAGGCAAGTGTAATTTGGGAACAGGAGCTGTGATGGAGAGAAAAAAAAAAAAAGAAAAAGTCTTATATTTTTAGCTTGCTCTCACTAGAAGTTTTCTGGTCTATATTATATAATTTATTTGAGATGCAGAGTTTTGTCAAAGTGAAAAAAAGTTTAAAATGTATCCTGCTACCTAAACTCCTTGCAGCTTAAGCTGGGCAGAGCTAGTGTAAATTCAAAGCGAGGAAAACTCATCTGTGAGCCAGGCAAGAAGAGTCTAGGGCACAAGAAGTGTGCATTCAAGCCCTCCTGCCCTTTGTGACATGAAGTAAATAATTTTCTTTTTTTTTGTTTTTTGCCTCACCTCCTTGCCTGTAAAATGAGAGCACTGGTGTCCCCTCAACTCTTGCAGATTATGAGTATAAATGTTTTTCTATGATACTATGAGCTGCTCAGGTCCTGCTATAATCAAGGGACAAATTAGCATCTAAGGTAGCTGCATCCCACTCTCAAACAATTTTTTTATTGTCAGTGACTTTTTACCACCCATGTTGTTAGTCTGCATTTCACTCCTAATGAACAGCAGGACCGCACGAGTCTCTCTCAATCACACATGCTGCTGCATGAGCACAATGTTGCGCAGCTGCAGCAAAAAATGCTTTGTCAGTTAATATTTTAAAGCATAATCCAAAAAAAAAAAAAAAAAAAAAGGAAAAGAACCCATAAAAACGTATTTCTGTGTTAAATTCTACAGACTCAAGCAATGCTTTTGGTGCTGATGATTTCTTTCTGGCTTTCTTATTCTTTCTTTTCCAAAAATCTAAATACCGAGCTGCAAATCTTTATACTTGTAACCTTCTCCCCAGGCTGAGCGCTGCAGGAGCCGTTGCAGATGGACGGAAAGACGGACGGACGGATGGACGGCCATCCCTGCGCTCGCAGCCAGCCGTGCGACCTGCCGGCAGGGGGCAATGCTTCATGGCTATTCAACCCAAACCACCGAAAACTGCAATAATTAAAGAGGTTGGTAGCGAAAAGGACAGTGAAAAAATGCTGTGGTGCAACAGGCAAGAGAGTACTACAGCCGTGCGGCAAAACCCACCTGTGTCAGCCCCAGGCGCCCAAGTAGTTTTGAGGTTTTTTCCAAATTTAACTCACTGATAGAGAAACTCTGCGATAAGAACACATTGATAAATGGCTGAGGTGTGAATTAAAAAATTGCGCTGCACATTCCTCGGAGCACGGGGAATCAATCAACCATCGCTTTTTGCAGACCAAGCATTTTTTGCCTGGTTTTCTATCGGGTTGGGGAGTGAGGGTCGCTCAGGCTGACGCCTGGTGACGCTCCATGTAACTCAGGAGATCTCTGCATCACCGGATGACAAGGCTGGCTATCACCACAGGGGTGTCAGGGAATGATAATGAACAGGGAAAAGGGAGAAAAGGCAGAATTAGGTATTCTGAGGCTCTGCTGTCGACCTGGCACTGATAAATATAGTCTGCTTTCCACTGGGTGTGCTACTGTTGGCCATGGTAGAGGCTTAAGCATCCCACAAGTACAGTGACCAACCTCAACATGATGCCATCAGCTGCCTGTCTGGAAAAGGTGCTGTCCCTTAGATGAGACCCAATACAGATGACAGAGGTCTGATATGATTCTACGATTCATGCTGAATGTCACACCCTGACTTTTTGGGGTCTTCTTCTCACTGTGCATGGGCTGGCAGAGGTTCATTCACACACACGATGACAAGCAACCTGAAGTATGTTTGCAAACTATTATTCAGATGGAGCTTCACACTGAAATGTGATACACCTTGTTCCTCATGTTTCCATCTTCAAAAGTTTCAGGTGTCCCACAACAATGATAAATAATTAAAACATATAAAGCATACATGTGTCAAGTTCTGCAAAGCCCTGGGAGGAAAGGGACAGCTCAGATGATTTACATTTTAGACAAAGAAGGTGTATATATACTGAGAAGTGGATATTCTCTATATGGATATTGTCCATGGGTGGATACCCATATGGATATTGTCCATTGCCATCTGAAGGATTTTACACATTACTAATAACATGTGAGCATGCTCATTTTTTTCCCTTCAAATAATTTCTGAGGCCAGCCTCATCTCACCTGTGCAATGCACCCTCTAACTGATGATGTTATCTCATGGTCTGTGTTTCCTACTTTGTGACTGGCCCAACAAAATCATACAGAACAAAGGAGGAAGACATTTCTATATTATCTGAAGGTTATTTGTGTAGGGGTTTTTTTTGGGGGGGGAGTACACTTCATATTTTAATAAAGCCAAGGCCATTCTTTGTTTTTTGCATGAGAAATAAAAATTGTTATCCTCTATATGGGAATGAGAACATACTTCGACAAGAGAAATCAAGTAATTCGGATCCAATTAATGTTATCCATGCTTAACAGAGCAGCCCAATAAAATACAATAGCAGACTCATCCAAGAGACAACTGTGTCATACTTGGAGCACTGATCTGGAAGATGAGGTTCAGGTGTCTGCTCTGATTTGAACAGGTTGGAAATATAAGTGGTGATATCACACATCACCAGTGGGGTCTTATCATGAAGGCCAGGCTCTGTCCATTTCTATGCCATGAAATCCATCACCTTGGGTTGGAGAAATTTTCTGAGCCAAACCCAGTCAAAGCAAAAACCTCCAGTTTCAGCGATTCAACAGTTTCTTAGGAAAAGTCATCACTTGTCCTCACCTCAGTGCTGTTTCTTCAGATGGCTACTTTCAACAAGGAGTGGTAAGGTTTTGCTTGGTACTGTATGGTATCTTTCATGAGAACTGCACTGTGTATGTCTTGCTGTCAGACAAAGCTAAAGAGCATTTACATGATTCTTCTGCAAATTCATTTTCAAAGGCTGTCTCCAGCCTGTCAGGGTCATCAGTGCTTCGGCTTGGCTTAGGCTAAAGAATAGTTTTATTTTAGTCAGTTAAACTTTTTTTCCAGAAAGGAATCCCAGACCAAATCCAGAATTGCACTAGGGCAGTATAATACCTAGCCCCAAAGTAGACCCCAAAGCTTTAAGTGAGGTCTTTCAATTGCAATATGTGGACAGAGTTAGAAACTGGTTGGATTTACAGTGAGTAGGAGTCACTTAAACTGTTACGTAGGAAATTCTGAAGGGAGGAATGGTCCCAGCCTTGCTCCTTTGAGAAATTAGGTACCTAACTCCGATCCCTTGGTACCATGTAATTTCCTTGCCTACAAGTCATTTTTCCCCTGGAATCAAATCTATTTCTGATAGCTAACCATAATTCTTCAATGCTTGCCCTACAAATCATTTTCTTCAGCCCTCAATCATTTTTTGTGGCTCTTTTTTGTACCGTCTCCAATTTTGTCACCATATGTTTTAAAATGTGGCTGTCAGACCCATAAACAGCCTCTTGAGTTCAACCTTACTAGTGCCTTACATGACAAGTTGCCTGGTTTCAGAGCCAAGGATCACATCTACACTTTCAGATTTGAGGGTCCAACTCAAAGTGCTTGTCCAGGTTTTGGTTTGTGTTTGCAAGAAGCACCTTGTTGCAACTAGCATCTTATTGCATTAAAATGTATTCTGCTTGCCCAAGCCAGGAGGTGCAGTTTGTTACATCAGGCTGCCCTTGACTCTCATTCTTTGCTATTTCACCAAGCATAATGTCATTTACAAATGTCATCAGGAGTAGTTTTATATTTACTTCCAGATCCCTGATGAATAGCATAAGGGAACAGTCTAGTAACACTCCTCTTCAACAATAATTCTGCATTGACAATTACTTTCAGAGAGCTGTCAGTTAGGCAGTTCTTAACTCATTTCATGTCTGCTCTTGTCCTGAACCCAATTACTTTTTCTTGGCTAAAACATATCTTCTAGGAAGTCATCCAGTCTCCAACCTGAAAATGTCATGAGGTGGAGATTTTTACCAATCCTCCTATTAAGTTTATGGAATGATTAATCACTATGAACCATGTACATCTTCATTTCAATGTGATCTTTTCTCTGAATTCAACTTCTAGTTATCAATTCCTTTTATGACTTTCCTAGCTAGATTAAACAATTCTTTATACCTGGAATTCCCAAGCAGATCCAGTATTTCCATTCACTCCCTATCCTAAATTATGTAGCTTTAAATTACCTCCTGCTGGTCCTGTACTTCATTGATTGATGTTATATTTCTGCTAATGTGTTGTGCTTCTTATTCATGTTACTGCTTCTATATTACTTTATAAAGCCTTAAATATATATAAGTATGTACATTCAAGGCTATATATACATATATATGCAAAATTGTAATCAGTATGAAAGCTGTGATTGAAATCCACACCATCACAGATCAACGATGCACATGAGAATTGAGGATAGGTTTTGACGCTTATTAGTAATTAGTTTCTTTGAAGATATTTATGAGGGAAAGAATTCCATGCGCTTACAAGATCAGAGTTACTTGTTTGCTCAGGAAAGACTGCAAAATCTAACCACAACTGTAAGAGCAGTAACAAACTGATGGATGTTGAAAGAGCTACAGGAGGCAAACATTCAAAAGCACTTGCTTGTTTGAGCAGCCTGAGCAAAGGGCAGGTCTTGGTCTTCTGCTAGTGTCAGCAAGCACTGCATCATTGAACCCTACAACTTTTGTATGCTGCCTTATTACAGAGAAGTGTTTAGTCACTGGCTCTGTAGGGAGAATGCAGCTGCAGAAAGATCTGATAGATAAAAAAGTCAGGACTTGAACCTGAGCCTCCCATGCGGTCATCTCCCACACTATTACGACGTTGCTAAGCTACCAAGGTTTCTTCTAATTGTCCTGGTTGAGAAATTGGAGATAAGGTCTTTTTCTTTTTTTTTTTTTTTTTTCTTTGGACAGTAGTGAGCATGGCACACTCTTTGTCAACATCAAGATGCTGAGGTAGAGATACAATACTCAGTTAGCAAAATAACATACAAGATAAATGGTTTGGGATGCAGGGGATATAAATATGCTAAACCCATGGAGAATCAACCAAAAGAGGGGGTTTATGTCTTCTAAAATTAGGTTTGCACTTGGTTTCCAGTCCCTTGGCCCTGAATTTTGATCCTTGTCTGCCATTGTTCACACGACAATGTTGAAACTTGATACCACACGTCTGAGGGATTTACAAAATAAAAGTGCATCTTTTAAAATCACTGGTATTTCTATTTTGGGACCAATTGTTCAAACAGTTGGATTTCCAATTCTTGAGCAAAAAATGGATTGAAATACATTCACATTTCCCCCCCTGTTTTCAACTGTCTTGGAATATAATTGCTCATCATTTACTTTGCAGTGGGATACAATGAATTGCTAACTATTGTATATCTGAGAGGTTATGTATGTCTATATAGATAAACAGTTGATAGATTAGATAGGTAGGTAGGTAGGTAGGTAGGTAGGTAGGTAGGTAGATAGATGGATGGAGGGATGGATGGATGGATAGATAGATAGATAAATGCTAAATGTGTGCTGAGAAGCTAGAACACATGAGGAAACCAGTCTGATTTAAGTCATTAGAACGATTTCAAATGGTTATTTTTAATGACCTTTTTCATATTTTTGAATCATATAAAGTGTTACCAGTGTTTTACTTTGGGCCTTGCAAGATACGTTTTTTCTTTCACATTAACATACAAGTCACCCAATAATTCTGCATAACATTAATTGATACCTTGAACCTAGAAAGACTTATATACGTATTTAGCTCAATATGTTATTTATATAAAAATAACGGGCTCATGGCCTTCATTATAAAACATCTGCCTGTCTCACGCAGTCAAGGTTATGCACCGATTGTTAGACACAAACATGAAACTCATCTCAGGTCCGCTGCAGGAACCAAACCAACTTTATGAATGCCATAGTATTTTTTTTAAGTGAAAAGAACAAAGAGAAGGGAATTTCCTTTTTCAGATTATCCACTTACATTGTATGAACTCCCTGACACACAGCAGAGTCAGAGGGAGGAGTTTTTTTGAAAAAGAAAAGCGTTCTAGATCTAGAAGACAAAACCATAGGTAGAAAAACCTTTGATGTGAACCCTGATCCACAATGATTTATGTACACACTTTCTAAAAGGTGACCACTCAAAGGAATGGATCTTTTCGTGCTTATGAAATTCATCATGAAACTTTTCAAAGTTTGAGGTCTACAGGTAGCCAGGTGTGATTTTCTTTTTCCTCAGTTATACATAA
The DNA here is from genome assembly GCA_013396915.1 of Stercorarius parasiticus. Classification (NCBI taxonomy): domain Eukaryota; kingdom Metazoa; phylum Chordata; class Aves; order Charadriiformes; family Stercorariidae; genus Stercorarius; species Stercorarius parasiticus. Next base: position 81,270 of record VWZL01003684.1, read on the forward strand.
GACAGGCCTAAAAATAATTTTGGAACAATCAAAAACTTCCTTTAGTAGTTTTGAGGTTTTTTTATTATTTTTTTTTTAGACTGGCCCGTGTTTTCAAAGTAAGTGAGCACTAAATAAGTCGTTATCTTGATTGCTTCCCAAGTTGAACTTCTCAGTTTGAAATGATTTAAATGGGGCTGCTTACATATACTTGTATATGTGTATGTATACTCTCCGGAAGAAAAGAATTACAAGAAAGACAAGAAATACAAGATAAAAAAACCCAAAAGCTCACAAAACACTTTTTATTCCAAACTTATTAAATATAAACAAAATTCTATCTTCTAGCAAAGGAAATCAGAAATGTTTTGTTCTTTTTTTATTATTATTATTTTGAGTATTTTGGTCCATAATTTGGTTTTTGTGTTAAGCCAATCAAGCCAATTATTTCATAACCATGTGTTGGCTTATTCTAAGGAGGAAGACAATGGTGAATGGAGCTCTTCGATGCACAGGGTTTACCTGCCAAAAGTTTTTGAAACCAAAATTCTTCACAGGAAAATGTCACTGGCAGCTCTGCCAAGATACGTTGAAACTATTTCTTTTTGTTTCATTCGGATACACAATGACATAATGTAGCTCCGGTTGGGTGATTTAATTTAAACAAACAAGCCTCCCTTCCATGTCAAAGCGCTGATTCAAAATGACAATTCTTGTTTGATTTCAATCAGAAATATCACCATTTTCAGTGTGACATTTCTGATTCAAAAGTTTTTGGGTTGCGTATTTGTTTGGAATGGAGGTGGGGTTGATCTGTTGGTCATCTTTTTTTTGTGTATTTTATTTATTTGTTTATTTGTTTTCTCCTGTGGGTGGAGAGAAGCTGGAGGAAAGGACCATGAGAGAAGAAGGACAGGCGTGGCCTGTTGCTTCTACCCAAACTCTTTAGCTTGGGATTTGTAGGCATCACAGCAGAGGTCCGTCATGTGGAGAGATCCAGAGGGAAATAATGGCTTGGTGTGGTTTTTTATCTAGGAGCTTTTCCCAGAACACATCGGGAAACACAGCGGGGCTGAGAGCACATACCCACCCATGTAGTTGAGTCTGCTGTGGGTTGGTGAAGGCTACGTTGGTATCTCGTGGGCCACACAAAGCTTTCCTACCCAGCTGATGTTAGGGTGGGACTTGTGTCATCGATCTGTTGCTACACAATTAAGGGATCGCAGCACATGCATAAGCCTCCCTGGCTGGTGGGGGTCAACTCAGGCAGTCCTTCCATCAGTCGAACCCTGAATTCAGGTCACTCAGATGATAACCTGTGGTAACCATTTGTCCCAGAAGGGAGAAACTCAGTGTCCTTTGAGCCTCCTGCAACACTCTGGGGCAGGGATCCCTGTGGCACTATCTCTGAAAGGGATCAAACCCAGGGGGGTACTCCCAAATCCCCCCTCCAATGTTACCTTCACCTGTAAGTACACTTCCACAGCTCCATCCCACAAACCTTCCTTTTTCTGGGGGTTTCTTCTCATCACCTGTGGGATTACTCAGACAAGCCAACAATTTACCACTGGGAGTAAAGGTTTGCCAAACTGGTAACCCAAATGGCAGTGTCACCTAGACTGCTGGCAGAGAACGGGTGGGAAAGCAAAAGGCCAAGGACTCGACTCTTCTCTGGCGAGACCCCACCTGCAGTACTGCATACAGATCTGGAGCCATCAGCACAGTAAAGACATGCTGGAGCAAGTCCAGAGGAGGCCACAAAGATGATCAGAGGACTGGAGCACCTCTGCTATGAGGACAGGCTGAGAGAGTTGGGGTTGTTCAGCCTGGAGAAGAGAAGGCTCCAGGGAGACCTTATTGTGGCCTTTCAGTACCAAAAGGGGGCCCACAGGAAAGATGGGAGCAAACTTTTTAGCAGGGACTGTTGCTGTAGGACAAGGGGTAATGGTAAAGGAGGGGAGATTTAGATGAGATATGAAGAAGAAATTCTTTATGCTGAGGATGGTGAGACACTGTCCCAGGTTGCCCAGAGAGGTGGTAAATGCCTCATCCCTGGAAACATTCCAGGTGAGGCTGGATGAGGCCCTGAGCANTGGGAATTCAGGGGTGGGAGAGAGAGAGATGGAGTGGGATAAATACCACTAACCTGAGCCTCACCTTCTCTGCCTTTTCTCCCCTGCCCCCATCACTGCTGCTGTTGTGTCAGGTAGTGGCACTGTTGAGTACATTAACCCAGGGCTGAGCATTGCAGCCACACCGAGTGTGTGCCTCTGCGTGTGTGTGTGTGTGCCTG
>VWZL01003686.1:0-69915 GCA_013396915.1 Stercorarius parasiticus
TCTATGATTCTATAATACTAATTCCACAGAAAATCAGTCCTGATACATCGAGATGAGATCTGCCTGGTGAGCAGAACCTTGCAGTATTTCCTTAGCTCCGAAGATGGTTGTGAAGGAGGCAGGGCTAGTTACTGGGTCTTGTGGCCCTTTCGTTCTGCAAATAAAGATGTGGTCTTATTCTTTGAGGGCTGTTAATGCCATTTTTTTCCTGAATATTAGAAAGAGAAACAAATTAATGACATTTCCATCATTACAAACTGGAATTTCATGACAGCTATTTCCTCCTACGGACCACTGTGAATGTTTTTACTGTATACTTTATAAGATTTGAACATTGGTTGTTTTTCAGTTCACAAAAGGATTACTCTAAGCCACTTACATGTCCTACTTTATTTACAAATCAGGTATCCTCTAGTCAGTTATATTTATAAAGTGTTACCAAAGCAGTGCCTCAGTAAAATGAGACATTTTATGCAACAGATTTTGTCTACATATGCTATTCCACATCTAGGCATCTATTTGAAACCATAAATCTGGTTTCATATCCTCTAGCATCCACAGTAGTTATCTCATTCTACATTATGAGAGAATACATCAATTTTCACAATATTAATGTAAGCAGTGGAAAATAAATATTCATGAAGCTCTCCAGTAATGACCAAAAAATAATAATATTCTGCTAAAAGCTTGACATCTACCCTGAAAAAATAATTTTATTAACATATGAAAATGACCTCTAGCTTTAAATGGGTTTCTTCCAACTTAATATTAAAATGTGTGACCTAACCTCCTTCTGCATAATACCTAATTAAAACTGCTGTATTATTAATATGTTACAGATATGAAGCAGAAGTCTTATGTGGCCTACTTAGGAAGAACCTCTGTAATAAAAATGTTACTGTTACATTTAAAAGGTCTGTATCACTTATAATTCAAAATAACATAAGATATTTGAATGCATTTCCAATAATATTTTAGAGTTACATAAAATGTCTTTTACATGTCAGTGAAGTTGGTCTACAAAAAACGACTGGTAAAAGAGGCACTACTCTGTAATTGCAACCATCCTTCACTATCAGCAACAAAGAAATAATTAAGTGAATATACGTAGATACATTTATTGTGTCTTATAACTACTCTTTGCTATTTCAAGAACTCAAAACCTCACATCTTTACTTGTCAAGTAAAATTTTCTACAGATCTTGGACTATTTTGTTTTTTCATTTTTCCTCATTTAATATATCTCCTTCTTTAAACACCATTTCCATGCTAGATGATTCCAGACTTACCCTAAATACAGTCAAAACCACAAATTTTCAAGCATACAGAAATGATCTCATCTGCTTTCCTCTAATCTAATGGTGCTGCTTTTTCTCGGCTACTTGTGGAAAGTGATCAAACATTTCAAACCCGCATGCAACATTTGCTGGTCATTTAGGTTATGAAAGGAAATATAAGCGACTGATATGTGGCAAAGAAGGAAGTTTTTTTCTCTTGAAATTATTGTTCATCCCCTTTTAATGGGGCAGCAGAGAGAAACCTCATCACGCTTGTAGTACAGAACTGCTAGCCTTACAAGTAATGTAGAATGGTCCAAACACCAGAGCCCTAATCAGAACTCTGAAGCCAGTGCACTATACCTCTTTGGACAAGACACCATGTGTGCCTCAACTAGCCTCCCTACGACTCTGCAGATAACCATACTAAGTCTCATATTTTTAAAGGATACTAAGCAGATTCAAAGTGGAATTGGACTAGTCATTAAGCATATTCCTATTGCAAGAAAAGGTGCTATAACTTCTTTCTTACCTAGCCATACGAAGAAGAAAAGCATTATATAATTGCTTATCAAATCAAAGAAGGCATTTCAGAGAAGATTAAAGTCAAAGGCATTTTACTGTTCAAGGAAAAAAAACTCAACAAACATTTCTTAGAGGAAAACAAGACTTCAAAGTAAGAGTTATTTACAATAAGTGAGTATTGGTTTACTTAAGGTAAAATTAGCTGTGACTACTGAAGACTGTTATACATCTTTATTTTATTATTTTATTTATATAGAGAATGTATAAAAAACCCAACCATATCATTTTACAAGACGTAGAACACCACTGATTGGACTAGATGAGTTCCCTTCCAACCCAAACTATTCTGTGATTCTATATTATATTTCCTTTACTGGGGCAGGTGATTGCATTCAAATTTGAGGAGTCTAAGACCTATGAAGATGCAATGCTCTCTTCCTTTCTTTCACTCTTCCAAAGTGTATTTTCTCACATTCGTTGTCAAGCCTCTTTTACTTGCCTTCAAATGAAAACAAGTCACTACACAACCTTCCTTATGTATAAAGCAACCTATTAGACTTTAGCAAAGTGCCTTGTCACTGTCAAGAAATTGTCATGGCAAGGGGTCCAAAAAGGCATAGCAGCACAAACTAACATAGCTCAAAGAAATTGTTTGAAGAGCTATCACGGTTGAAAATGATAAAGACACATGAGTTCATGTCTATAATGAAAATATAAACACATTTTTGCCTTTTACGAAGAGAGGAAATGAGATTGTACCTAGATTTCCATAGCTGAACAGGTTATGCTTCATCATAAGGCTAATTCAATAATAGTAACCAAAGCACTTGAACTAATCCAAGTCAAAAAATACAGCACCAAATGTCTAAAATGAAGATTCAAGACAATGGAGTTTGAAAAAACGTACCATAAATTTTAACACAAACCAACTCCCCAGTATGTGACAAGGATGTTCCAACCAACAAAGCAAGCCCAAATTGTTGTACAGCCTTTCCCAAACTTCAGGAGTGGGTGAGGTTGAAGGTGGAAAGTCCATTTTGCAACACACACACAGTGAGAATTTTGGATCTGTCCAAGATCAGGGTTGGATTTGTTATTTTTGTTGTTCGCACCTGCAGGAAATGGCAAGTCTGTTTACATGAACGACATGTTCATGCTACTAAAGATGATAACTACTAAAGATGATTGATTTCATAATTAGTCTTTTGTGATAGAAATATCTTGAAGGATTTTTGAGTCCTTTCATTTATTTTCATTTCATTTTCAAAGCTGCATTGAAAGCCAATCTGATGTCAACAATTAATGAAACAGTAAAAGAGATTTTTTTCCGTACCTTTACAACTCAAGAGCACTCAGAGACCATATGGGATACTACTTCTTCGCAAGGCACTACCCTTGCTACAGAGATGAGCAGAGCCTTGAAATAAGATAGAGCCAAGCAATATGCAACAGCTGTCTTAAGCACACTCTGGTCTTTCTTGTGCTGATGTAAAGTTACACAGCAGATAGTAGAAGCCACGCTAAAATACCCCAAAAAATTGTTTTTCCAGTTACCACATTGTATTTACCTCTACTGAATGATCTGAAGTGTAGAGGGATGGAGGCATCCCACTTATTGTGCATCTACCTAGTGGTGCCTTGAAACAATCATTTCATGATCTGAAACATAAGATTTGTTTACTTTTTCCTCATCATACATTGCTACGGTTGCTAACACCATGCATGGGTCTACTCAGCCCTATAGCTTTGCAATTACACTGGTTTTACAGCTACAACAGAAAAGTTAATAATGCTTCAAGATTTTTCTTACCCAACACTGGAGCTTGCAAAATTGCCTCCATATTATTGAGTATTCAAATAAATAATGCAACAGAGTCTCTCACACCCTGGCAAACTTCCAGTTCCTTCCTAGAACAAATCAAATATTGCTGCCACTTCTGCAAAGCGACTGGTTCTGTAACTGTATAAGAGCACACACTGCCTGTGCTTACAACACACTGAATTTTTGTTTGAGACGAAATCCTGTGGATTTTGTGGACATCGAAAGTCTAACAGTCAAATTCCTCAACACATAATAGAAACACCAGTCTAAGGTTATCTGGCAAGCTCGATAGTTCGAGAAACAGTGGCCTCTGCCATCACATATTGGACATGTACTTTAGATACCCAACAGAAGTGCTCCTGGAGATGATGCAGTACATATCTTGTATAGTACACACCTCTTAGAGAGTAACGTGGCTGAGAATCTACTTGCCCTGGCATATGTGATTTGTCTAACATAGATGACCCTGATTTAAATGTTCTGTTTTCTAGAGAATAGTTCCAATAGTTTTCAACATGTTGATCAAGAAGACTCAGCAAAGTTATATTATCCCACTTATCTTTAAGGCAACACGCTTTTCATCAGAAGACACAGAACACGAACTGAACTTTCCTTGACACAAGAGTTTTATTTAAAAATTGGTTCTGTGGAAATCTGATTATTTAGGAAGTTATAATGTAAGAGCTAGAAAATCAGTTTTCATTGTGATTTCTTTTCTACATCATAGTTTTATTTTTAGACATGTCTAAACCTTTGACAAAGTCAAAACATCCTTGCCATTCCTATTCAGACGGATTTCACAGTTTCTGGATATCTCAGAAGTGAAGTGAAAGACACACTCAGAAAGACTAAGCTATCTCAGTAAAATGATGCAAGATAAAAAGTCCACTGAAATGCATGATGAACTTCAGTGTAAATTCAGCGGACCTTAGAAGATATCAGAGATCTGCAATTGCAGATCTGAGATCTGGAATCACAGGTGATAGATTACAAAAAGGAATGAATTATTCAAAGATTCACACTGAGAGCATGAGAAATTAAAAGTCTTGTGGTAATACAAAGTCTTAAATAAAAATGTAAGGATAGTTTTAGAATTAACATCAACATAATTAACAGCCTGTATTTTGTCTTTAAATTTACAACATTACTTTCTTTTTCTCAGCATTTCTTTTTTCATTCCAAAAGAAGCTCTTAGAGCGACAGCTGGTTCAGTTGCTCGTCATTTGTGTGGAAGCACTGATAGAGTCAGGTTAGCAAGGTACAGGGACTCCAGTGTTTCTTATAGCTCACCATTCCCTAAAAGTAACACGTTGTAGACTGACTGAATCAATAAAAATAGTTTTCAACTTTAACAACAACATCATATTTTCTGAAAATATACCCTAGCACATAACACAAAGCAATTTCAAAATAATTTAATGAAACTAGCAGACAGCTTGCTCAGTGGCATGCCATGCTGAGACAAAGTTATGAAAGCTGTGATGTGACGTTAATGTTTGTTAACATTTTCCCATGAGCCTTCTTTCTGGTGTCATTTGAGAGTAAGGCATTTAGTGATCCTGAATTTATTTGCACAGATGTTTTTTCATGTTTATTTTACCACTGGGGCTCTGTAAACATAAAATATGACTTAGCAAAAAGCAATTCTAAATATCAGTAGCTTCTGCATATTACTGACAAAGTACATATTGCTGACTCATTCAATTGCAACAAAAATCACATTTGGATCTCATCTAGCATCTGAATTATTCTAAGCAGCTAGTATACAGGATAAACTAATTATTAAACATATAAGACATAATTCACTTTTTATCTTCAGAAGCAAAATTGCCATTTTGTTTCTTGGCTCAGAGAAAAGAAGTTGCTAAAGTACTAGAATGTTGTCAGGAAACACTTGTTACCACAAAAGTACACATGCCAATCCAAATTCTACCCACTCATCTATTGAACTTGCCTTTTCCATAAATAGCAAAGCAATGTATTTTCTTCTCTGTACTGAAAAAAAAAAAAGGCAAAAGCATATTAATGCAAAATATGACTATAATAAAGTGAAAAGTAAAAATGAATAAAATTTTCTGAGAATGACCATTAATATAATTTTTTTCTCTAAAAAGTCTGTGTAACTGTAAATATCTTTTTAAAAAATCTCTATAGACATCACTTATTTCTCACTCCCCTACATGCACGTTTGAAAGTAACATATGTGTATTTCTTCCTTATAATGACTTATAATATGTAGAGATACTACTCTAAAACAATTGCTGTAGCAGAATTTTTTGGTCAGAGACAGCAGAGTGTGAATTAAAAAGAAAATACTCAGTATTTTTTGAGCCTTATGTGAAGAAAAGTCTGCAGAATGTGGGGCAGATGACAGGGGAGATTTTAAAAACATGAAGGGTATTTAGTCATTTCCACTTTACATGTAAGCCTTTATAAAATTTCCCCTAAGTAAACTACAATTCGCTTGCATCTGTAGTATTTATGAATCCATGAAATGATAATTTTTCTAACTGATTTTTTTCTGTACATTGTGGTCATCTAAAATACAGTGCAGCACTGGTTTTATAGCCTATGAGGGGATTTTATTTCACTGCATCACAAGCTAGAATAGTTAAACAATGATAATTTTGTATATTGATCCCACATCTTTTGGAGTGTCTTCCTTGTTCTTCACCGGAGAACTCTGACATAAATCTTTTAAATATACTGAAAGTAGCAGAAAGAAGTTTACAAAACCATTTTGCAGCAAAGTAACATAACATGTCCTCAAGAAAAAACACGGTGTCCCTTTTCCCCTCTGAGTGTACAAGGATAGCCATGAATAATGGAAGGACTCAGTAGTTCCCTTGCTCAGGACAATATGTGACAAACTTATAGTCACCATGGAGATAACTAAGTCACTTACAGCCTCCTACTGTCTATGGAGCACAGGCTTCTCACAGTCTGTAGAAAGGAACATGAGGTTTAGTAGCACTTGCTGTCGTTAGTTTCCAAAGGTGAGAAGCTTCCTTCTGAAAAATCCATATGCAGTTTTGAGAGAGGGATTGCCATCCCGGCATCTAACCCAATGGACCTCTTATAGGCATGTAAATGAAAAAAATATAGTTAAAAAATCAAATGGATTAACATGGCCTAGCACTGTAGCACTATACAGTTTTAAAGCTTTGTATGATTCAGTTTTATGAAAACAGAAACTTCTGAGTGTTGTGTTCCCAGGTATTTGGGAAATTCATGCAAAATTCTGGAAATATATTTATTGAAATATTCAGAAGGGGACAAAAACTAGAACTGGATTAAATAATTTGGAATTTAAATAAAAATTTTGAGGATTTTATAATATATCTAATTAAAAATGTTACCATTTACCTTTCAGAGAGTGAATAGCAGCTATATTTTTAGTCTACGAATTAATCTTTCTTAATATAGAGGAAACTTAGCAATTCTAATATTACAATATTGATTAAAAAATCATATTTAATCAAACTAAAAGTGAAAAAAAGAGAGAAAAAAAGAGAGAGGATTATCACAGTATAGCAAATCCTGGGGAGGTTCTTAGGATACCGTCGCAGTCCTAGTTCGGACATTTGAAACTCCCTGGCAGCGCCTGACTTAGCTATTTCCCGTGTCTGGGACACGTTGGCCGGTTTGCTCAAGGCTTTCTCCTCTGCTTTTCTTACTTTTTCAGGCTGCACCATCTCAAATGGTCTTAAGCACTATAGTAAGCATAGGCTCCTGGAGGGAACTGGTAACCGCTCCTGCAAATCTGCAAGACTGATGGAAATCTGATGAAATGTGGTCACTGCTCTGAGCGTACGTTTAGGACCAAATGGGTTCCAAAACTGAAGCCAATGATCTGCCATGAACGGTTCTCAAAGTAGTAAGAAAGATGAAAGAGTTGGGAGAAATCCGTGCTATAGAGCCAGCAGAATATAGATCTTTTTGGTCAAGTTCTAAGGTCTGCATCAGTTGGGGGACTTAGTGAAGAGATTCACAGTAAGCGGGGAACCGATAAGCACAGTGGAATAAACAGACAAAGTGACCTGAAAATTGGAGAGTCTTGGGCACATTTGACAAGTAATGATTTTCCTCTAAGAGCAATTGTAAGTGAAGGAACAAAAGAAGCGAGGAACATCCAAGATGATAGGGATTTACCCACTCAAACACAGTCAAGAAAGAGAAAGGACAAAATGTTTTGCAGTTCCTCAAGTCATTTTGTAAAGCTGAACCTTCAGGCTAAAGTTGCCCTGGAAACTGACAGGTCATATATTCTAGAAACTCCAGGTTGTTTTCTGCTGTACGTAGGTGGCACTTACACTTTGCCTCATCTCTGGTGTCGTATTTTATCTTGATACTACAGTGGTATCAAAATGCAATTCCATCAACACTCTGTGATTTGTTAAAGCGACTCTTCTGGACCAGCAGACACGGAAGGTTGCTATTTCTTCCTTTTAATACTTTATGAATTTTCTCAAAATTTCTGTAGAAAGCTGACTATTCACAAACGCATTCACTTCCAGGAAATCAGAAGTGGCCCTGACCTAAACAGGTTATTATACAGGATACCTAACAGTTTTCGTAAAATGGCCTTTGCTTCTCCTGCTTCAAAGTTATGGGATATGCTTTGAACTGGTATGATGCAATCTCTTTTATTGTCCTTGGCTGGTCCAAGAGACAAATGCTTCACTATCCTTCTCTGAAATACCTCTGCGCATGAATTTTGTTTTCTGTTTTTTCACAATGCTGTGACCTTGTTACTTGGACAGTGTTATACATTGCTTGATGTTTTGTTTTTTGTATGTACCAGCTTTCTTAAATTTATCATACATGATTTAGACAGCTTTGGTGTTTTCCCTGAAAAAAAATTAAAACCTTAAAACACTAGCTAGTATTTGACCAGATTTCTTTAAACTTTAGATAATTCTAATTTTAGAAGGACCACCATTTTTATTTTTGTTTATAAGGTTGACATGAAGACTGCAACTTAAGTCCAATACCACTGTCTTTGGTGACTCACACTAATGCACTGGAGCTCCACAATTAGACCATCAAATTAATGTTTACCTTTCGTTCTTAAATTTGATAGTATAAATTTAGTCCTTTTCAGCAAAAACACAGACCCATTCATTGCAGCTCTTTGGTAGCACGTGTATTTCTTCACTTCCCTGAATCAATAGCACCCTCCCATCACAAGGTACTTTAAAAAGCTGGGGTAGGATCTGAAAAAGATCTCAGCCTTGCTATACCATGGAATCATAGAATTGTTAGGGTTGGAAGGAACCTTAAAGATCATCTCGTTCCAATTCCCCTGCAATGCACAGGGACATCTCCCTCTAGATCAGGTTGCTCAAAGCCCCATCCAGCCTGGCCTTAAAAACTTCCAGGGATGGGGCTTCCACCACCTCTCTGGGCAACTTGTTCCAGTGTCTCACCACCCCCATGGTGAAGAACTTCTTCCTAACATCCAGTCTGAATCATCCCGTCTCCAGTTTTAATCCATTCCCTCTAGTCCTACCATTACCCGACATCCTAAAAAGTCCCTCCCCAGCTTTCTTGGAGGCCACCTTAAGATACTGGTAGGCCACTATAAGGTCTCCTCAGAGCCTTCTTTTCTCCAGGCTGAACTACCACAACTCTCTGAGTCTGTCCTCATAGGAGAGGTACTCCAGCCCTCTGATCATCCTCGTGGCTCTTCTCTGGACATGTTCCAGCACGTCCATATCTCTCTTGTAGTAGGGGCTCCAGAATTGGACGCAGTACTCCAGGTGGGGTCTCACAAGAGTGGAGTAGCACTGAGTTCTAACAAAGATAGCCCTGGAGAATATTAGAAACACTTTTCATGAGCACTTCCCATGAAGAACTACAAAACAGAGGCACAATGAAGGAACAAAAATGCAAAGGCATAGAGACCACATCCAGGAAAGTCCTACATGAGAGCATTAAATGTTCAAGTGCAGAACGCGGACAACTCAATCCCATCAATTTAGCATTAGATATCTAACTGCTATTAGTCGTTTGAACTTTGGTCTGTAGAGTTCTTGAAGGCTAGGGAACGCTGAGGGTTTTTTGGAGGTTTTTTTAAGAAGCGTTGAGGCTTTTAGAGGATTGTTGGGTTTTTTCACCATTTCTGTAGTCCGAGGGAGATTCTCTTCTGAGGCAGCTGAGAAGCGGGCTGATAAAATCCCAGCCACTTCATTTATATATATATACACATACACACACACACACACACACATATACACACACATATATATATTCAGAAACAGCCTTTTATTGTTTTGGCTAAGTATCAAAAGATAAAGAAATGGAACATTTCTTATCACATATAACTTACTTTTGTGATAAGTTCCATCCCTAAGGCAAAAAAAAAAAAAAAAAATAGAAAGATTTAGGTAACATTTCCTGCCATGCAAGAGGGTTAATCAATGCAAACTTCAAGGGAAAAACATAGCATGTAAGGAGAAGTAGAATAATAACACTTTGTGGTTTTCTGAAGAATATGTTTCTGCCTCAGGCATTTATTAAAAAGCAGGCCTTTTTTCAAAATACTGCCCCATGGAAAGAAACTCCCAAGAATCCCCTCTGCAAGAGTCATGCTACTTTATAAATGGCTTTTTGTTGGCCTGTTGAGGATGTGGAGAAGTTGCTGGCAGCTCATAAAGAGCTGTCAATGATCACAGGTAGAGCCATCAGTGATATCTTGACCCCACAGGCAAATGTGAGCAAAACCATGGCTCCACACCAGTAGAAAAGTGGAAAACTGGGCTATTACCAAAGAATCAATATTAAATGTCATTTAAATATGTCTATCAGCAAATTAACAATTGCTATTACATTAGTAATATTACCATGAGGCTATACTAACTGATAATTTGACCATTACCATTAGGTTCCAGTAACATTTTGTTAAAACTGAAAAGAATCAGTTTCTATTTTATGTCATTATCATCATAACTAAATATTTAGGACATACAGGACACAGCCATGAACAAGACTATAGTATTAGGGATTAGTAGACTTAAACGAGCGCCCAGATCCAACAGTCCTGTGATCTACAGAACCAAAGGCAATGCATAAAAAAACCCTGTTCTCTTCCCAAGGAACATAAACCTGTATTCTTAAAAATCGTGCAACTTTCTTTTAGATTCTTGCTTCTTGCTATGGCTCTGTAGAGCCCTGCAAAATATGAAAAAAAAAAAAAAAGGGTAGGGGGAGGGTGCCTTCTTTTTAAATACTTACACTTTTTTTCCAGTAAGATGCTGACTAACCCCACAAACCTGCAAAGCTCTCAGGAATATTCTTACAGTTAGGCACAATAATATTCCATCTTTCGTTAGACTATTCCAGTGCTTAAAATGAGGATGTGCTGAGTTAATTTGCTGGAGTATTCTGCAGCGCTCCTTTTAAGGGCCCATGATTAATGCCTTAAGTGATTCATTCTCATATACCTTGAATTAAGTGAAAATGAAGCAATATTCCTTTGTCATTTGTTATGCAGGACTGGTATCCGGATCGAACCATTCTTCTTCTATAACTGTTAATTCTCTTGTATCGTGTGCCCACGTCATTCTCTTTTCTGCCACACATCTATCACTTTAAGTAGACGGTTTATCATCCAATAAAGCATAATTCCTCTCATCTATGAATTTTCATCTCTGTTGTCTTATCTCTGTTTGAGTACACTGAGTTCTTCATTATATTGGTTAAGAGTAATTTGCTTTTTCCAATGGTGCTGATCAGGTAGACAGGAACTTCTTTTTTGTACTAAATTCATTAAATTTGACATCGTAACTACTTGTCTTCTCTCTCCAACTTGATATCCTTCACAGTGTATCGACTTTTGGATCTGCCAATGGCAGATTTAGATATTATTGCTTTTCCATTTCTTTAACTATGAAAGTAAAAAACGTAAACAACTACATTTGTCATCATATAAAGACAACATATAATTCAGGGGAACATAGAGAAAGGTGAACCAGAGGTGGAACTAATTATGTCAGTCACAATGCATTAGGTATGCTGACGAACAATGTACAATTACCTGTTTTCAATAGAGTTAAAAAGAAAGCTAAGCAATGGATAAAGTCATTTAGTGGTTAACTGTGAGCATTTCTAAATCCCTATACAACAACTTAATGTACAACTTCATCAGTAGGTAACAACTCCTCAAATCTTATGTCATTTCAGGTATGGAATGGGAAACTATTGCTCTGGGTTATAGACCAGGCAGAGGCAGGGCACAGGATGCAAGCAAGGGTTGCCTAACATAAAATACCAAACCCACACGAACTAGGTCTTTCCTTTCTCAAGCAAGGTGAACTAGAAGCCTACAACCATCAATAAAGAAGAAGAAAATAAAAAAAAAAAAAGTAATCAACATCATTGACACATCCTTCCTAATTGTAAAAAATGAAGCATAAAAGCAGCAGTCTGGTTTTAGGACTCAGTTGCTCTCTATTGCCTTAATCTATTCAAGAGATACATGGAAATAAGGTCATCATGTTCAAGATTGCAGATGATAAAAGGATTAGAAGATAGAACAAATAAGGTTGACTGGTACAAACTAAGGCAGATTTTGATTGTTTACATGAACAGCCTAGCAGATGGTAAAGGCATTTTGTTGTACAGAAAGATGTAAAATAATTAGGCTTGGAGCAAGAAAACAAGCTATACAATATGTGGCAAATGGCCCAATAATTTAGCACACTGATCAGGAAAACAATTTGAAGGTTATTACAGAAAATCATTTTCACCAGCAACACGAAGCACAGTAGCAGTAAAAAAGGCAAACAAAACATTATTGTGAATATGTAGATGGATAGACTATAATAAAAGAAAACATAATGCTGTTACTGCGTGCTTGCTATTAGGCTATATAGGAAATACCTGATATAGGAAGAAACTAATCTTTTGAAGTGAAAAAAAAGGTCAGCAAGATGATATTAAAAAATATACACATCTAGAAAAATGTGGCTTCAACATTAAGGTTAGGAAAGAATTTACATGACAGAATAAGATGCAAAAAAAGTTTTCTTCTAATCCTAAATTCCCAATTTCAGGTATAGAAGCTCTGAAGAAAGGTCCTTTTTCTGTAATACTCAGATTATACATGCCATATTTTTGACACCATGACACTAGTTAAGGTAATACTAGGTATTAGGGTCCTAAAAGAGTTGCATTTACGATCCTTGAAAAGCATAAAGTATTCCAGCACAGTTTCCTAAACTTGATTGAGTTAAATTTCCTCATCCTAGATGAAGCACTGGAAGTCAGTAACAAGCTAGTGTTAAGTGTACAAAAATGTTGTTATGGTCACTTTATCCACAATTAATGGCCATGATGTAAAGTAAACAGTATTTAAATAAATGCAAAAGCATGGATATAGCTAGCCTTTTCCCCTCAAATATTTTAAGCCTCTATTCCTGTATTAAAATAACTGTCATATCAAATACATATACTAGTTACATCAGTAGTGTCATCAAAATAGTACTTTCGTGTTAACAAAGACAGTGAATAATTTTAGTCAGAGACTAGGTTGAAATGAAATTCAGCGAATCATTTTCAATAGTTCAGGAAGATAAATTTAGTGATGAAAATTCATAAAAGTTCAAAAAGTCCAAAGGCAAGAATTCTTTACAAAGATGATTTGTCTGTTCTGATATCATCACTTTTTCTTTACTGTAAGACTTTGACTCATTCTACATCTTTTGGTTTCCTTGAAGACAAAGAATTCAGCTGCACTTAAAAAGTAAATTTTTCATATGCCAGCTGCATTCAAAGGTACATAAATGCTTAGCATCAAGATTTATGACAGTTTCTCAAACTAGGATTTTTTAAAATTCTATTAAAGCATTAACCCTTTAGCATCCATTAACCTCTAAATCTAAAAGCCTCGTTCTTCTGTGTTGTGAGAGCTGTTTTTAAAACGACATATTCCTTGTTCTGGCAGCAAAATTACTTACAATAAAAAAATCATTTATTAGCAGTGCCAAAGCAATATATGATACAGTAAATTCAGAGATGATCGATTTCATTGTTTCTTAATAAATTCATAATTAGGAGGCTACTGAAATTATTATAGCCCCCATCATCTGAAATAGTGCTGAGTGTGTTACCTTCACTAATTGTACTGAGATTTTAGTTCTGCCGAAGGCATACTTTCAGCACACAAGATATGCTCAGTCAGATAAGGAAAGGTGGTGTGGAAGCTGCTCTGTATCTTGCTTGGAGGGATGTTGGGCAACCCTCCTTCCTTAAGGGCACAATTGAGGGACCATCTTACTGAGACCAGTTTCGCAAAACTTCTCTCCTCTTTTAGTAATATGCTCTACGATTTCTGAGAAACGTCATGGTATAAAGACAAGCACTGCTTTGCTTTGAAAATGGCAAAAACCTCTACAGTTATTTGTGTAAACTTGTATTGTTTAATCCTCTTTTGTCCCACAAAACAATGAAGCTTAGACTCCTCTGCTGCTTATTTTGGTGCTGCTAATAAATGCATGTCCTTTGTGCACCCAGGGTTGCCAGAGTTAATGTATTCATGTGTTCTGGAAGAACAGCTGAAAATTCTGGTAGGTACATGGTGCAGATGAAAGCACGAGGGTTCATGTTCTCTTGCACGGTGACTAAAATTAGTATGCAAACAAAACAAGTATGTTCATGTAAAATATCTCAGATTGAAGGTATTATGTCCTAGTCAGATAAAGCAATTTCTACTACTACAGCAAGTAGCTAATAAGAAAAATGGAGAGGCAAAGACATGCACCTTTATTGGGGTAAGGCGACTAAAAAACATTCTGAGAGGCCTGTACCATAAAATGGAGATGAGTTCATTCACATAAATGATTTTTAGTCAAAAGTAACAGAGAGCTGAATCTTCCCTAAGAAGCCTTCTGCTGTACATTCTGTTAGTCACTAGACAGTGTCGTTTTGCTCAAATACGATGTATGAAGGGAGATGGTGGGAACTGGTAGCAGAACTACAACAGGGAAACAGCAAAGTGGTTTTGTTGCTTCCAAACCTGATGTAACACCGAGGAAAAGGACTAGCGCTGTCGTGACTTTGCGTAAGGGAACATGGAGCACCACAGACATGGCACCTTGGGGGGCTCTAGCTCATTTCTGTGCACCACACAGCGGTGCAGTGTGAAAACTTGTGTCAGCCTCCAATGCCTTCGTAGGCTTTGAAAATGACGACCTTATGCTTCTGTTTGGCCAAGTAATTAAGTGTGTGATTAAGAAAATCAGTGATGTCTTTTTCAACCAGCAAAGTCCACATTCAGCAGGGTAATAAAACAGGTGTCCCTTCGGATTATTTAAGAACATAAAGCAGGGTACATAGATGATTCTATAGATGCATGCTTAACTGGTGCCTTAATCTGTTCAATAGATACATGGAAATAAGAAACAAAATTCTAACAGTCGCTATCAGCTTGCAAATGGAAAAAAACCCAACCAAAAAAACAGGTGCATTCATCAGCTGCTCCGTTTCCCATAAATAATTCAGTCTGCTGCAGTAATAACCACCTTTCCAGGAAATTTATGGACTTAGTGCATTCACTTGCCACCTGATTAGATTAATAGCAAATCCCTGTTCTGAGCTTCAAATTACTATTTTAGATGATTAATTAAATTAAAATATGCATAAATTACCTAATCACATACAACTTCACTTGTCAGGAGACTGTTTTAATAAAAAAGCTCTCCGAGAAAGAGGTCGTTTTACAACATTAGTCTCAATAAACAATTCTTTTTACACTCAGATGTCTGTATGAGTGTGCAGTCAGCTTATAAGGAAACAAATACCGAGGGCTTTTATTCAATCAGACAGCCAAAAGTTATTTGCTCTTTCTGTTTTCCCCTGGATTTAAGTGGTCAGTACAAAAGAATTACAATCCTATGAGTTATTTATCTGTTTTAGACAATGCACAGTTCTTTAAATGCTTTTTCCTCAGTGGACCTTATTTAACAAATACGAACTATTTCAGAATCTCTACATTAAAATGAATAATCAACAATAAATTTAATTCAAAAACCAACGTAAATATTTGCATTTTTCCTCAGGAATGGCAAGCTTGTAATTATATACTAATGTCCCTCAAGCATCTCTTTTGATACTTGTGACTGTGTACATTTATTATGACATCATCAATCTGTAGGAGAGAAACCAAAGATGTTTTTTAAATATAATTCTCATGTTATACACAAGTAATCCACAGTATTCTCAAATCCTTTAAAATACAGTAACTATACTTTCTAACTTTAGAGGTCAGAAGTAGAAAAAATTATTCATTGCACATGACGGTACTTTCATGGTTTTTATTCAGATTTTCAAAAAAGTAATCTATTAAGAACAATACCTAGCTATACCATCTTTAGAGGCTTTTGGCATGTTTGTTTTTTTTTTTTAAAATGGAACAAGCTACACTTGACCAAACTACTCTGCAAGTATCTCAAGTCATATGTAGTCCTGTGTCTACAATTCTGAAAGCTGTATCATACAGCGTGTTTAGTCTGGTGTCCTAAACCTAGGAGAAACAGCATTCAGTGCTTCTTCTGTTGTAAGGATTGCAATTTAGAGAAAGATTATTCACAAAGTTCTTCCCTCCCTAAAATATAAGGTAGGTATTCTTGCAGTACATTATAAACCCAACAAAATTCCAGACAAATTTTGCCAAACCCAGAAAGGTTTAGTTATTTATCTTACAATGGAGTTCAGGTGCCTAGGAGTGTCCTTTTGATGAAAGATGCACAGTTTGAATAATAATTCAGCTCCTCAAAAAAATCCACTAATTACAAAGGCATTTTACAGACTAATTCTTGAATAATTTACTTTATCATATTACATTACCTTCCTTTATGTATATGTGTTTAAAGATGCTGATTCTATAAAACCGAAAGCTGACTATATTTTCTGTCAAATTTGTGTTGTGTCACACTTTCTTAATTAGATTTGTTGATTTATTGCTAATGAAGATAAAAAGTGTTGCTGCAGACACAGTTACTGGGTTTTGCAATCATTTGAAACTGGCATAGAAGTAATTTTATAGAAGTTTCAAAGCTGTCCTCTAATTCACTAGCTCTTCTACTTGGCTGTTAAACTTACTCTCATCACAAGAGTGAGTAGAAAAAATACATCTATTTTTCTTTCCACAAAAATCTAATGACTATTTCCACGAAAGAATTACATTAGTGATGGTAAAGTTTCACTTACAGATCTCACAAATGGATTTCAACAGTGTCTTCTGCCTCAGAATTTATAAAATTCATTACTTACTAGTGGACATATTGTTAATGTTTAATTTTTGTAGGAGGAAAACTTTTAAAAAAGAAACCTAGTTTCATACATAAATTAATAATGAAACTATCACTAAAGACACCCTAAATCATTTCAGGTTAATGCCAGTACCAATGCAGAAGGGGACTGGTGAAGACAGGGAAAGCTTACTCATTCGTGTCTAATAAGTTTCAGAGTTATTGTAACAACAGAATTATCTTGCAACATACTTTATGTAAATCTGCCACAGGTCACCATCATCTTGCAGGTGATGCTTAACTTACACCTACCACTATCAAAACCAGGATATGCTTAACAAGACAACTACTCAAACAACTTTCACTCAGTAGTGTTTCTTACAAACTCTTGCAGTATTTCCCTGAATAAATTCCTCAACAAATCTATTTTTTCATCGCTTGTCCAGATCTAGTTAATATTGAGGGCCCTCAGCCAACTTCAATATGTGAATAGCATTTAATTTCCACCACACCTATTTAAGATGAAAGCGGGCGTTAGAGACCACAGTCGGACTGACGGTGTCATGATGAGGTACTCTGAGGTGGGTCTAACAGGCTGTCTCTCACCTTCTGCTCTTCCGTTTGCAGTGCTGGCCACTAACAGGGGCTGGATGTGCAAACAAAACCCAACACTAATAGCAATATCTGGGAGAATCGCATTCTCTTTGTCTCACACTCACAGTGGGACAAACGTTCCTTTCTCTCAGAGGAAAGATTTGGCAGTTTGTAGGCAAATGTTATAAGCATTCAAATCAAACTGTTCCAAAATAAAACTAAAAGCAAGGTAAGCCTAGTCCAGAAGAAAGCAAACCTTATGAACTCCTAGGCTCTGCTCTTACATTAAACATTCCACAGGTAGACCCCTCTCCTTCCTAAAGACCTGCCTGCAACAGCATCCATTCCGTTTTCATATGTTTTTACAAATAACAGATGCTGTCAAGTATTCATAGAATTCTGTAAATAATCCTGTAACAATATTAGAACACTTTTCCTAACACAAAGTATCATAATACATATTACAACAAAAAATCCCAAACTGGTTTTTTTCATGGGTAATAAGCATCCATTAATCTTTCAGAGACTTATGCCTATAGTAAGAATATAAATTTTTCTCTGGGTTCTGTCTCTTTGATTATTTAAAGAGAAGTTACTATAGGAACATATAACGATGATCAATATCACACAAACAATTAGCATAATGATCATAAAAGAATACTTATATAGCTACTCTGACATCCCTGATTAAAAGAACTCAGATTTCTTATGGTTGTAAGAATTTCAAAAAGGTTTTAAGTAAACTAGCTGAAAAAAATGCATTTGAAAAAACATTCAGGAAAATTTGGCATTAAGGACGTTTGTATGAATATCTTATAAATAATGATGTACATATATATACATTTGAAACATTTTTTTAATTCAAATTCAATATATTCTTGAACTATGATTAAAGCAAAATACTGACACACCAAATCGATTATTATCACCACACAGAAAATGCTGAGTCTCCAACTATTAGTAAATAGCGATGTTTGAGAAGTCATTTCTAAATTGGGTAAAGTTACTGACTTAAACAATTACAGCAAACTTTCTCTTTAGAATCATGCAACAGTGTATCAAAGGAAACAGTGTGAATTATCTGACAAAGCATCAGTTCTTCTGCTTTAGAATAAGCCTGACAGGGAGACTCAGACTGAGATAAAAACATTCAGTTATAAATACTACCCATACGGAAAGGAAAATTATCTGTTCATTGTTATTAGCAGGAAATGTTTCCAACCTCAAAGAGAGTGGACTCCATTATATAACAAAGAAGGAATGAAGTCCAAAGCTCCATTATCTAGCAAAAAGAAATTAAAAGACGAAAAAAAGCTTCACATAAATTTTAATAGCTTAAGTGGATGAGTCAATCAGTACCCAATTGCTTTCTTTTCTCTCTGTACTACATTGCAACATTATGATTTGTATTCTGCTTTATGTTAATAGCATACCGGCTGATATTGCTTTCGGTTCTGTCAAACTTCGCTGAAAATGTGTGTGTGTAAAGCAGGAGGCTAACCAGCTGCTCTTCGCTCAGTATAAAAGAGAAGGAGTTAGCTTATTTGGGGCATAATTTGTAGCTGGCACAACAGGTTTATCCCTTTTCTTTCTATTCTCCCTCCCCACCAAAAAAAGCCCATAGCCTGCTTTACAAGCAAAAGTATTTGTAGAGCACGTGTGGGTGTAGGTATTTCACAAAAAGACTTGTAAGAAAAAAGCCAGTGAAAAAAAGCTGAGAGAAAACAGCAAGAAAATTCTAGGCTGAATTACAAAAATTCTGGTGGTATGGACCATGAGAAAAAGCTTAGGGAAAGTGAGGTGAAGCACTGAAGAGTCAAACTCCAGGAACAGGTATCTTACCCCAGAGTAAGTAACAGAACTAAGACTTCAACATCACCCTTTTGTCCTAACAAAAATAACATGCTAGATTCTAAATTCTGGTTAATGTATTAGGTCAAAAAAGCAGAGAAATTTTCTAATTTTAATTAGTATTACTGTTTTCACAACTCTTCTGAGTAGAGAACTAATGATGAAAATCATACAGTGGTTGAAAGTTTCTAAATATGTTTCTCTCTGGATAGTAAGATATAATTATTCTTACTTTTCTGACTAGTATTTATAACAAAGAAACAAGCATATATAAAAGTTACCAGGAAGTATCGAAAAGGACTGGATGTACAAGCCAGGCTATTTATTTTCTTGCTTTAAAATGAAAAATGTTATGGGTACCAAGCTCCTACATCAGCTGTATTTTCAAGACTTACAGGATACTGAATTTAACTGAGTCTAAAGGTATTGTGTTGGAACACAGACACAACGTACATAAAAATTCAAACCTACTGAGAGTAAAAAGATGAAAGGCAAGAGCTGCTGAAGGAATCACACAGTAAGTTTTGCAAGTCAAATGAAAATCTTTGTGTAAGTAAGTGCAGTTTTCAAATTGGTATTAAATATACTGGAAATGGTCAAAACAGCCTCTGCTCTACTTACATCTACTACATATCACCATGTTCCAATAGTTCAAGGGTGGCTACAAAGAAGATGGAGACTCCCTTTTTATAAGACGCACGGAAAAGACAAGGGGAAATGGGTACAAGTTACTCCAGGGGAGATTACAATCAGACACAGGAGGATAATTTTTCACAACGAGAGCAATCAGCCATTGGAATAATCTCCCCGGGGAAGTTGGAGAGTAAAGGAGATAGGAAAAAAAAATAGCACTCGTGTTTTTATAGTATTATTTGCCTAAGAGATCAAGTGTAATGGCATAGACTAAAGAATATACAGACATATTAAACCTCCTGACAAAAGAATCTACTAGATTGCAATTTATATTACACAGGTCTTGATGCTTATGAACTAGTGATACAGGTCACTTTTAGAATAATAGAGGAATAAAATTAAGTTATCCAAGTCTCTATAGACATTTTTCTTAGTTGGCACCAAACTACACGGTGCTTCTGTTTCATAAAACTGAAAAAGGCAAAGTGAGGACAACTAACTGAGAACAAATCCCAAACCTCGGATTTGTTTCAGCATCAAGAGAAAGAAACCAGAAAGAAATGTTAAAGAATTTACAATCATTCCAATACATACTGGCATATAGCCTTTTTTTTTTGTTTTGTTCTTATTCAGGCCAGTTAGGTTTGATGTTATAATCTTTTACATCTGGAGAAGGAAGTTGTTTTTTTCTTGGCTCTATTTAATTATGCAATTGCCTAATAATTTGGTTGTACCATCCAAATGCAGCTCTTTAGTTCAATTCTGGATTTTGCTTTGTGTAAAATTTGAAATCCATCTGGACTGCTGGAACCTTTTCTGCTTAAATGTGTATAGAATACCTTCAGTATAGATTGTGTTAAAAAGTATTTAAACCATATTATCTTTGGAATAGGCTGCTTATTGCTGAATATTACTGGTATTTTAGAATTCCTATTAAAATGTCTATTTATTGACTTTCTTATCTGTGGGGAAAATATCCCCTTCAATTTAAAATATATTCTTCAACTCATTAAAGTGTTGTCAATATTAAAATTCTATTTTCAGGCTTCTTCTCATGAAATTTGTGGAATGATAATGACCGTGCAATGAGAGGCTTTGAACAGTTGAATGGGGGAATTTGGTCCAAGTTGTATTACTTTTGATAATGTTTTATATAAACTTGTGTAGCCTATTCCTCAGTAGACATTCTGCTTCCCTCTCTCCGCTAACTCCATGTCCTGGTTCAAGACAGCCCAGCCTAAACCACAACACTCCATGGAGAATATAAGATCCTGAATCCTTGCCTGTATATTTAGCCAAGCTTGATTCATTAAGGTTAACCCTCCCTTGGATTTACTGAAGACCTTGGGAATTTTGCAATAAATGTCACAAGATTTTATCTGTAGACAGTATTTTACTTGCAGATATTTTGCTCTGGCAGCCCAAATTCAGGACTCCAGATGGATGCATTAATAAATCTAACTAAAACCTTAATATTATCAAGGAATTAATATTTGCTTCTTAACTCAATGGGGAGAAAGGAAAAGGAAATTATTTCAATAGGCTAGTCTCTGAGACAAATTTTTGTTCTTACTACTTGAAAACAATTTTTTATCCAAACTCATTATCTAGTATTTTTCAAACTACCCTATCATTCCAGTTTGTTAGATTTCGTTAATGCTTAGCATTGCATATCTTTGTTTTTAAGTCTGCTATGCTAAATAAACTAAAATTTCTGCCTACTGTTCCTCAGCCAGGCTCCAGAGTATCATAAAACGTATGATTATTGTAATAGGTCATCAGTGCTAAGTAATTTTTAATTAGGAGAAGATGCTCCATGCCAAAGTAAACTTGTCAACTCTAAAATAAATAAAAAAAAAAGTAATGAAGTGCTGAACCATGGCCATTTAGTGATTAGACTCACTGTAAATGTATTGTGATGGGTAGAACCTACAGCAACTGTCTTCATCATCAATGCAAGAGGTTGTGCTTATGACAGATTGAGAAAGTGGAAAGGATTAGATGAGGACAGACTTCCTCATCATTAAATTTAGCAAAAAATTGCTCACCCTTAGAAGCATACTACAGGGTTTTTACTTTTAATTAAGTTTTAACTGCTGTTTATGCAAATTCTCCTCTAAATCAGTATCAAACATGTCCTAAAGCCATTCATACATATAGCTAATTCATTCTGTGCTTGACAATCCTGCTGCTGAAGCAATGTCAGCAAAATAGCTGATTATACTAGATTTGGTTGAGGTTCATTTGCAATTTCTGATTAAACTACTTTTATTGTATTGGATTGTAATGCTAATCAGAATTAGCTAGGTGCTGAAACATGACCAAAACTGATCCCAGAATAAGTTTTAAGAAGATCAGACAGAAAAGTATAAATGGGACTAACCTGCAGTGTGTTTATTAAGATTAGCAATAGAGCAAAACACACTATTCACAGGAATTTTAATTTTGAGATTTCATTTTATATGACTCAGAGGTAGAACTCAACAGAGGTTCAAAGGCATGACTTTGTGTTTTAATTAAAATTATACAAGGCTCCAAGGTAAACATTTGTACTTTATGCTTAAACAAAAGGACTTTATTCTGCATTCAAATACAAAGCAGGATCAGTACCCTGCATAATATTTTTCTTTTCTCCTGTACCAAAATAATTGCGTACGAAGGTCTGAACATTCACAAACTCACCATTCAATTCGAACTCTGAGTAGTGGATAACGTTAAGCCAACCAGATGAATGTGCTTCAGGCCACTTTTTGTTATGAAAAATAACACAATGCTCTTAGTCATTTTACAAATCAGGATATAAAATAACCACCTACTGTCAAGAACAGCACTGTTTAAGCAGATCATTACCTTATTCTTTTTTCAGTATCGATGACAGAGACGGTTGCGAAGATTTGGAAACAAAACTTCAGGCTTAGCATTCAAAACTTCAGGCTTGGTACAGGATAATTTAGAAACACCAAAGCAGAGTGAAATAAGGTTCCTTGTCACAAAAGTGCCTGCTACCTGCTGTAGCACAGTAAAACCCTGGGGTCAGTATAGTCAAAGAACTCTTAACTAAATCTTACCAAAGTGTGGGGGCGTGCACAGTACAGAGGTGTATGACCGGTCCAAAATTCCTGGAAGTTCAGATAGAAATCTGTTATCTCACAGGTGAGCCACCTCATCTTAGGAGCCTGAACCTTAGGAGCCTCCCATCTCCAGAGGAAACACCTCTGAGTTCAGAGGGAAAACCTGATCTTCAGAAACCTGCAGTTCTTGTCTCAGGTGGCACTGTAATGCAAAACTCTGGGTTCCAGAAATGCCAAAAATCGTGGATTTTCCCCCTCTTATTTTCTTATAGCTTTCCACTGTTTTTTGCTCATAACCTTAGGAACGTAAAAGACTTGGCAAAAATTAGCATACAATAAAAACTGTACAACCTTTGCTGAAACCCTAATGCTAATTAAGCTGTTTAATTAGACTGTCTCTAATTAGAGGTAATCTCTCTGTAAACAAGAATGAAGGTGTCAAATGTGCTGAATTAAAATAGTTCACTGATTACACGCTGAAAATCATGAAACTTTATGTTTCATTCAGTATGTTCACACAGCTCCGAAAAGAAAAAATATATTTCAAAAATATACTTTTCAAAGCTATTGCTATTTTGATTTCAGCTGTCACAATAATTTCATGGAGTTCCTTACTATTCTTTTCCACATATAATTCCTGTAAAACACTGAATCAAAAGATTACGATTCATCAAAAACCAATTGTTTTCCCCCAGTAGGTTTTGGATTCCGTTTCAAAGAAATAGGTTTTCTTATTTAGTCAAAAACAAAATTATAAAACCTGAGGTTAAACAAGGTGACCTCCAGAACACTCATCATTTAGAAAGACACCTGTTGCAACTGAAGATGTTACCTTGATAGTCTTTGCCAAAGGTTTTAAAGTCCTGATTCAAATGTGCCCCAAGAGTTTATTCTCAGCATGAGGGCAAACTTTTATGATCTTTTAGTAATGAAATAGCATGCTATTTATCAGTCAAATGTAGGGCGTGACATTCTTTTCCATTAGCGTCTGATTAACTTGAAATATTACAGTGACGAATCAGTGAAGAGCTTCTGAGAAATACTTCATCTCCTCTTGGATAAAAGAGATTAAAGAAACCTACTTGAACCACCTCATTTTGGCTTTCATTTAAGTGCTATGGTAAAGCAATCACAAACTTCTAGTCCACGAGACGGCCATGCAAGGGATACCTTGGAGAAATGCTGTCTTTTCTTGCTATTCCAAGTAAGCAATGTGCACTCCGCTTGCTGCACCGTGGGGCTTGTTTAGAGCAGTCTAGATACTGCCATCACTGTATATTGCCTCATCTCTATCTCAGAAATAGACACTTCCAAGAGTAAAACTTAAATAAGCAATGACCTACATTACCAATTTTAGATCCACACAGACACATTTGCTGATAACCCATGTTCAGAAAAATTAAGGACTCAATAGGCGCCCAAGACTGAAATCCACATCATAAGCAAAAAACCTATGCGCTGTGTTAACAGAGGCAACAAACCTATTTCTTCCAACTTCTTTCTCCACTCACAACTTCTGTCTTAACAAGATGAAAATCAGATGTCTAATCTCAAAGACTCAACATAGTTCTTAGATTTCTTTTATAGGGCAAGTGTTGCAAACTTTCTGATTCCTGCAGAAGTGAGGATTTACAGCAGTCCATGCGTGATGCCCCAGAGGCCACTCAAACCATCGTAAATGGCCTCAGAGCAGAAGCAATTGGTCTCGCACATCAGAAGCTTTCTGGAGAAAGCTTGAAATAAATGGAATAAGGACACTTGGGAAAAGACTCTTATTTTCTAACACAAATAACAAGCACAGCATTAGCTATGCCTCATGGTCAGTGGATTAAAAAGAAGTGGCAGACATAAGGAATCTCCAAAGATAATTGTCTTTTTAGCAATAATATACCCAGGCCTGATATAGATTAACACAAGAAAAGTATATCTAGACAGTGCAAAAGCATTACATGAAGGCAGTTTTTGAACTGACACAGCAATTCAGTGGCCAGTAACTCTATGTTCAGGATAGTTATAATAGTTCAACACTTTCTAGAAGTAGGCAATGCAAACTCTAGCAGTCTTCACTTCAAAGGGCAGATGGGTAGGCAGAAAGATGTTCCTTGGTATTGCTGGATGGAGATGAGAAAGCCAAAAAAACCTGCACAGAAATCAATAGCCACAACATATCCTAGAAGGAAATGGAAGTCAAAGAGGAAAAAAAATGTATCCAAGTACCTGTCGAATATGTACAGGCTAGAGAATATGTGGAAGTGAAGTCAGTGGAAAAAACCTTCTTTTGTCCAATTCTTCAGGAGAGTAACTATATTTTTTAAAATTAAAATCAGAAAACTGTCAATGACATAAGCACCATTTCTATTCCCAGCCCCAAAGAATCCAGTGGGCCCAAATCTTAGTCAGCCAACTGGATCTAAAGAAGTATAAGTTGCTGAACAAAACTTTAGTAATAATTTTATTCTTCACAAATCACTTCATCTGAAGGGAAAAAAAGAAGTTGGGAAAAGCAAAGTAAGCCTATGGACAAGATGAGTATCTTCCGTTTTGTACTGTTTCTTTTCACATTCCAACTGTTTGCTTGGACTTTGCCTAAAACTTCATCGTGTTAGCTGAAATACATTATTCACAGAATTATTTGCCTTTTAACTTTTCGTTTTTCTCTTTGTTTTTGTTGGTTTCTTCAGATTGTAAGTATTTATTTGAAAATATTGCTAGGGGTAGAACAAAATTTACCTTCAAAGCATGCAGCTATGACAAGTAGTATATAGGGTTTTTTAAAAACCCCAAACTGTTGCCACGGAAGACAGTGCTTTTGCATAGAGACAAGCATGTGGCATCTGCCAGTGTTAAGTAAAAAGCGTATCCTTACATGGTACAAACTTATCCTGTCTTGAAAGGACACAAGCCAACTTGCAGATCTGCTGAAATTATTCTTACCTTGCATTACACTCCTTTTAGCTAGTCTTAGGAGGAGACAATCATTGTGTCAGTCCCTCTGCTAAGGGTTGGCGTGCATCAGCTGTTATTCCACCTCCCCATCTCACATACTTTCCTTCTCATTCTGCAATGCAAATAATGTCTATAACGTCTGTCAGTTGTTTAGCATCATGAGTACATTGCATTCTGTTCATCTGAATCAGACACATCCTGTGACTAAACATATAATTTGAATTATGCAGCATTTAGTCTGTGTAAGATTATTGTTGCATACCAAATACCCTCTGTACAAAATGCCTTTCCATTGTCCTTTTTGATAAACTGTGATTTATAGAATCTAAAAAGGACAGAGATAATCTGATGGAGAAGTAACATCACATGGAATAGAAGCCCAGGCATTGAACAGAATTTAACTCAACTGTTTACACACTTCACTGCAAGAAAATTAGCCGTATGAAGCATCAGACTGCACAGAAGTGTCAGGCTGCGCAGATGGCAAAAGAGGTATCCTTTAATGCATTATAACAAGTTCTGTCTTACCTAGGATGCAAAGTAACCTTGCAATTCCTCCCACATTTTAATGACATTTCAGAAAGTATTTGTGAGTCATTTGCTACAGCAAAGCAGTAAAAGTGGAGAAAGGCTGATTTTTCAGGAGAGACTGAAACTGATGACGAATATGAAACTAAGGAGCAGGGTTGTTCCTTTGTTTGGCTATAATTGAAACCAATATCTAGATAGAAAAAAGGGTTGGATATAAATATCTCATACTGTCCTGCAGGCATTATACTTGGTGTCCAGGATCCATCGTGCTCACGCCGTACCAAACCAGCAGTTCCTGAAGGGAGACTAGAACGTCAAAGTATCCAAGGAGATGGGATGCTGTTCCCTGTGACATGTGTTTTCCATGTTTTGGGTAGCTTTTTCATTATATTCCTTCCCTTTCACCTTTTTGGATTCATATTGAGCATGCTCCTATGCCCTGCCAGTATCACTTCCTATAAAGTGAAAACACATCGGCAGCGCAGGTGAATGGAGGGCAACAGTGCAACACGGTCTCCCAGTGGATTTAGTAGACCTCCAGCTTCTACCAATTTCCCTGCTTACAGCAACAGGAAATAGATGCCGCAAACACATTAACACACATTACACTGCCAAGTCTCAAGCTGACAGGATACTAACTTTAGAAGCAGATTTTGGCCAATGCCACAGGCCTGTCTTCTGTTCTTTGAGACTTGTCTAGATCAGCTTAGATACTGAAATGATCTTCATCTACTTTCAGTCCTGGAGAATTAAAAAAAGAAGGAAAAAAAAAAGAAGACAAATCAATTAAAGGGCACCTTTCTCCTTCCCCTTCCAAAGTCAGGATTCTGGTAAAGCTGTGCTAGATCTTTATTCTCATTATAAGCATTTTGTGCTCTTTCTCAGGCACAGTTGGTTTTAGAGATCTAAATGAATATTAGTATCTGAACATCACTCTACAGTGTTTACAACACTATTATGCTTCTGGTCTGATCAGGTCATAAACATAAATAAAAAACCAACCAAATTAACTACTGTAAATATACATTTGAGGATCAAACACAATTGCTTATTCCTTTAAAGCTGTCTCTGTGGGAACAAAGTCCCGACTTTATGAGCCAAGACACTTTCAGTGCCACATTCACAAACCCAATGTATTGCAAGGGAGAGGCACAGAGCCAGGATTTGCATGAGCTTCCCCAGTATTTCAAGGACATTCTTAATGTTCTAGAAGCTGCACAGGACCATCAGGACCATTAAGACCCTTTCTATGATCTCCTGCATTTAAATGAGGGCATCATTTGGCTGGGAACACTTACAATGATATTAATATGGAAGAGCTATTATGGCAGATCAAATGAGTCTTACAGTACTCTGAACATTATAGGAAAAATATTGTTATGCTATTTTCTGGTCGGAAAGTAGCAAATGAAGCTACTTTGGATTTAGATCACACAGCCAAGAGCAGAAATTAGCTGCACAATCACCAAGTAAGTGATTAATATATTCAGTGTTAACATGTTGAACAAAAGCTCTAGAAACACGTACAATAATAATAATTATGGAACACACAACCCATTTCCAAAATAAGCCTGGTACAATGCAATCCGATGCAACAGTGACATGGTAATCAACAGAACAGTGCAACATATTACAATGCCTGCTTTATAGGCACTTTAGTAGTTCTTTAACAAATCACACATTATAATGAATGCAGAAAAAGTTATACTATCCTGGCTTCACAAAAACTTTCTGGTAAGAGTAGGAGAAAGAAAAAAGTAGAATAAAGCTAAACATTCCAAAGATCAGAACTAAATTTTCAGTATTTCAAACTGCCTAAACAATTTACCTAAGATTTAGTGTATATACCTATTCTTCCAAAATGCACAAAGCACACAAATGTAGACATTACATAAAATAACTCTTGGACAAATTAATTTCATTGTATTTTTATTAAACATATGCAATCCAATTCAAGACATAGGCAAAGCCATCCTACCCTCTGGCTTACAATATTCTCAAAAATATTGAAGCAAGTGGCCTCGGTTCTCTGGCTGGATTTCAAAAATGGTTTGTTTTTCAGACATGTTCCAGAAACATAAAATTTAAACAGAAATGAACATTTCTTACTCTGCCCTTCACAGTAATAAAAAGGCTTATTCCCACCAACAGACATATAGACCTGGGTAGGGATCTAATAGTTCCCCTCTTTCATTTTTCCAGGTCCAAGTTTATGTTGTTTAAAAACAACAGCAATTTTAGCAGCTACTTCACAAAAACAACAGCGATTTCAGTAACTGTTTCACTTCATAAGTCAAGCAAAAAAGGGTTGGGTTTTTTTTGCTATTGCCAGACGATGCATGAGAAATAGGAATCTGGAAATTGCCTAGAATTTGCCTGAAAATGAACTATTCACATAGCTGTAGTCACAGCTGCCAGTTCTTGATTCTCACACTACAATCAGAATTTTAAAATCTGTGATCTCTTCTGTCAGCCACACTTTCCGTAGCTCATAAAAGGGACTTTGTTTCCATAATTATGTTAAGACCATTCCATTCCCCAAAATATTAAAGGAATACCAATATGCTGCATTTCTGCCCATGATGCTTTTTTCTTTCCAGCTGGTATGTCTTCAACGGGACTCTGCTGTGCACATTAACTCATCTTTTCTCCCCAGCAATTGATTTGTTTTCAAGAGCAGCCACTGACTGCTTTCAGAGGCTCACTGCATGATTTCTGTAATCATTTTTAACTTGATCTTGCCCTCACTGAAGCAGAAGTCAAAACACCCATTGACTTTAATAGTTCAGTATTAGATCCTTTACCTGTAAGAGACTCACTGTGAAACAAGGAGAGCGTTGTATGTGAGACTGCCAAGTAAGGAAATGGAAGGATGATTTTGCATGGCACCTTGAAGAATATCCCATATCCACTTCTCATGTCTCTCTTTCCCTATCGGAGTAGGATAGCAAGGCCTGGTATTTTATTTTTGTATTCCGTAAAAATGTCCACCTTGAATTGAACAGATGTATTTCTGTACCCTTGCAAAGTTTTGTGGCTTTGTTCTTGGATCTTGAGCACAGGTGTCGCTGGAGCAGAAAATCCGCCTCATTTGTCCCAGCTTGGTAAAATCTATTAGAAGACAGCATGATTTATTTTAGCTAATAATTTTAACAATATCACTGTAAATCATGAAAAGCTTTGCATTGGCTTGCTTTGGAAGGGTGTTATGTGAAGCTGTAGTTTTACATATTTATTAACTCTGTCATGAGTGCCTTCATTTTACCCTATTTGGCACAATCTGTTAAAAAAGTCTCAGAAAACTCATTTCCCAGGCAAGTAAAATATGTAATTTCCTGAGATTCTAAGTTCAATTTTACTACACAGTTTTCTGCATGTAACTTACTTTACACTGCCTTTTCCAAGTGTCTGAAAACCACTGAGTCATAATGTCAGGTGACTCACTATGTTTTTCATTTAGTTTTTGTGAAGACTATATATAATGTTATGCAATTTATTTATTAAATAACATAAAAGCAGTGGCCAACAAAGTTGATACAATTTATTTATGTCTTTAGTTACATTTTTTCTATAGCATTGTCACTTTAATATGACATTTTGATAATTGTAATGTAACTGGATATTAGGTTTCTTTCGTCTATAGTTCACCAACTTTATCTTTTTCTCTATGACTGAGCTAAATTTTTGCAGACATTACCGTGGCAAATAATAATTTGCTCTCGTCTTTTTTGCCATTACTTTTCAAGGAAAGCAGATCTCTTTTTCAGATGATGAATAAAACTAGGATATGTTGTACATTTACACTATAAAAATGGGTTATGTTTTCATGCTATTTGGATCCAGTACACGACAAGAGTTACAAAAGTTCTCAAAACCCATTTAAACTTCTAAACAGTTCTTGGAGTACTTGAAGAAGTATTTTTAAAATAAATTTGCTTTTGAGAAATCATTCGTATGCTAAAGGATGGAACATTCACTTTGATTAGTTATTCAAATCAGTTCATACAGATTTAGAATTGAGCTTAGCAGAGCAACTAAAATTACCAACAAATTAGTAAGATTTTCCTAGTTCTCCTGTGAATCTGATTCTGGATAAGGCACGCTATAAATTCACAACCATGTTTGCAACTCATTATCTGGTGACAAATCTCAGCAGCAATAGAAAGTGCAGCCTGTTTAGTCAGATACTATGAACTGAAGCAAAATCCAGGTAATATATGAGCCTTAAAGGAGCTGGAGTGTTGGCAACTTTCAGTAGTGCAGTGCTTTGTTATTCAAATGCCCCAAGCAAGCCTATTCACTTATGATTTCTAATACACTTTCACATCAGGGTGATTTTCCATTACTTCATTTTTCTAATAATACATGTTCGTAGCTGCAGGTTAGTATTAAAGAAATTGACCTGAGGAGACGTGAGTTAAGCATTCTGCCTGGTAGCCTTCTAGAAATCATGAATGAGGGATAGTTTCATGTTCTGAATAAAGTCATTTCTTTCTAATGGATTTTATACTGAATGATTTTCTTACTAGTTTTAAAGGTTTATATAGCCAATGTATAACCTACATCCTAAAACAGAAAGATTAGGAATGAATCTAACTACTATAGCTATGCTTCAGACACTAGCATCTGCTTTAGGCTGATATCAAGAAATGATTTCTTAAAATAGAAGAAAAAATTGATTAGCAGAAGTAAACTTTATAATAATCTATACCTACACGGTAGTGTTACCTCACAATACTTGAATGAAGTCTTATGAAAAGTAATACTTTGCCTGACTAATTTTTCCACCTTTCTTGATTTCTGTTTGTGTCTCATTGCATTTATTCTCTTATTAAAATGGAATTCCTACATGTATATCTAACTCTTCACATGACTACCTTAATACATACTGTAATATGTTTACAATTTCAGAATTTGGGAAGGGGAGTCATTATTTAAATCTCTAGTAAAGTGCTGTAAATGCAGGGGAAATAAACGAACTGGGAAAATACTCTGTATCACTGAAATTCCTTACGGGAAAATTTCAAGCATGTAGGGAGGAAAATATGTCACTGCATGATTTTATCTTACTCTGCACAGCTCAGGGTTACATACTGAACTTGACAGTTTCTAGTGTCTGAACATTCATTTTTTGCACTCATTTTTCCTGTAATTTTGAAATTATCAGTCGCTAAACACCTTTTTCACTTTATTCCCTTTCATTTGAATCATGCAATATGTCCTTTGCTTTGAAAAAACTTATAGGCAGTATCTCTACTGCTTTAAGCGAAATGCATAAAGGGTTCACAGTGGCTTTTTTCCTCCTCCTGTTTGACAGAGGTGAGAAGAAAACTGAAGATTAAGCCTGTGTGTGTGCTGGACTGTTAACAGTATTTGTAACAGTACTGGACACTCTGGTTTTGTCAAGCAGGGTAGCGCTAGGCAGCAAAGAGGAAAGCAGCCTTTGGATCATTTCCTAGCTCCTGCTCTAGGGTACAAGCAAAATGGAGGGATGTTTGGAGAAGCTCAGAGAGCACATATTGAAGAGGAAAACAGGAATATAGATGAGAAGAAAGGATCCATCCTACTAGGTTATAATAGCAAAGAAAGAATAAGTGAGTAGAGAAAGTTGTGCAACCCAACCGCACCAAGTCTTTTGGCTTTGGCCAAATTTTAGGAGCGTCAGGGTAAGCTAAAACCTCACATTGATTCACCTGCAATGAACACAATCACCTTGAAAATGACAAATGAGGAAGGTATCTCACCTCCTGAACTGCCTGGTTCTAGCATTCCATTTATCTCACAGTTACAATAATTATTTTTGTGCTAGCCAAAACTACACCATCATTAATATGTTTATTTTTCTTTTTTTGTAAATTAGTGTAAGAAATGATGCATTAGCAAATAAAGAAGACAGCATAACTACATTCACAATGACTCAGATCTGTAAACTGAGTGTTTTCACTCAGTAGGCTCAGTATTTTCCTCTGCTCATTTAATCCATACATGCTGCGAAAACTCTGAACTTGACCTTCATTCTTTTCTCATCTTGGTATGCTCCCACCCTTCCCAGGAATACCGCCAAGATCACACTGGTTGTGGAGCATCCTCACCTTTGAATGATGGGTGAATGAAGTCATAGGCTGAGCTCTACTCCTGCAGGCATGGCTCCTGGTCTTGTATCAAAAAGAGCATCTATAAGTGGTTCAAAGAGAAGAATTAATGGGAGAAAAGGGGAAACAGATCCTCTAATACCCTTCTTGGCAACAGTGTGAAGAACAGCCCATAGCAGCTGAATCAACAACATGGACAAGAGAAAAAAGCGAGGCCTCACAGAATACCAAAATGTCTGTGCTGTGTTACAGAGTTCCACAGTGCTCAAAACTAGATCCTCCTTACTTCATACCAGCTTGTGCATTAGACTTACCACTGGTGAGTGAGCACCGATAAGAAAACCATGTCATAGGCTCACTGTTATACGGGAAGAAAAATATATTCAAGAGCCATTTATGTTCGATAATATTTCACTGTACCACATCCTCTTTCACAGTTCAATTGCACCAAAGCCTTCTATGCCTGTATCCACTTATTTATATGACGTACTATCACTCTCGCTTTAACTATACGGTACCTGCTGGTAAACTTCCTCTTTCCAGTACAAGGTAGTTGAAGTTTAAAAACAGATGGTACGATTTAATATACCTCAGTACTTAATCGCAAACCAAATCAGCTGTTCTTCAGTGTATATAATCATGGTAAACAAGCAGTTATCATCTTCACATATGAAATACTATTTCATGCTGAAAGTATTGAGTGAGCTTGGAATTCAACAAAAACTTAATTTATTATCAGATGAAGACAAGAGCAAGAAAAAATATATTTTAGTATTTCTATACTCCTTTTATCAATGTTCATTACTTGTCATTTACTTGGCAAAATGACAGTTCACACTGGAAGGAGGAACTGTCAAAAGCCTAGGCTGAGAGTCAGCATCAGTCAGCATCTGCAGATGCTGTTCAGAGTTGTTGTTTTTTTCAATTATCCAGCTGTTTTCCCAGCTGTCAACAGACAGAATTTACTATTCTCCTATTGATTTAAAATCCTTAGGAAGACTGCATTCCTTGTTGTGCTTTCAGATATCAGTTGCTAGTTAGCTTATTTCCTGCCCTTGAAATATCTGCGTATTAACATGATTTTGCTATTACAGTCTGGGTACCACAACAAGTGTCATCGAGTAAATGCTTTGGGAGGAACTGGTGGCATGCTGCAAAGTCATCCTTGCATGTTAGAGCATAACTGCTACACATCTTTCATTCTGGTTAGATATAGCAATAACCCTCACCCTGACAATTTTTCTCTAATGAATGGATAAAATTAGGTCAGTATTGAGGAACTGGGGTTCCCCATTCAAAGGCAGAGGCAAGCTAAACTATTTAAGCAGCATTATTTATGTCAAAAAATGTTTTAAATTCAAAAAATGTGAACAGCAAGAAGAACAAAGACAAAGAAGATGGAATACATAGAAAAAAAAGTTAGAGAAGGTCGCTGGATGTTCATTCGTGAATGCTGAGAAATTTTAATTTGCATTCAAGATGCATTAGAAGGCAAGGTAAAAGCTCCATTTCAGGTAAGAAAGGAGTGCTATGAAGTTTGGCTTTTGTTTTTAAAAACATTAGAGATTTGGAAACAATTTTTGAAAAGCGAAATATGGTGCTATACTTCAAAGTAGTGAACTGGGGAAAAAAACACCTGTAGAAATCATTCTTAATGACCCAAAGATAAAGAACAGGGAAGTATATCAAAAGAAGGAGTTGCCATTAAGATAAAATATATGTTCTTCAAAATGATTTCTGCAAGTTTGATTAAGTAATAGAAGAGAATGCATGTTGTTTCCTACAGCGGGCTGCCTTTTTTTGAGCAAAGAGGATTTAATGCATTTAACAATCCAAGATACTACAGCACGAACTGTCTGAAAAATATCAAGAGGAAACATGAAAAATAGGATCTGAAACTACCGAGTATTTGAACAGTGAAAAGGTGAAGAATAAACCAGAAGAATAACGCTTTGAGAAAACGAACAGAAGATACAAAGGAAAGAGCTTACATTTTAAATGAGATTTTAATGTTCCTGTTGATAAATTCTGTTCTTGATAGCAATCTTGCTTTATAGTGGTGTCATGCTAAGCTCTAGGCTGAAATACAAATATTTTATATTGATTATTAAAATAATATATTGAATTTCATTAACAGCAATTATTTGCTTCAGCAGTCTGCTTCCAATCTTTAGAAAACATTTTATAAATTACTCAACACCACATACTTCATGTAAAATGTGTTGGAGCTAAACTCCAATAGTTAAAAAAAAATCCACAAAATATACATCGAAATATGTATATACATAAAGTAAATGGTAAATATTAACTTTAGGAATAAGAAAGGAATAAGAAACTACACTTAAGTCAAAAAATGTGAGCTGTTTTTAATCTTATGAATAGCTTTCTTCCAGGCTGAAATGTTCCATACAAAAATGTAATTATTTTTGGCTTATTCCAATTTTGTTCTTCAGTTGGTGAGTCTTGGAAATTTGAACATGAGGAATACGATTGTTTTTAAAAATCAAGAGGTTTTTTTTTTATCACCATTGAAGTCAATTGAGATGAGAATAAAAAAATAAAGAAATAAATAATCTAAGATATGTTAAACTGAAAAAATCGTGAAGAAAAATTCACTACAGTCTTCTTAAAAACTGGGCATATGATTCTTCATGTTTACTGTACAAGTCAGACACTTAAAAGTCCCACTTTTGCTGTAGCCCTTGATACCTTTGCCAGCATGTAAATAAAAGATCTGTTAAACATCTGTTGTTAAGCATATATTAAAATATATTTTTAATTGACCTGATTTCTTGAGAAAATGTTAAGTCATCAATTCCCCTAGAAATAAATTTCTGCACTTTGCTATTCTGACAGCTAAGGCAGAACTTTGGAGGTCAAGTACGTGAAACTCAAGCATGTAAAGGGCAGATGCCAGTTCTTTTGCCTTAGTGAATGAACGACTTTATTTTACACTTTTAGAAAGTAACTTACCGTAGGCTACTACCTGTAGCCCTTTCTTGTGGAGTTCTTCGAAGTCTACAAAGGAGCAACCTCATGGAAGGCTTGATAGAAAGGTTTGGGAAAGGTAAAGACACTTCCTGAAGTCAGTACAGTTTGGATCAAGAAACAGGTTTTTGACACAGCCTGGCCAGATAGTTTCAGGTATGGATTTTTTTTTTTTATTATAATATTTTTCCCTCCCTTTTTGAAAATGCACAGTTCTATGTGAAGGAAAAAGCAGTTATGCAACACCTTTCTCCAAAGTTACAAGTATAAAGGTTAAGGCTGCAAGGAAAATCGTAAACCTATTAAAATAATTTTTGTCTCTGAACACGACACAAAATGCAGTCATTCTCCACCTTTATGTGCAAAATGAAATCTTCCTTTGGTCACCTTAAGTTTTAAGACTATTTTGAGAGAATATAATAGAAAACAATGTTTATGTTGTACCGTATTACATGTTTACCGCTGCAGATATCTTAGTCTTCCCTTCTAATTGCATAGCCCAATTCAGATTTTTTCAAATAAAAACAAAGGATTTCTGCCTTCTAATTTAGGATTTAGAAGCCTTCCATGGACATGTTCCTGCATCTTCCCTCTGAGAAAATCAATTCCAAGTTCATAACAATGTATCAGAATCTGGTTCAAATGTATTTTCAAGTAACTTGTATCCGCTGTTTTAAGTTACAGCTTCCCCTCACTCCTCCCTTGTCAGCACACGGAAGGCTTAAATGAATCCAAAACAATAAAAATTCTGGGTTTGTCTTGAAAGCATTACACACACCTTCAGACAGTATTTTCCAATAGACAAACAAATAAATACCATGGGAAACGATAACATTTGAAACGGTGATACATGGAAGGAGGCTGCAGGGGCAGGAGAAAAGGCTGTGCTTGGTGCAGAGGAGGCTGTGGGAGACAGGTTTTTGATTTCAAGAGCTGGGACGCGGCGAGGGCTCAGAAAAGTCAAGTGTAATTTGAGTTGTTCTCAAGGAGTCCACCCAAGCATCTGCTCCAGAAAGCAGGTAGTGGCCAGACCTCCTTCCACCACCCACTGCTATCCCACACCTTCTTCCACCTGGTCTAGAGTGGAGCAGAAAGGACACCCACACAATCATGCCAGCAGCTTTTTTTTTTTTTTTTNTTCCTTGTGGTGGTTTTGTAGCTGTGGTTTTCTTTTAAATACATCAATCTTTTTTCTGTAGCAAGAGTGTTCAGTAATTATGATAGAATCGGTACCACCTCTTCCCTGCAGACAGGGCAATTCATAGGGACAATTTCAAACTTACATTTACTAAAAAAGCTCTGCTCAAAATAGTAACTCAATGGACTAAAGTACATTGAGGGGAATGCACCTAAGAAGTCAGGGAGTGTGCCCAGACTCCCACTGAATAAATGACAAGATAAATAACTGAACGGATGTAAAGAAGGAGAGGGACATTTAGAAGCTCCAGCAGGAAGGTGATAGATTAAAACAGCGAAGTTTACATTTGCAGGAACTCAGGACCAGTTCTGAATTTCAGAATGATGTCAAACAGAGGAAAATACACATGCAATTTCAGAAAAATTAAAAAAGAAACATATATTCTACACAGAAGTCTGAAATTCTAAATTACATTAATATTTTTTGCTTGGAAAAAATATCTTTTTCTACCTCTTCTTATCCACATGTGAACGTGCTAATAAACCTCATCAGTAACTTCTACTTTGATAACAGTACTGCTAGCAGCATTTTTTAAAATTAAGTAAATTTAAAAAGCAAGGCCTTTGCTAGTTTTGTGAGAAAAGAGAGAAATAAATATCAGTGAACTGTTGTGTTCCTACACAAGATCCTTTCCTAAAGGGAAAGACACTATGTCAAGTTTTCTCCT
Organism: Stercorarius parasiticus; assembly: GCA_013396915.1. NCBI lineage: Eukaryota > Metazoa > Chordata > Aves > Charadriiformes > Stercorariidae > Stercorarius > Stercorarius parasiticus. The sequence continues at coordinate 37,446 of VWZL01003686.1, forward strand.
GGACTGGTGAGAGTCAATGGGAGTCAGTAGTGACCAAGCTAGAATAAACAGAATAAAACTAAACTCAGAGTCACTCTTCTCTTGTCCTCTGTCATCAAATGAAATTCACAGTCTACTAGACTACAGATGCAAAATAAAGACAACTTCATTTATAACACCGCTCACTGGGGCTTTTCCTTTGTTTTGGAATAGAAGTCACTTCTGTGACAACTTAGGCAATAGTCTTAGACTTAAATAAGAGTTCCTATATAAAGAAAATTAAAAATTAACATTAAAAGGTTAAATATCTTCAATGGGTTTGTTAGCTGATAATTTTTTCTCTCCTATTTTTCCAAGTGCCTTGTAGAGTGAATTGTATAAAAGGCTCTGCGACCCCAGAACGACGCAGTAACAGCACGTTACCCGGCAGCCAGGTTTAACATGCAAATTCTTTAATTTTTTTAAGATTTTGTTTGGAGCATCGTGAGAGCCCTGTTCTAACTTCTGCAAATGGTAATTAATTTAGACCACTTGAAAGGATCACTAACTGTGTCTAAAAGGCAATTGGGAACTGGGTGGGTCAGGGCTTTTCAAACCCTAATTCTTTCTCCTCCTTTCTCCTCCACCCCAACTGTCAGTTCCATTTTTATCCCTGTAGGAAGCCTCGCCACCTCTTTGCTGTTAGGAATAATCATTGGGATAATTAAGATTACTTTATTTCATTAGAAATGTCCATGGTCTGAAGCCTCTTTCATAGATTTATTCATTAAATAATAAGGTTTGTGGAAAGTTTTCATTCTAAAAAATCACACAAAAAATCTCAGTTGGAAGGTTTTAATCTTTCAATGCTGCTTTGTAACTTTTAGATTTTTCAAGTGAATGAAGCAACTGAAGGGTTATAAAAGCGGTGCTGCCAACGCTGAGTGCTGCTGACCAGATACATCAAGGATTTGGTTTATTTTCTCTTTCAAAAGAGTTCCATGCAACTTTAACTGCTGACATGCATGTGGGAACACTGACAAGAAAAGAAGCAGAAAATGGAGATAACCACTTATAGCTTACGAGTTCTTTTGCAGACGTAACTTTATGTATGTATTGGAAGCCATCATAAACCCTAGCGTAGTGCACACTGGCAGAAGGGATATACTTAAAATTTTTCAGCAATTTGCCCTTAGAAAATTGGCATGTACAAAAATCTGAGTCAGTTCTGCCATGAAATCAATGAGTTTATCACTGGTGCAACTCAATATGTAGCTTGTCTTCTACATTAACTTGATGAGTTTCCAATTGCAGTTGTTAAAAGCTAAAGTTTGTTGAAGTCTGCTGAAATTTGAAATGTCATCAGAAAGGCCATTCTGAATTCAACTTTGGATAATCAGTAACCCTGACTGTGTTTTATACTGCAACAGACATTGAAAAGGGCATTGCCAGACAACAGATGAAGGGCAGAGTAAATTTGAAAGACAGACTCAAGGAATGGCACTGGAAGTGAAGTGTTGTTTTAGAAACTGGAAGCACGCGTCTTCTAGCTCTAGTGAGGTGGACTATAAAGAACAAGGATACATTGTAACTGTCTGCACTCAATTGGCACATCCTCATCAAGAAGGATAAGTGCACTTCCTCATGGTGCTCCGTTCTGTTAGTCAGATGCTGGAAAGGAATTATGGCATCAAGCCGTATCTCTCTATCCTACATACAGGATGAGTGTTCATCGATATTCGCATAAAATCCATCAACTATGAAAACATAGTATTTTTTTCCAGAAGAGTGCTTATGAATCCTATTCATGCATTCATTCTTGTTAGGAAAATAAATTTAAAAAAAAAAATAAAAGATACAAACATGGCAGAGGCAGGTTTTTTTTCCTAAAAAACACCCCACGCATTTAAGCATCGTTGCATAAGTCCATGTTGATGTGAATATGCACACACATAACAGTGAACACTATTCCTCTGCACATGCTCATTAGGACATGATTTAGTAGACCAGGATTTCCTTTAGAAAATTAAATTGTCTACGACTGAGTAATACTGGGAGAACAGGCCAACAGAAACTGTATTATTTTAATGACTGCGCTACCAAGGAGTATATTACCGTTATGCCCATTTAATTAGCATAGATGTTAATCACTTGGTATAAGTTGAATAGGATTTAGGGATTTCTAATGTCTTTTTAAATGTCAAAGATCTCAAAATTACATACTATATCTAAGTGAATAAAACTTCTTGGCATAAGTGACATTTGGAAGTACTTTTTCTTTGGTTTTATGAATTAATTAAAATAATATTGCAAACAAATCTGATTCATTTGATTGCTTGTGCATAACATTTGCAACAGCAGCATTGAGGAGGGAAGGCATGCCTCCTCATCAGGTGTTTGCCAAAAGAAAAAGGCTTTTACAATTATTTTTTTTAAAATGGCAAATGAAACTACCCCGGCTGCCCATTGAGGACTATTGCCAGGATGAGCAATTCTGCCAATTGGGATAGACAATGTTGAGCAGGAAGAACAGGGTCATCTTAAAAAAAAAAAAAAAAACAACACTAAAAAAAAAACAAAAAAACCCTGTGTGGATCACTGCAATAATTAATAAGATGATAAACATTTTTGCATACAAGTTTAGATCCTAGGCTTGTTTCTGTTGTCCTTCAAATACAAATCCTGACAATATCTAGTGTGTTACCAGGCCTACATTGTATTTCAAATACAGATTTTTTTTTACAAATAACACTATGGCAAGAAAGTATGTGTTGAAATATTCACAAATGTGACCAGGTATTTTAGTTATCAGGGGTTTGCATCATTAATTAAAACACATACTTTGATCTAATTAGACACATTAATGCAATCATATAAAGCAATTATAATAATCACCTTCACAAAGTAAAAGCAAAAACTTACATTGTATTCAATATCAATTGTTCTACCTTATATAGTCATTTATGTGTTTACATAGTTTTAAAAGAGATAGTAATATCACATATTAATTTATTTGACTTCACATTCACTTTTTATAAGTGTAAAGCAATAGAAAAATGCAGTTGAAAAATAATCTTCTATTTTTTGCATAAAGTATTATAGCTTCACAATTGCAAATAGGAAAATTCTTGCTTTTTGCTCTTATATAGGTGCAAACTGACACCATATGGATACTCCACAATGAGGCAGATATCCACCAGTTATTTGTGCATAAATGGACATAACACTCAGAACAGGTATTAGTATGCATAGATGATGTTCTTATTGTGTGTAATAATCCCTAATTTGCTTAGACACATAAGCAATCTGCATTTATGACTTAGGAAGTGTATGCAAATAAATGTGTACATTCAAAACTCTAAAAAGAACTGTTACCACCAAAAAATACCTATTTGAACAGAAGGAAACATCATTATAGGTTGTGATACAAGTAAAAAGAAAACTTAAAGACAGCGACTATCTTCAAATGAAAAGAAAAAAAGTGGAGTAAAACCTGTTGGGACTATGTTACTTTGCTTTCTATTATAAATTTAAATGCATTATTTTTCTCCTCTGGCTCCAATGCTGCAGCAGTCTCTCATGTAAGATTGCCATGCACGGACCACCTGCTGAGAAAGGCTTTAGCATATGAGGTGGAGCATGAAGACAAGTTGTGCAAATGGCACTCGTATAACAAAAATCTGCCCTTAAAAAAGTTACTGCATCAATTGCATCATAATGCCTGCAATTAGTTGTCAAAATAAATTCTCCTTCGCCCAGAACAAAAACTTCCTGTACTTCTCTTAAGCAAAGAGAGCTTCAGTGAATGAGCGGAGACTCAAGACTAAATAAAATTATCAGGTAAGTAGCAGATTGACTGCAATGGGAATTCCATGACAGGTAATAGGAGCCAGATGGCTCTGCAATGTTCGGTCCAAAGGAGAACATCAGGAGGAGAGGTGAACAGAACCACTGGAGGTGGAAGACAACTTTGAGAAATGCTTTTGTGTCCACTCAAAGAAAGAGAAAACATCAATAGGATGAAACATATGGGTTATTGTCTCAGGTATCATAATCAATGCCTACCTCATCCAGGAAAAGGGTGTATGTGCATAAATGAACGGTACAGGCTGCACATGACCCCCTGAGGGAGAAGTTCAGCCCTGTTTGATTTGGAAGAATTCAGGCAGACACAGAGGGTCAAGGAAACCCCTTCGTCCTCAGCGTGAGCAGTGTTCAGGCAGCAGAGCCGGTCAGATCCAACTGGCAGATGAAGTCCTACTCAGGAAGGGAATGGAGAAGTGAAGAGGTTCAGAGTTCAGAAACATCAGAGACTAGCAAAAGGGGAATAAACACAAGGTACAGGCATCTCTGCTGGATAACATCCAGCACTGAGAATGCCCTTCTGGAAGCAGAAACAAGTTTGCATTGGTGGAAGACACCTTTCTCCAGCAAATAGTCCTCTGGGTTTCTGAGCCCAGGGAGGAAAATATACTTACCAGGCAAGAAGGTACAGCTCTCAAAAGGAACCAGCTTGGAAACACTGTGGAGAGTCCTGTAATTGTTTTTTCCATGTAAATTAATTAAATAGGCAAGAGACAAATTTCAGAGAGAAAACACAGAGCTCTGGAAAAAACTATCAGGGTCTCTGCTAGCATCTCTGAAGTGCTGTTAGTACTCACACATGTCCAGGAATAGCAATGGAAATGCAGTTTCAGAACTTGCTGTAAGAAGGAGGGTTATTTGATTTTTCAGGAACTGAAGGCACTTCTGGGCATAAGGAAAGGACCTGATCTCAGCTGTAAGGAACCAAGGTGCTGATCATTAGAATAAACAGTGAACTTTACACCGAGGAGTGAGGGAAAGCTGACAGGCACAGAAGTACACAGAGTTCAAGGTAACATTTGTAAGATGAAGACACAAAAATTCTGTATTCTCAAGAGAAGGTCAAGGGATAGAAATAATCAAATATGGAAATAGGAAACAAACAGATTGCCATTTTAAGAGAGTGTCAAGAAATGTAACTAATCAATAGTATGTCTGCCACTTTGTAAATGCTGGAAGCCTAAGGAATAAGATAGAGAAATTGGAATGTGTGATCCAAATTAAGATATTAACATACCAGACATGTCGGAAGATCATGGAAGTCAGACAATCAATGTAACAGGATGAGAGCAGAATACAAAATATACAGGAAAGACAGAGTAACCTGAACTATAAGAACAGTAATCCTCTGTCTTAAAGAAAGTTTAGTATCAAACCAAATTGGCAAATTAACCAACTGGTTAATTAACACAAAATCTGCATGGTGTAAAATTCCAAGCCTAAATTTGAAAAAATATTATTTGGTGTTTATATCATTAACGAAGCATCCATGTCTCACACACACACTATATACACAATGTATGCAATACGCTGAGAGAAATCAGTGAGGCACCAAGGCAGGCAAATAAATTCTGCCAGGTAATTTCCACTGTTTTTATATTTCCACTTGTTTACAGATTTACTGTTCTGTAATCTGGACAAATATAACATCAGGAACCATCATACAGAGATAAACTTGTAAATGTTATTGAGGATTGTATCAAAGAAGAGCTGGTCAGCAAGTCTTGACTTGGATCTGTGTGATGGGTGGGATCTAGTTAAAAATCTCATAGCACTTTCAAGTCTCCGATTCAAAAGTACCAGCTGTGTAACAGTGATGACAAAATCTCATATGCAGCAGATTCTAGGAGCAAAGACCAAGTGTGCTAATCTTCAAAAAGGGAAACCATGGTAAATAAGGAAGTTCATAAAAATTAGGTTAAGGGGGAGTTAGGAGAATTAAATCCTTAGTAGCAGGGTAGACTACTGAAGGACGCCATATGGAAGCACAGTGTGTGGGCACTCCACTTATTAGAAAAAGGCTCCAGTAAAGGCTAAGAGAAGGAGAATATCAGAATTATGAAAGCTGCAGATCAAAGTGTTGCAGTTGTATGCAAATGAAGATAACATAAAATCACAAAATGCAGCACAGGAAACGTACAAACATGATGAGACTGGCTAGAAGAGAATTTAGAAAGCAACTATTCTAAAAGAATCAAAACTAATCATTTCAATACATGACAAATAACAAACTAGTCAGGGAATCTGTAGGGCCAGCTGGTGACCAGGATACAAAAACACACTCGGAAAGCACAAAATCATTGTAGGAATGCTAAATTAATTATTTATAGTGATATTAGCTGTGACAGGTTTTAGAGAGATTCTGATACTGGTTCCTTTTGCTTTCAAGGGAAGGGTGGAAGCAGGAGAAGAGGAAAAAGACAGGAAAATTAGCAGAGATTTGCTCAAAGCTGAAATAGCTGTGGAAGATGCTATGGTACAAATAGACAGAATGAACATTAACAAACCCCCAGAACTGAACCTAATTCAATGATAAACGAACTGAATTACTAATGGCACCACATAACCTGTCACTTACAGTCACAGAAATTCCCACTTTGAAACTCTGACAACTGAGGGACTTTGGGAGAATATTAAGCAGAAGTATATATGTTCTTTCCTGTTTGTACTCTAGGCGCTTATGGCCTCTAATGGAAGCAGAGTTCATCTCTAGAGACCGTGTTTTGAACTATGGTGGCAAGCTCTGTAGTGATGTCCACTGTCTGACCAGACTGAGGAACATTAAATCTACTGCAAGAACTGACTGTGACAGTATCCTGCCCACCAACGGCATGTTTCAGGAAAAATCCTGATAGAGAATTAGAAGCCTGAGGAGTGAATATCCAAACTTTCCTTATTTAGACATAATGACCCTATTAAAAGTTGAGGTTTTATCATCGTTAATCACCTATATGATGAAGAAATTGTAATGAAGTTCTCTTTCAACATTTCTGCTTTTGAACAACAGAGATCAAGCAGAACAGCTATTTGTTTTCCTGCCTTCGAGTTCAAGGTTAAAACTGCACAGCTTTCAGAAGCTGTATTTGATACCCTGACTATTCCCCATGTGATCTGATTACTTACCATTAAATATGATTTAAATAGCTCACTGGCTGTTCCACAATATGACCTTTATTGTAGCAGTACTTGGGCTTGATGTTTTTACATTGTCCATTAACTATCTTTCATTTTCTAGCAACTGGGACTCGGAAACACTACCAAGTTGTACAGCTGAATAAATACATCTATTATTTTAGGAAAAAAATTGAGAAAGCTAGAATATCAGAAAGATATTGACGTTAATGAAAAGAATTGGTTGAGATAATGAAATGAATAATAGGGATTTTGAAGAAAATAGGGGATTTAACAGAGAATACATATTCTGTTTCAGGATGCATCTAGCTATTTAAAAGCAATAAAGTATTTAAGATCAATCAGATGTTATAACCAGTGAAGTCCTACTGGGACTCAGTGTATTTTCTGTTACGCAGAAGTTACTGAATGACAGAACTGAGTATACGTAATTTTTGAGAGACAAGGATGAAGCCAAGCAGAAATGCTCTAAAATCTCATTAGGAAAGTAAAACTGTCAGTGAGTATAGTATTGTTCTGGAACTGAATGGAAACAATACAAGATCATTTAAATTCACGGAGTGGAAGAGATCAACGAGAAAAGCAGCTGAACCATAAGGAAATTATGATTTATATATAAGAACAAGGCTTAGAAGAAAATTAAATTAAATTAATTCTTGTACACCATATTCACCAGGAAACTTAAAAGGGAAATACAAGAAATAAAACATGATCTTCAGTGAGTGAAAAACAAAGCAAGCGGGTAGTTACCACAGCAGGAATCCATTTCCTCTTCTCTCCCCACTATCAAAAACTTGATAAGGTCCTAAAGTAGGTGGGTTGCACAAGATTGTTTCAGTGACTTGCTACATATTAGTTCCAACAAAGAGCTAACATCCTCAGGTACTAGAGACCAAGTTTAATTAGATACAAATCAAAATCTCAGTTACAGAGTGAAGGGATGAGGAATACAGGTGTAACACTGTCATGCAAGTAAAATAATGTTTTGAACCTGAATGACTTTAAAACCAATTAAAAGTGTTATAGATTAAAAATGCCACTATTGCCTCACCTCTTTTCTTTTCCTTTTCCTTTTGGTGTAAATAGAACACTAAAACAGGTGTCCATTCCACGGTTCATTTAATGATCCTTTTATATAGATCGCCAGTGACTTTCAGTGAGGTTTTTTGAGTTGGCTACATGTGATAAGCATCCTTAATAATATTGTAAGCTGCTGGTAAAAGGATTTCTACGTTGTTTCAAATGTCATGATTACATTAGATTAAGAACTACTTTAGATCTCATAGAAAAAGTCTGAATTTAAGCTAATTTTTTCAGATAAAAATCTAGAAAGTGCCATAAAAGCATACTAAGGCTAAATATGCTGTTTCATAAATAACAGCAAACAGCATTTCACAAATCTGAAACAAAGCAGGAGAGTCATCATCCTAGAAAAAAATACCAAGAGAATCTTGTCTTGTATAAAGAATATTGTCTTGTATAAATGGTAAACATCTCTATAATGTGTAAACTAGAATGCAAAGATGTAGCTATTTTATCTATTTTATTATTTCCATATACAGATTTCCACATATACTATAGAGGGCGTTCCAAGCACCAGCAATTTGACTTAAATTTGGCTTTAACTAAGGTAATACTATTATACTTACTAAGGCAAGGTAATACTATTAGACTGCAGCACACTGAATTATAAATCCAAAACCAGTAAGGCAAGGGGTAGTCAATTTAAGCCTACCCCCTCTTATATTAACATTTTCTTAAAATAGTACCTTACTTTTTCTAATTCTGATTCCTCATGGCAACCCAGGTCAGCAGAGGCAGGTTAGCACAGACCCAGTGGAAAGAGAACACCAAAGCCTGCCAGAAAATGGCTTCTCGATTGTTATTTCTCCTCAGACTTCAGACTGAACAGTTCAGCAGTACAGAAAGAGGAAACGACTAATTCAGGAACTTCTAAACAATTTAAGAGCTTTACGAAATCCAGACCAAAGCTTCTGACAGAAACTCAGAGATGGGTTCAGTGGTAAGAGTCACTTCTTTCTCTCCTCTTCTTACTTTTCCTCATACACAGGTATGTTGGTTTTGTTTAGGTTTTTTTTATTACTTTTTTTTTTTTCAAAAGCCATGCTGTGATGATAGATGGCTTTAGCAAGTGTGTGTTTTAAGTTCTTTACCCTACCATATATTTTCACTTCTTTTTCTTCAGCTGCACAGCAATATATACCCAGCTACTCATTACAACCCTGTAATCCCGTTTTCCCCTCCTACCCCACTGGAATACTGATTTCCAAAAGAAGAATGTATTATCCGTTGTCTTAAAACTTTCCAATTCTTCTCATTTTAGCTATTGATTATAAAACAACATTGGTCAAACGGCTAATCAAGGAAAGCAAGATTATGCATATTCATACTACATCTCAGTGAAGACAATAAATGAAACATAATTACAGAATCACTCAACAGATTTGATGTGATTACATCTCTTACAACACTATGTCTAAGGAGCAGCAATTATGCTGTGATTGCTCTAAGAACACAGGAGGAAGTATAAAAGATACAATATGTTCACTTTCAGGCAGGCACAGCTTTCTCACTAGCATACAGAGCAGAGAACACACTATCTGAAAAAATCCAGCTGGCACAGCCCAAGGCAGCAGCGCACCGAGACAAGCTATGTTGCAAACAGCATTTAACTGAAACCTGCCATGTTAAACATGGAGTAGGAGTAGGTGTTCCTATCATCATGCCAATCTAGTTTGAATAGCTCATTTAAGTAAATTTTAAAGGCCATTGACAGTACTATGCAGTTTGTTTTTCAAATAAAAACTAGACGTGCAATAACTGTGTCATCTGCATTTGCAGGCGGTTCATAAACAGTAGAATTATCCATCTACTTTAATGACGACTCATTATTCTTCTGTTCACAAAAACACATTGGTGGTGTCGTGGTTTCAGCTGGGATGGAGTTGACTTTCTTGCTAGCAGCTGGTGTAGTGCTATGTTCTGGGTTTGGGATGGGAACATTGGTAACGCACTGATGTTTTTGGTTGTTATTGAGCAGTCAAGGCCTTTCCGCTCCTCACACCGCCCAGCCAGTGAGTGGGCTGGGGGGGCACAAAAGTTGGGAGGAGACACAGCTGGGAGAGCTGACCCCAACTGACCAAAGGGACATTCCATGCCACATGACCTCATGGTCAGTACATAAAGACAGGGGAAGAAGAAGGGAGGTGGGGGGGAGGACATTTGGAGTGATGACGTTCACCGTTACGCATGATGGAGCCCTATTTTCCCGGAGATGACTGAACAGCTGCCTGCCCATGGGAACAAAATCCCTTGTTTTGGTTCACTTGTATGTGTGGCATTTGCTTACTTACTAAACTGCCTTTATCTCAACCCACAACTTTTCTCACTTTTACTCTTCCGATTCTCTTCCCCATCCCACCGTGGGGAGAGTGAGCAAGCAGCTGCGTGGTGTTTGGTTGCCAGCTGAGGTTAACCCATGACAGTTGGTTATATGACATTACCAAAGCAAGGAAAGCTTTGATGTATTACAGCAGTATGATGCATTACAGCAGTATGTCACTACGGAGACAGAATTTGGACAACGCATTAAACTAAATACATCATCAAAGAACAATCTTTCTCATGACAAACTGCCAACTGGCAGAAAGCATGATCCAGTTAGGTTTCCTTTTAGACATACTTTAGAACTGCTTGGTTTCTGAAGAAAAAACAGTGCAGATGAGCAAGGAAATTAACTAAGGTTAATTTACATCATTCTTTTCAAGCAGCTTCTTTCCATAAAGCGATGACTGCTGGGATTATACCAAAAGAGGAAAGGTGAAAAAGTTCCACAGCTGATTCTGGAGGCAGAAGAGGACCTCATTACCCTACATAACTTATGCACTATGTGTGCATAGTATAAATTACTATGTATTATATGTATATACTAAGTATAAATAGTGGCAACCTAGCAACTACTTCTCCAGGTGTAGATTAGAGGACAACAGTAGCAAATATTTTGTTACCATATACAGACAACCATACAGTGTCTATACCATAACTTTATATACGAATCTGATCAGATCTGCACACAAGTTACATATGGGGCAATTTCCATGCTTATTTTGTTTAGTATATACAATCTGTCCTTGGTCTCTACCCTCTTAAGATATGTGTACCTTTCCATAATGGATTGGGAATTTTTTTTTCCCCATTTATTTCAGTAATGAGATACTTTTTACTTAGAAAGATTAGTACTGTTCCATAATTCCAGCAACGAATGTTAAAAATGCAGTAGCTTGCATTTGCACTGAACTACTTAAAATTATCACCAGCCAAATTACAAATTAATAAACAATTTGATCATGATAAAAAGTGTTATTACAATCTTTTTCTCCTCCAGAAATACACATCCAAGTTGGTGAGCTACATGGAGTACCTGAAAGGTTCACAAATCCCGTCTCTAACAGACGATGGAAGAGAGTCACAAACTGCTTCAAAAGAGAATGACCTTTCCAAAACGCTCTCTGTTTCACGAAGAGGAAACTTGAGTCATAGCTATGACAGTAAAGAATGCTGTAGAGGCAATAGTGCAAAATCGTTCAGCATACCAAAGCACACCACTTGAGTTCACTCAATTCAAAAATAGTTTACATCATTCAAAAGCATGAAGGTGGTCTTCTGAAGGTGTCAGAGTCAGCAAGAGTGTCCTATTACTGTCTCACAAAAACTAACTGGCAATCTAAATAAAATCTTGAAACGCTTCTCTCATTTACGAACTGAAAAAATGTCACACTTCTGCTAGTCTTGACAGGGAGAAGGTACCTCCTTCCTATGTTGCTAGGATTAACTAGGAAAATGCAAATACAAACTATTATCCTTGCATACATCAGCCACCTCTCCAGTTTTGTCTTCCAGGTGTAATGAACTTACCAAAAGAGGAGGCGTAGACCCTTCTGACTAGCAAAAACGTCAGTCAGGAATGAGGTTTACATGTAAACAAGGTCAAAGCTTACATGTAAACAAGGTCAAGGTTTACAATATCAAGCAAGCAATGCACAAGCTGAACACCGTCGTGCTATGCCTCAAAAAACACTTGCCTTTGTACTGACGCCCAAGATGTTTTTCAGCTGTAGAAAGTGGATGACTGGATTAATGATTAAAAAAAATAATAATCAGGAAGAAAGTTTAATGGATTTGTAGCTAATGTCCTAAATAGCATTAATAGCATTAATGCTTATACTTAATCCCTGAAAATTATTCTATCAAATGTTTGCTATCCAGAAATGATTATTCACACCTTATTTTTCAAGCAGAATTAAATAAATAAAACCTGGCTTGAACTGTGTAAGAGCAAAACTTACTCTCAGAAAATATGAATCCTCTTAGTATTTGTATCGTAGTATACATACAGCCACTTCCTCAGGTATTCTCTTTCCCAACACACAAAGAATTGTTTCTGTCTTCTGATCTGGCCAAAAGTAGCATCTACTGGTAGGTCACTGTTGAAAAAAATAAGGCAACATGGGAAGTATGTTTTGACATTTTTAAAGTCCCTGTTCGTAGAAGACTGTCAAAACACGAGGAAAAGTTGAGGAAAGCAAGATTTCATATACAATATTGAGATGGTGTCCAGCAAGTGCTGGTTTGTGAGATAAGTAATTTGAAGAAGCGCTAGCAAGTTCTGGATTTGACCAAAAGGAGAGTAAGGCTTACGACATCCCTTAAAGGTATCCAAGAGATAACACAAATCTAAAGGAAAGATCTTATTTTCTCACACAGTTTAGATAAAGCCTGACTGTCAAAAATCATCACAATTGTAACAGACAACATCTGAAAGTTACTTTTAATTCCTTCAGCGCACGGTGCTTGTGAAAGAAAGCAAAAAATGGTGAGAGAATAGGATGAAAACTGACATAGGTGGCTAATGCTGCAAGGCAGAAAAATCTCCTTGGCCTGCTCCCTTTGCAACATTGAGTAAATCAGGAGTTCAGCAATGCAGCAAGAAGTAGTTTAAAAGACTGAAAAAAAATATCTTTTTGAACTTATAAAAGGGTTGGTTATAATATTGTATCGCTTTATAGTCTCAGAATGCCCAGTGCATTTCAGCTGACAAGCTCAGCAACCTGCTCATACGAGTTTTTTGTTCTGGGTGTCACAGTTCAGCACCTTGTTTAAATTTATGTGTAAAAATGCTGTGAACTAAAGATTTTTTACCGTTCAGCTTGAAAATTCAATTTGAATAATAGCAGCATGCAAGTGCGTATTTTCTTCTGCATCACTGGAAGTTAGACAACATCATTCAGCTTCTACAATTAACTAAAGTGACACTAAGATCTTTGCAACCATAATGGCGGCGATAGGAATATATTAGAACAGAAATTTATAGATATTCAGTAACACACGGTTTAGGATGCACTGTAATGTTAATCATCTGCTACAATTTCAAAACACCAGCAACATAAAACAAAAGACTCCAACAACACATGACAGAAAGGTATGAAAATAAATTACATCCTCAAACCTTATTTCTTGCTGATGTATTCTGCAGCAAGTAGGAGCTTTGGTTCACAGCACAGCAGAGTTTCAGTCCTTCAGTTAGGGATATTTTTTCCTTAGCCTTTTACTACATAATACTTCCTCACTAATATAGCATTTGGCTCTGCAATTCATTGAATTCACTGGCATTATTCATGGGAATGAGGACTGCTCAGATAAGACAAAATTGAAAGTAGTCCCTTACTTTGTCAAACTGCAGGAGTACTTTGGACTATTTTCTAGAATCCTAATTGATGGGTTTTCTTAAGGGTCTGCAATTGTTTGTTTCTTAAACTCACACCAAGGACAAATGATGCATTGTTGGGTAGACAATTTGTGCAGAATTGTAGAACTGAAGGAGGGGAGAATAATTTGTTTTCCTTTCATTTTATGCTGTGTGAACTTCAGATTTCTTCCAAACTAAGCAGTGTTTTAAAAGCCCCAGGCCATATTACACCAGCAGTTGTAATTAACAGTTCTAAGTGTGAAAGCACAAAGTGCAAGGTCTTGTTGAGCTTCATCTCTTTTTGTCTTACTACATGGATTTCCACACTGATCCAAAGCCTATGGAAACAACATAAGGCTTAGTTTTAATGTTCAGTGGGTTTGCTTAATGCCCTTGATCATTTGCATAAGCAGAACAGCAGTTTTATTAACATCTTGGACACCAATGGATACCAAATATAACAAATGCATTATTTTAAAAGGAATATTACGGCTTTGTATGTGCACTTGGACAACAGCTGTGTCAAAACTGGGGATGTTAATCAGTCCTGCAGTGCTGATATTAGGGATGCCTGGGAAACCAGATGTGAATTGCACATCAAGCCATTGTGCCACCCTGTACGCAAACTGCAGGACAGTCAACAGGTCTAAAGAGTGTCACGGAATGCTTGTCTGTTCTGTGCTTTACCTATAGCTCTTGTGAAACACCGTGATAACATGGAAAAAAGAAAGCTAAGAGATGTGTCAGTAAATGTGTTTAAACCATCTTTTAAAATGTACCTGATACTGAAGAAAATATGGATATTAAATAAATAATACACATAAAGACTGAAAACATCAAACCAAATATTTTTTCATCCTTCACAGAGACATGAAAGCTAAGAGAGGCAACAAACCTTGACACCTGAGAATCTTACATGGTTGCCTCAGCTACTGAAATGAGTAATTTATATTTAACTGAAGCATAACTTGTCCTCAGCTGACTTATGTTCCAGAAAAAAAATCCAGTTTTTTTGAACACATCAGATGCAAGGTTCAATATTTTCCTTGATAGTTCATTTGACTGCTTAATCGTTCTTCCATAAACAATGTCTAAACAAATTTGGATGGCTCACCCACTAATAACCATTCATTCTAGTGACATCTTTCAACATTGGACTAAACAGCCCCTTAAAACTCAATATTCCCTCTACATTGGAAGAAATGCATGACTATGGAAATGCTTTTCTTACAGTGTAAAACCATATTCTTCAGAATTTTTAATTATTTAGGAATAGATTTCTGTATTTTTTTCCATATATCTTTTGGCTAGAAATGGGAAGAAAAATCCATCATCCTCACATGATATAAACAGGACCAGCAGACAAGCAGAATAGAGCACTTGCTTGGTACTATTATTTTTTATAACTATATTTACAATTTGACAATTTATTTCTGACAAGCAGCATTAACAATTATTGATAAAGTACTGTGGGTTTGGTTGGTGATTTTTTGTTTTGATTTGGTTTTTTTTTTAATTCATACGCTAAGAAGTTCTCTTTTCTTTTACTTCTTTTTTTCCTTTTTATATCCCATCAACTTTGGTTATCCATATTCATTCCTTATATAAATGAGTTTCTATTTAATACCCCTTTTTGCAATTTTCCTACATGCTTTACAGTTTTTGTTTTTAATTTCACTGTTGGAAACTGGAACATCCAATGGATTAAGAGGGCCTCTCAGCAAAATTTTTCTTCGGTGAGCATGCAATCCTGTTTTTTCAACAGTTGAATATGACTTATTAAATAATTTCAAAATTCTATTGTGTCCAGATTTGCCCTTTCTGCTTCTTAAATCTCTGCTTGATGTGTCACCAACACATCTGCTACTAATTAATAGATAATATTTCCCTAGTCTGGTTCTATATAAAGTGCTATTCACAATTATTTTAATTCAGCAGTATTTTTCAAAAAGTTCCACACGGTATTGTGGAAACCGTTGCAGAAATAGGAGTGAATACTATTACCCTCACCAGTTAATAGCTAATGATACATCTTTAGTTCCCAGGATAATTCAAAACCAGCAATCATCTGTAATAGTTCTCAGTCAAAATGGACGTCACTAGGGAGAATTGACAGTGTATTCAATTTATTCTGTAGAATCCGAAGAATTTTTGAATGAGAAAAATATTAAGCACAGAAATTCTTCGAATTATCATCTTTGGACTAACAAGGAAATAAAACATCTTAATTGAGTTTTGAAAGACTCTCAGTGAACTGTTAACCTAGAAGAGCACTGACATCTTTTAGCAGAGGTTTCTACAGATCTACTATGTAGCTTGGAAGATACAAAAAACCTAGAAGCTTCTCGAAGAATTATTTTACATAGAAATAGTATGCATACCAGATTAAATATTGATGTTTTTCAAAGAACAAATCTGATAATAGGTATAAAATAATTCAACAAACCATCAGGTACAAGAGTTAAACTAACAAATGCCAGATAAAAGGAAACAGCACAAAGGTTCACAGTCGTATGCCAGGTATAAGGAACAGAAGAGCAATCCTGTTTAAGAAGTACAGTGAAGTTTGATTGGTCTACTCCAAACCGTGGAGAAAGGAGGCGGAATTTTCTGTATTTAAAAGCTGCAGTTATTAAAACAGAAACCTCTTACTGAGAAACAAGAATCAAACACAATTTCCATTTTTTAATCACAACTTTATATAGATACCTAAACAGGGTACATAGATCCTATCCTGTGCCCTGAAGGATCTCTGCTTTAAAGAGAATACAGAAAGGTAGAAGACCGCTTGAGTGTCTTCTTTCAGAAGAACAAAGAACTGGTATTTGAGCTACATTAAAAAAAAAAAAACTGGGATTTGAGCTAAAATAAAAAAAAAAAAAAAAAGAATAAAAGAAGAAAAATCAAGCTTTCCTTCAACTTCTTTGAAAATATTTTCATTTTATCATTTATTATAACTATGAAACTTTTTCTTAACATATGTTGAAGTTGAACTAGATCTTCCAAAACCAGAATGGTTACTTATATTTAACAAGTAAAGTTCACACACTGACTCTAAAGCAATTTTCCAGCTTAAGGAGCCATCGCATTTCTTTTATTTAGGTCATATAAACTGTGTAATTGTCCTTCTGAGTTATAGTGGGTCTTGCTTACACTGCCTATTCAGCATTATTTCTTGTCAAATCAGCAAAATACTGATGGAAGATTGACTCCTGCATTTAGCTGATACCGCCTTGTAGTTTTAGTACTGTTTCTAAGAAAGCCTCATCAGTCAAAATAGTTTAATAATGCTAAAGCTAACTCTCACATATGTTGTTAGAAATATGTTGTCTGTATTAAAAATAAATATTTTTTGAATAATTTATTCATTTCCAAATTTTCTTTGATAATTTTGCTCATAACTACAACAGTCTGCTACTGTTTCACTTCACGATCTGCATTTTAAAAAAGTGGCAAGATATTAGAAAGATATAACCTAATGTGGCATTGAAATAAAGAATTTTTAAGTGACCTGAAAGCAAGGAAATGAAAAGAATGTAGCCACTTAGTCAAATGATGGTCTTCTCTATTCAAATACATAATCTATATACATAGAATATCAATTCCTAATTGCAAATATACCCGTGCGAGAGTGAACAACAACAACAAATTTATCACATTTCTAGAAAACAAAAGTATACTGCCAAAAGAATCAGAAGTAAGATGTGTCCAAAAGGACTGTGGAGATCAAGAATGAACATAGAGTGAGTTACCTATAGCACAGAGATCCAATGAATCTCCTGGGGACCAAGTGTTGTCTCATTTTCCCAACCATCTCCAGGAATCCAAAGGAGCACCTGTACCTTTACTGATGTGCAGCATCCTCTAACATTTCCCAGTGCCCTATACCTCTGAGTATTGAACTGGCCTTCAAATCTGTAACTTGGCCACTGCATTGGATTTTACAAATATTTTACGTTGTCAAAATATTTAAGGAAGCAAGCAGCTGATTTAGATTTTGCTGAAGCTGGGAAGGAGTTCCTTAGACTACATCAAATAGATGTCACTTCAGATCTCAACTTTATACCAGACAGTAAGTATTGGGGCCAGCTGTTTAATATCTTTATCAATGATCTGGACAAGAGGATCGAGTGCACCCTCAGTAAGTTTGCAGACAACACCAAGTTAGCTGGGACTGTTGATCTGCTTGAGGGTAGGAGGGCTCTACAGAGGGATCTGGACAGGCTGGATCAATGGGCGAAGGCCAATGATGCGAGGTTCAACAAGGCCAAGTGCCGGCTCCTGCACTTGAGTCACACCAACCCCATGCAGCGCTACAGGCTTGGAGAGGAGTGGCTGGAGAGCTGCCTGGCAGAAAAGGACCTGGGGGAGTTGGTCGACAGCCATCTGAATATGAGCCAGCAGTGTGCCCAGGTGGCCAAGAAGGTCAACAGCATCCTGGCCTGTATCAGCAATAGTGTGGCCAGCAGGACTAGGGCAGTGATGATCACCTGTACTCAGCACTGGTGAGACCCCACCTGGAATACTGTGCCCAGTTTTGGGCCCCTCACGGCAAGAAAGACATTGAGGTGCTGGAGCGTGTCTGAAGAAGAGCAACTAAACTGGTGAGGGGTCTGGAGCACAAGTTTTATGGGGAGCGGCTGAGGGAGCTGGGGTTGTTCAGCCTGGAGAAAAGGAGGCTGAGGGGAGACCTTATCGCTCTCTACAACTGCCTGAAAGGAGGATGTAAAGAGGTCAGGGTCAGTCTCTTCTCCCAAGTAGTAAGTGATAGAGCAAGAGGGAACGGCCTCAACTTGTGACAGAGGAGGTGTAGATTGGGTAACAGGAAAAATTTCTTCACCGAAAGGGTTGTCAAACATTGGAACAGGCTGCCCAGGGAAGTGGAGTCGTCAGCTTCCCTGGAGGTATTTAAAAGGTGTGTAGATGTGGCACTTAGGGACATGTTTTAATGGGACTGGGCAGTAGTAGGTTAACGGTTGGACTTGATGGTCTTAAAGTTCTCTTCCAACCTAAATGATTCTATGATGCTATGATTCTATACTCTCTGTTTACATTGACTGACGTGTAAAGATATGCTGTAACTATATTTTACTGTAATATGTTGTTTCCATGATAACAACAATATTAAATACCACCTCCTAAGAAAATCAAATGTCTGAATCACCCGTGGAAGCCATTTCTTATAGGGATAATAATGCTATTCATTTTATTCACATTTTCCCAAGAGAATTCACATTCTGTGCACCTGAATATCCTGCTGATACGGCTCTCTACAATACCTCAAGACAAGTTCAGGAAAGAACCTCCGCCTGACTTTATCAGCTGAAATTCACAGCTCAGTTAATAGCTTATGAACAGGAGTCCAGTTTGAATAAGAAAACAATTCTGTATCACAGAGCTTTTATATATTCTGATTGTGATTACAGAGTAGGTCATTTCTCAAAATGTCAGACGGTTTCTTATCAAAATGAGCATGACACAAGATGCACTCTGTCTTGTGCGACTTTGAACCTCAAACTAAGTCACTGAATTCAGTACATTAAAAGTAAATTGTGGTGGATACTTTGTCCAAGGCTTATTCCTTTGCTAAAATTTGTGCTGTAGGTTGTCTAAATCTCTTTGAAATAGTGAACTAGTAGCAGAATTATTACATGCAGACAAGATGCACCTAAAAATCAATCTCTCTCCTCTGCTTTGTCTTCTGAGCACCAACAATTTCACATAACCAATAAAATCATCCACACAAATTACGGGGAAAATTTTGCACTACTGAAGTTATGAAATTATTATATCAAATGGTGAGTAATTATAGAATTCAGAGCCAGTGCTGGTTGTGGCAGACGCCTTCATTTACAATGCTGTCTTTAAATCTTCCTGGGTTCTTCTCATCCAGTTAACACACTATCCTCTAAGAAAATTCATTGTCAGGATGCCATATGTGATAAAGCATAAATTTAAAATTTTATGTAATATAATCCAGAATGTTGCAGTTAGGGGAGAAACAGTAGATGTTACTCGCTGATTGTGATATTCTTATTAAACTTCTGCAGGCTGTGAACATGTCAGATTCAAAAAATACCCCTATCTGTTCAAAACTACAGTAGGTTGCAGTTTCACTAATCATAATTACTTGCCCTGATCATTTGGCTTAAATTAGGCTACAAATGAATACAGAGCAAATTTACTTTCAAAAGTTGCTAGTAAGCTGAAGTAAATAACGATTTTGAAGCTCAAAAAGAAATTACTCAGTTTAACTTTACTAAAGGTCATAATTTTTTTAATATGTTTTAAAATATTAGAATAAACTAACACACATTACTGTTCTCAGTAGATCGCTAGGAACCATTATTTTCAACAAAAACTGTGATAATAGAATTCAATATGGAAATATATTGGTTCTTATAATTTTAAGTAAAAGTAGAGCTAACATACACGAACGAAAATTTAAGTGTGAATCCATTACCAGCTTTAATTCCTATGTCCACAAGATTTGGTCTGCTAAATGTAATCACACACAAATGTGCATGCATACATAACGAATTTTCAAGAGGACTGTAATTCAAAGCTTATTAAAGCAACTAATTTCAGATTTCACACATGCATTCTCCTTGGGAGCAAGACAACACAGAAGAAATACTAGATTAAAAACAAGAAGAAGATCAAAGTCAGAACTATAAAGATTATTTTCTTAAAATTTCCTGGGTGAATCAGAACTGTGACTGCCATAACTAAAAAAATCTTACACAAGTATGTCTCACCTTAACGCTATTCTTCTTGCATTCAGACACTTACCTCGCTCAGATGCTGTGTTGCATGTTTCCATTAACCAGTCCCAGGAACTAATATGCCCACAGCAATCAAACAGATAAAATGTTAACAATAATCTTTTTTTATAAAGAGCATTACAGAATGGACATTTCAATGTACCATGACCAGTAAATGGAAGACATTTCCTTCCATTATATTCCTCTTGGTTACATCCAACTGTTGCTGTTCAGTTACCTGTATCTGTGCAAAGATAGTGTCTCTTCTAGCAAAGTGGATTCAAAATATTACCTAGTCAGGCAGCAGATGTTCAAGTTCGTTTAATTGAATGTCAAAGTGCAAAACACTGAAAAACATAATTTGTTAAGCTCGTGTTACCTGCTAAAGAATTCCTAATTATTCCCAGTAGTAATGAAACCTCAGAGAAGCCTCACAGAGCTGACTCTTACTGACCATAAAAAAATTAAAGCACTTAATAAACACATCAGTAAAATAAATAAATTAATAAACTATGTCTGATCCACTGTATTAAGAATTATGACAATCAGTTCTAAAGAATTCCAGTTGTAATGTTAGTGAGAGATTTACCAGACTAAAAGCTGTATAAGGATTGTGGAAATGGGATCAATGGATCAGAAATATTCTTAGCCCAGTTAAGTGTTATTTAAATTCATTATTTTTCATTTCACTTAGAATCTGTACTACAGATAAGAATGCAAAAGATACATAAAATTTGGAGGGTGACATCAAACTTAGAGAGATAGTCCATGACCAAATCTTAAAGTTTAAATTTACTACATCCACTTGTCTATTGTTTTCTCTGCCTTTTTTCATATTTCACAACAGTGTTCGATTCTCTCCCTAGGAGACTTTTATTCATAAAAGTAATCTTACAAAATGGAAAAAATTACTTTGTCCACCAAGTCCATCCCTTTTGTTTTTCTTATCTTAGCTCTCCTGCTTTCATACTACAGTCATTTATCATTTCTTTGTTTGAAACTTATCTAGCACTTGGCTTAACTTTCTGCATTTGCTGTAACAGGTTGGTATTTTGTAAAAAATGAGTTTTGTTCATTGCATAACATAGTTGAGATTAAACTCTCTATTCTTCCAAGAATCATGTATTTTGTATTACAATTTACTGTGACCTTGTCTTTGTGAAGAACTTACCTGATGTGGTTCTATTTCTTTTGTCACGGAAGGAACATTTGTTTGAAAGAAGAAGAGACAACCGGTTCTCCTTAAAAAGAATTAAAGGATAATAGGGCCATCACAGTTCAAAATGACAATACCTATGTACTTGAACACAGGACTGAAAAACTGCATAGTCAAGGTCCCTGCAAGTGCAGGCAACTACGTAAAGCATTTTAAACGTTGAAAGGTCAATGAACATCCAGTGCACATACAATGAATAACAAAATACTCCTTAGATTTCCAGAATCTTTTCAAATTGAGATTAAATCCATGCACTACCTCAAGGGAACTCTCTCTAGTAATCTAGTAAACTAATTAGCAGCATGTGCCAGAGCAAATGACATGGCAGGAAGGAGTTGTATTGAAATAATAATATTCATTGCCTATTTTAATACATACATTGGTTTGAATTTCATACAGGACTGGGAAAATGCAGAGACAATATAGCGCCAGGTTTCCTCATTCCTGCTCTCATCTCCCTACCTTCTCGTCCTGCACTATGCACAGCATGGCCAGTTATTACAGTCACTGACAGTGGGACAAGGACAAAATTGTTCTACCATTCATAGATTCAAAAGATAGAGTCAGAGCATCAAAGAGGAAAACTATTTTTAATATACGATAATACCGTTCAACAGCCCTGTTAGAGAAAACTCAATACCACTTAGATCAAAGTCTCAGGGTACGTATGTGATTTGTGCAATCCTGGACCAAACCAAGCATTTTAGAACTTAACATACCTAGCATATGATTCATTAAGGATATGACACATTACTATTTGAACCAAAAAAGCCCCCAAACACAGAGTTCTTAATAAGAAGATTATTCTACATTAAACATGTTGTATATATCTCCACTTGATATGAGTAACTATATTCCTACTACTTGATTATAATCAAACTTGTTGAATATGAAAAGTATTTCAAAGAACTGATAAATTATTTTGTATTACTGTCCTGAAAATTTCTCTTTGACTCATGTTAATGTGAATTAACATGAAATTTAATTGGACCACTAATCACTCTATACAATACGTTTGTGATGAGGTATATTTCCTTTAAAGCCATTATTTTTCTCATAGAGTGGGAACCATGACAAAAGCAGATTTATCAAACATCTCATACAACGTATTAAAACCATTTGGCAATATTTTTAGCTCCATTTTGGCCACACTACACATCATTGAATCATAGAATCATAGAATGGTTTGCGTTGGAATAGTTCTTTTAGGTTCTGGAAGGGGCTATAAGGTCTCCCCAGAGCCTTCTCTTCTCCAAGCTGAGCAACCCCAACTCTCTCAGCCTGTCCCCATAGGAGAGGTGCTCCAGCCCTCTCATCATCTTCATGGCCTCCTCTGGACCCACTCCAACAGGCCCATGGGGGCTCCAGAGCTGGACACGGTACTCAGGTGGAGTCTGTCGAGAACAGAGTAGAGGGGTAGAATCACCTCCCTCGATCTGCTGGCCACGCTGCTTTTGATGCAGCCCAGGATGCAGTTGGCTTTCTGGGCTGCAAGCACACATTGCCGGCTCATGTTGAGCTTCTCATCAACCAACACTCCCAAGTCCTCCTCAGGGCTGCTTTCAAACCATTCCACCCAGCCTGCATTTGTGCTTGGGATTGCCATGACCCAGGTGCAGGACCTTACACTTGGCCTTGTTGAACTCCATGAGGTTCGCACAGGCCCACCTCTAAAGCTTGTCCATGTCCCTCAGGATGGCATCCCTAGCCTCCAGCGTGTCGACCGCACCACACAGCTTGGTGTCATCGTCAAACTTGCTGAGGGTGTACTCAATCCCACTGCCCATGTCGCTGACAAAGATGTTAAATAGCACCGGTCCCAATACCGACCCCTGAGGAACACCACTTGTCACTGCTCACCACTTTGACATCAAACCACTGACTGCAACTCTTTGAGTGCAATCATCAGCCAATTCCTTATCCACCAAGTCATCCATTGGCCAAATCCAAGTCTCTCCAATTTAGAGACAGAGATGTAGTGTGAGACAGTGTCAAATGCTTTGCACAAGTCCAGGCAGATGTTCACCTGCATATTTCAGCTATATAGACATGGACACCTACACTCCAGACACCCAGCTATGGCTTTCAAAACTCATTTATTTCATGAATGTTGTATGTCAGATAGCCTTCAGAATTTTATATTTTATTAATCTTTTGTGTGTTTATCTTTCTGTAATAAAAGACGTATCTTTGCCACTGTAATTTTTGCCACAAATGGTAACAATTACTGAAAACAACAGAGCCATGAGCATCCTGCTGTCTTAATTTATGCCACTTTCCTTAAAACACTACTTAAATTATTGTCCTGTTTTCCTTCCACTCTCACTTTGTGATGGCTGCTTAGCTCAAAATCAAACACAATAAAATGAAGAGGAAACAGAATTTCAAATGTCAATTTCATCAAATACATCATAAGATCAAAAATCCCCTATTAGCAATTAGTTTGGGTTTGGGTTTTTTTTTTTGTCTCAGAGCTTTGGGAGCCAGAAGACTCGGCCCTTCTTTGAAAAAGCACACCTCTCTGCCCTCAAGGTAGAAGCACACCTAGTGCTCGTGTCTGCTGAGAGAAAGAATGGATTATTCCATTGGTTGTATCCATAAACCAACACCAAAAGAAAACCAATATTAAATGAGTATTAAACCTGAGAGTAACCAAAAGGCCAAGAATCCCACTTTCCTTCTAACAAGAAAAATTAAGACTCTGGATTTTATCTGAAGTACATTTGTATTTCAGAAGTACATTCATTTGCCTTTACATACTCAGGTTTGCTTTTACAATTGATCTGGTTTCTACACCGAGAAACTTGGTACTGATGAGAGACAAAACCAACATTC
Organism: Stercorarius parasiticus; assembly: GCA_013396915.1. NCBI lineage: Eukaryota > Metazoa > Chordata > Aves > Charadriiformes > Stercorariidae > Stercorarius > Stercorarius parasiticus. The sequence goes on from VWZL01003686.1 coordinate 61,981, forward strand.
CTATAATGTATCTAATGTAACCTACTCCCAAGCCAAGAAGCCTAAGAAAAATGTGTATACATTCATTTAAATACCACACAAGTAAACATAGCAATTTATCTTTCAAGTAAACTACTGAAAGCATGAGGATAAAGTCAGAAAGAAAATTTTACGCAGCAATCAGAAAACAGTAACTGGGGTCAAAGAGGACTTGAGTTTAGTGTGGCTTAGATAGAAGAAATGGTTCCCTTTGTCTCATCCATTTGAAAAATCTAAAGTCTGTGAAAACTCCTTCCTCTTGCACTCATACATCTGTGGGTACATCTTCAGACCCCACCTGTAGTCCTGCGTCCAGTTCTGGGCCCTCCAACATCATAAGGACACGGACCTGTTGGAGCAGGTCCAGAGGAGGGCCAAAAAGATGATTAGAGGGATGGAGCCCCTCTGCTGTGAGGACAGGCTGAGGGAGTTGGGGTTGTTCAGCCTGGAGAAGAGAAGGCTCTAGGGACACCTTTTAGCCCCTTCCAGTACCTAAAGGGGCTACAGGAAAGATAGGGAGGGACTCTTTATTAGGGAGTGTAGCGACAGGATAAGGCGTAACGGTTTTAAACTGAAGGAGGGGAGATTTAGATTAGATACTAGGAAGAAATTCTTTCCTGTGAGGGTGGTGAGACACTGGCCCAGGTTGCCCAGAGAAGCTGTGGCTGCCCCATCCCTGGAGGTGTTCAAGGCCAGGCTGGACGGGGCTTTGAGCAACCTGATCTAGTGGGAGGTGTCCCTGCCCAGGGCAGGGAGATTGGAACTAGGTGATCTTAAGGTCCCTTCCAACCCAAACTATCCTATGTTTCTATGATTCTATGATCGTTCTTGAGGATTGCTGTTCTCCAGGGCCACCACAGTTACAGAAGAAGAATCTGTACCTGATTCAGCTGGAGCTTGCCCCCCAGAAAACACCTGAGCAGCACAAAGGGAGAACCATCCAGTGGAGAGAGCGGGGCAGTCACACAAACACCAGTGAAAATGGCTCACACACCCTCTGCCCTGCCAAGGAAAATAGTTGTTGCTATTCAAACCAGTAGAGAATTTATGACACGTAGTTTTAGTTTTAAACCAGATTTCAGTAATTAAATCTAGATGCCCACAGGGGCAGGTATTACCCCATCTACATCTAACATCTAATATGACACAGCACAATATACTGCATTCAGATACAGAATATGGTTTATAGATACATTCCCACCAATCTCTACTCAAATTTATCTGTACAAGTCTAGATCATTCATTGCAAGCTTAATGTTTCCAAAGTAAGACAAGACTGGAGCAGCTTTTAAAAAACTTATTTTTGATGAGAAAAGTGAAAGAAGAATGGGAAGTAAAAGAAAAAGGGAGGAGTGAGAGGAAATTAATCAAGATTACAGAAAGGAGAATACTAGGCAATCCTTCCAAAATGCAGCCTCACAAGACAAGTACATAAAATGCTGAGCACTGTTCAGCTAAGTAAAGACAAAAGAGGAACTGTAAAGAAATTATGACAAAAATCCATCCTTAACAACCCTTTTTAGCTGTTCATGTAAAAAATGTTAGTGTCCCATTTAAATGGTGCTAAATGGGGACGAACACTTAAAGTGCAAATTACCTGTAAAAGATACAGACAGTAAGGAAGACAGAGATGAGAACTGACTGACTGTTGACCAGTAACAAAGCATCTGCTGCTACTATTATCCACATTAATTTGCAGTCTGCATTTTAAGTGCTTATCAATTTTTTAACTTATCTTTTTTTTTTTCTTCCTGCTGTTGTAAGCTTCATAAAAGATGGAAGAGCTAAAGAGGATTCATTTTCTTTGAATTACATTCAGCTGAGAAATCACAGCAGTGTCCGTTTCTCACATCTTGCAAGATGTTTACCTTCCTGGTGTTTTGGGTTTGTTTTCTCCCCTCCTTCTTAAGGGAAGTCTTGGAAACACACATTTCGCTATTTAAAGTAGAAAGCTTTTTTGATAATTTAACCATCATTACGTGCCTGTCAGCTGTGCTCTACATGCTATTTGAGTTCTTTTTCTGATTTTATTCTTTTCCTAGGCTTCTTGAGTCTTGTAGAATGGAAGTCTTTCCTACTAGGCATGAAGCGCCTAGATGATTGCATCAAGTACTCCAGCCTCTTTCCAAATGAAAAAGCCTCAAGCTTCAATAGTTTTACAGCTTTGTTCTCTGATAGACTGACAGAGGAACTGGCGTATCAGCCAAAATACTTTGTTCAGAAAAACTTCATTCACTTCCTACCGGTATTTGGCCTAACTTCAAATAAAGTGCAAGGCCACGGGCATCACGTTTAAGAACTGACTAGTCATTTTGAGCAATTCAGTGAGCAATTTGAGAGTATTTAAGTGGATCTCACCTTCAGAGAATGCTGAACAGACAACCATATCAAACCTGGCTCTACAAGGGCTTTCAGGCTGGACACTCGAAAAGTGGAAGTGTCTGGTAGTCACACCACTTTGAAAATGCCGAAGATCGATGTTGGATTAATAATTCTCAGGTCCATTTGGGGGTTGGAGGAGGAGTACAAATCGACAGTTTCCATAACAGATATACTTTAAACTAAGCATAGTTGATTTGCAGTGTTTTTATGTACAAGTGCATATTTACTTAGTATGTGGCAATTTTTTTTTATACTTAAGAACAGTGTTTGCGAAACACATCTTCATAAACAGGATGAATAAAACGCTACCACTTACTTTTTTCACTAGCATCTTCATTGCATACAACTGCAAAACTGCATCAGATAAACCAGACTTTATTCTTATCTGCGCTAAATATTTCTGCACATCAGCAAAGAAGGAAAACAAGAAAAAAACACATCATGTATTCTACATTTGACACCAATTTCACTCTCAGCAGGGACAATTTCTATTGGAATTCAGAAAGCATTAACTACAGTACAGAACTTCGGAAAGGAGAGATCCAAAACTAACTGTATTCCAGTTCTTTCCAATGATTTGTCAGTGTGGTTTTTTCCTTTAAGCATCCACTCAGAATGCAATAATGAGTCTGAACCATTATACCCGAGACTGAACAGGACATCTATGTAAATAATATATGCCATTTATTTAATTATTTGCATAAGAGTTATCCCATATTTTCTCAAGTCTCACTGAATCCTTACAGCATGAGCCAATATTTAAAACACTATAAAATCAGATTGATTGCACAGAAAATACGTGTTCTCACAACCATTTATTATTTGTGCTACTACAACATCCATCAAAAACTAATGAGGTAGCACTGTGCTGGGCACTGTATGCATAGTAAGAAGACTCTCTACTGTAAAGCAGAGCAATCCACACCAAGATAGCGAGAGACTGTGACACTGCTTAAAGATGTAAGGACAAAAATTAGTACCTTAAGACCATGTTTCTCATGTAAACCAGATCTGCATACAGGAATAAAGTTTTGAATCTCTAATTTGAGGTGAGAGGGGGAGCATGTCTAGGTTCAGAAACTGCCTAAGCTTCCCATTTGCTAATCTATTTTTCGCATTACCATAGAAACAACCTTTCTGCGTATCTACAGGGAGAAGAGAGGGGGACCAAGGGAGGGTTGAATGAGGACAAATGCATGCTTTCTTGCATAGAGACACCTGAATAAACCATCCATGATTTCTGAGGCATACTGCCATTCCTCTACCAAAATTACACTTTTCTACATCTTTTTACTAAAAATGTTTGTCGATACCATCTAACCTGTATGAATAAAAATTAAACTCCTACTTGACATGAAGTGTTGAAATGCTGAACAATTCAAAGAGCAAATACATGTCCACAAAGAGGTTAAGGATACCTATCGGTTTACTTTAAAGTCTTCAAAGTCAAGTTGATAACGGTTATGCAGCTGGAGTAAGAGACAGAATTGCTGCCTCTCAGTCCAGTGGCCACACCAATAGACTTGTAAGGTAAAGCTGATAAATAATTGATCTTTTGGGGCCATACCTATATGTGTGATAGATATGTTAGTCCTCTTATGTCATCAGGCCTCTTCTTGCAGCTCATCTCTGTTCACAGGCCTGGTTTAGTGCTTGCAGATATAGATTTCATCACTTTGGGAATTTGTCCCCTGAGTAGCTCTGCTGTAGAGAGCCATTGCGGGCTGTACCCTGTTTACAGAGATACCTGCTTGCAGTTAACATTACACGTGCACACAAATCTTATCAGTTTGGCAGCCAAACTGGAAAATAATAAAAATTATTTAAGGTAAAACCAAAATGAAAACTTTTAAGATTTTTTTTTTTTTCCTCAAAACCAGTTATTTTTGAGATTGTGTTGTGGTTTAACCCCAGCCAGCAACTAGGACCATTCAGCTGCTCATTCACTCCCCACCCCCTCCTCCCATAGGGTGGGGAGAAGAAGAAAAGGAGGGGAAAACTTCATGGGTTGAGATAAAGACAGTTTCATAGAACAGTAACAGAAGAGGAAAATAACAATAATAATAATGGTAAAAGAATATACAAAATAAAGTGATACAACACAAGTTACTATCACCACCCAATGGTCTGTTGCCCAACCTGTCCGAGCAGTGATTGCGGATTCCTGCCCCTCTGGCCAGCCCCCACTTATATACTAAGGATGACATCCATGGTATGGAATATTCCTTTAGACAGCTTGTCCTGTCTATGCTCCCTCTCAGCTTCTATAGGAAGCTGAAAAAGTCCTTGATTAATGTAAACATTACCGAGCAACAACTAGAACAATATGTGTTATTGACATTCTTCTCATACTAAATCCAAAACACAGCAGCTACTAGAAAGAAAATTAACTCTACCTCAGCTGAAACCAGGACAGACCAAAAATTAAATTATTGTAAAATATGCAAAGATATGATTTCAAATTATCCCCCACTCTTCAAAAGAATATTTCAGTATAGTTCATTTAGACTATCCTGCAGTTAGCAACTTTCTCAAAATCTACCAAAACTGCAGAGATGTCCATAAATACTCTTCAGAATAAAGAATTTGGGTATCTTACCACCCAGGTGATATAGCCATACTATTATGGTCTTTCTCACGTTCTCTATAAGTAATTTTTTGTTTCAAGTGAAATAGCATCAACAAGAATTACTCTCTTAGAGACCTCCTCTTGCTCCCAACCCAAAAAAGCTAAAACCCTACAGGAACCAGCCTCAAAAAGCTTACCATCTCACAAAGAACAGTGTCCATAAAGCAGGATATAGTCTTAGGCCAGTGAGAAGAGATCAAAGAGCAGCAATCATTCTACATTCCTTGGCAGAAATAAGACAAGCAGTAACAGTACAACACCGGACAGCAGATTACACCTGTAAAATAAAGCCTTGATCCTGCTGGCTAGTGGAAGAAATATTTCCAGCTATGGAAAACTCCTGACAAAGATACAAGCCACTCTGTAACATATAATCATTCAGTACATTTCCAGTAAAGAGGCACCTCAGTTGATGATCATGTCCTCCACCATACTGCCTGCAGCTTTACTTTTCTTTCCTGTATTGTTGAGATATCTGTACTAGCAAATCCTGGTAAAACCTTTTTTATATTGGTTTGGATATTCTTCACAATCAGGGTCAGACTGACAAATATAGCATGGTGATAGCTAGTACCTGAATGCTGGAAACACCTCAAAGTTGTAAAATGAGTGTCTATTTATACTTAGTATTTTACAGTTTAATAAATGTATATGTTATATCTTTGCTACTATTTTACACTACTGATTTTGATAATAGGCTTTAAAATTATCTAATATTGAGTTGCTTTTCTTGTTCCTTTGTAGGAACAAGAAACGTGATGTAGGAACATCCTTGTAGCATGTGCTTGAAGGACATGACAACTGACCTATTAGAAAATATTGAATAGCCATGAGAAAAAATTTATATTATTTCCAAAAATCTTAACTAAAAACTTTAGAGGAAATTTTTCATTTTCACTGTATTACCATTCAAGTGAGCCTTTTTTATATGTAGCATTTTCTGCTGCTGAGTTTGACTGATCTGAAGATTTATAAAGAACTCCCCAGCTCAAAGAAAACACAGTAGAAAACATCTAGTTTCCCCCTGCTTTTCTGTCAGATATACATTTAAATGAACAATTGCTCAGGCTTTCAGCACAATCTATAAAATCAGTGCTGATCATTCACTTCTGAACACATCATAAAGAAGGTTAATAAATTTAACTCCTGTTTTACTGTCAGACTAATGAGATGAAGCTTGAGAACAAAACATCAAGATTAGGAATAGGTATATGCATTTTCATTTACTGACTGGAATTCCATAGACATTCATATTTCACAGCAGGCCAAATCTAACACCACCCTTCAGTTTATATATTGTGGACTGGTGAAAGATACAGTTATTTATTCATCTGTAACCAGAACATTTCTTTAACTGAAAAGGATATTATCCTATCAATAAGCGCTTCGCTTTTTTTTTTAATTTCTTTTATTCGTACATGCCTTTATTGTGATCAGACACCATGTCACTCTCAGTTCTGTCTGGAAAATCAGTTAAATAGCAAGAATTCACCCATGCATTCATGTCACTCCCATTGAATAGTCATGTAAATAGCAAGACTTTTACTGAAAATCTGTCCTCCTTTCTCTTAGAACCCACATTCTATCAGTCAGACACCTCATTGATTAGTCTACAAAGAATCCTTAATTATCAAGTAACAAGAAGTTTCAGGTGCTCAGTTAGCCACCAGATGGAGCCCACATAGTCTTAAAATGCAGTAGGAGCATATGGCCATTAACCAAGAAAAATCAGTACAAATTTTGTAAAGCGGCTACAGAATACATCCCGTAAATCAAGCCAGGCTCCGTATGTGAAAAGACTTTCATAGGACTTAAATTACACTCACCATATGTTTTTAACCTACAAAAAAACAAAGTCTGTGGTTTCATCTGTATAATTCTCTACCAATAAAACACCTGCTGGTGTTATTTTTTTCAATATATGGTTTTGTAGAAAACACACAGGAATAATAAAAATACCACCTCACCAATGTTAGAATAGATTATCTTACTCCATTTTAAACACTGTTTTCTTCAGTAAATGACCAATGCTTTATTTATTGGTAGGGGCCTTTTAAAAGAAAATTATTTAGATGCTTAGATGACATCTAAGTTCCAGTGTTTCTATCAGGCATATAAAATACTTTGCACAGACCCACAACAAAGTGAGTACAGGTAGTTGATACTCTCTTACACAACAGAGAAAGTGAGGCAAACAGGAAACAATTTTCTTCTCACACACTGCAAGTCTAATAAAAACCTGGGATTGTAATTTAGGAAACCTCGAGCCAAAGCTAGCGAGACTTATTTGCAGCATAATCATGCTACCCCAGGAATGAGAGGATGAAACTGAGAGGAGCAGAAGAAAAGCCAAGAGCCAGGAGGCTGGGCTTGCTGTTGCCATCATTACTAGAGAGGGATGAGGATGCTTGGGAATGACAGTAGGTATGGAACTAAATTTCCCTGGGAAATGATTACTGATCTACCTTCCTTACCTTCTTCCAGAGGTATAAGTAGCAGGCTGCAGATAACAAGCATTTTGATGCCACCACCACCAAGCAGCCCCTTGTCTAGCCCCTTCCACACGTTAAGCCAAGACTTCTCCTGGCCCTGGCTCAGCCAGCCTCACGGCTGCTCCACTCAAGCACTCTTGGACACCTTTAGCAAGTAAGCACAAAGGCAAAGGTTAAACAGCATCAACTACTGCCTGATTTTACATTTCCTCCTTTAAGAACTAGGGCTAAGCGTGAACACAGCAATGCCTCTCTTGACTGTAAAAGCAACAGTAAAATGGATCACTTCTGCACAGCGGTTTGAATCGCAGTTCAGTTACTGACAATTTGATTCCTTGGGGACATGCCTGGCTAAGCACATCCTGGACACGAACAAGTTCATGCTTCAACACCTCAGATCTTTCGCTTTCCAAA
>VWZL01003686.1:70075-116590 GCA_013396915.1 Stercorarius parasiticus
GGGGGGAGCGGGGCGGGCCGGAATCTTATGGCCAGGTTCTACCTTTTGTTTCTCAAGTACAACCCTGTGAGAATCAAAGACATTATAAAGAAGGGGCAGAGTGGAATTAATTATGAGTTTATCTGCAAAGAGAAAAGTTGTTTTCTCTGCATAGGAGCTCCAAATATTTCTCCTACGGAGCACTCCTCAATATTCTTTTTCACGTAACAAAGTGTTACTGATGTCCAGTTTCTGTAATCGTATAGCCAAGCAATTTAATTCAGAACACAAACTAGGGAGAAAAAGTGATTATTTTTGTTAATTTTAGAAATTACACAGTTGTAATTAATTTTATGTTTTCTTCCTGGTCCCTAACTCCTACTGTGAGAGTGAATACTGCTGGGTACACAGCAAGAGTAAACTCAGACCCCATGCTGCAAAAGCTGAATTTCAGTTTTTCCTATAACCCTTCTCTGATGGAAAATTTATGGCTTCACTTATAGTGAATTAGAGAATTGTAGCACTTCCTAGGGCTTTTTTTACTTGTTAGCGAGATATGTTTAAAAATCCTATGCTGTTATTTTTACTAAAATGCTAATGGTTTTACAATATTTATGTTCCTGTAAAAAATACTGTTAGGACACAAAGAAGTTGGAGAGGAAAACATAAGTTATATTGACACTTAATCATAAAAATGGAAAAGATTTTAAAAAATAAATCATCTTACAAAAAATGTCCCCACATTTATTAGAGTTGGGGCAAAAAAAAAAGTCCAATATGATTTGGTTAGAAAATAAACCTAAATCAGGAAATCTTTTTCCTGAAGTTCTACTGAAAGCCTTAAGGTACACGTACACCGCACACACTTAAAAGCCAGTGGTGCCACTTCAATGGAAGGATGCATGACCTTATTTTGGAGCAGGGAAGCAAACTGGGGTCTTCTATACCCCAAACACACTTGGCCAAGACACAGGTGTCTCTCTCTCAGAAGAGAGGTGATCAGTGGCTGGTGGATCTACCACATCGCTGCAGTACCACTACTCACTCTCTGTTAGTCTTGTGCCACCCCTCTGTTCAACCCCAGGACTATTTTCTTAGGCAATTTTTTAGAACTGCATTTTGTAACTGATGGACATCGTAGATTACTGGAGAAGACACAAAGTACCAAGCCCACTTCTGACCATATAATTCTATGTGCTATGTTCTGTTTAGACTACAGGAAGCAATTGCACATGCATTTAAAACAACATGCATATCTTTCACTTGTCTTCTTAATTCATAACCATCTCTCCAGATACTGTTAACAATATTGTGACTTTAAACATATTTTACAGCCAACTAACATTAAAGCGTGGCAATTAGGGCCTTTTAACACTCGCAGTCTGATTTGTGAAACAGGAGTTTAAGTAACTAGCCATCTGGTGCTATCAATTCTAATTGTTGCCCTAATTATGTATTTTTAATGGTGATCCTAATTTAGATTACATTTTATCACCAGGAAATAAAAGGCACTGTTTGTTTTCATCATTATACTGAGATACCATGAATATTTTCATCTGTTCTAGTACAGAAACAAAGATCAGTTTCTGCTGAAATGAAAGTGTACTTTTGTATTTGGAAAGAGTCTGCACATGGCAGAAGCAAAGCAAAATAATGTCGATAAACCCAATTCATCTTTGGACCTCCATTTCTAGAACGCACTTTTCTACTATTTGTGTCAAGCAGCCCCTGTGCTTGTAAAGACGCAAATAACCCCTAACCCATGACGTATAGCCAAAATTATCTATAGATATTGCAGACTCCTTGCCATGGCAGAATCTATAAGAAGGCCACAAATAGCCAGAGAACTCCACCTAAGTTAAGAAAACCCCCTTCGACATAAGGGGAAAGATGGAGTTGCTCTGAACCATTTTTGTTTCCTGGTGGTGGGAGTAAATCAGAGCCGGTCACAAATGGAAAGATTCTTCAAGAAAATATTCTGTAATCTCTCCTGTTTGCAAAGGGGCATGGTTTGGCCCAGCCAGTGAAGATCACTTTGTCAGGAACACAGCCCAGACTGATCTGAAATTAGACACAGCCCTAAGCTGAAGTCCCTAAGAACCAGACCACGGTAACCTCTGCACAGTTTTTAGAAAACAAAATTATACTAAGACCAGAGTAAAAAAATCTAAAAGAATAGACAGTTTTAAGGGTAGAATATTGCTGCAAACTTCCTCTTAGAAGTCACGAGAGTTAATGCATCCTACAAAGAGTCTGTATTGGCTGAGAAATATATTTTAACATAAATAGGTATCTATCTGCTTACTAAAAACCTCCACTTATCCACCTTTGTTATATCACTGCTCCTATAATGCCATGACAGAAATTGAAGGCACAAGAGCATAACACCTTATACCACCTAAAACCATTTAGCAATTTAAAACTCTGTCTTAATTGCATGACAATATCAAGGACACATACGTTGTGCTTAGATAAAATCTACTTTACTTTTCAACACTGAAATCTCAAGATAAACTTTATCAAAACGAAGAGGCATTTGACCTTTTCTTCGGGCTATCAAAAAAAAAAAAAAAGCAGCCACAAAATTGAAGTGAGAATGACAACGTGGACCTTACTGCAATCTAAAACTGTCCCCAGCTGAAGTCAGAGCAGAGGAATATGAAGAAGGCTTAAGCTCTTTCCAGATTTGTATTCTTAACACCTCCTTTCATAAGCACACTATACAGCCTTCCTCAATCCATTCCATTAGCAGGAAATTCAATTTTCAGTAAAACAAACATTTTCCATATGAAAATCAGGAGATAATGAAAATACTTAAATTTATTAATAAACTAAATGTCCCCATGAGAACGCATCAGATAATAAAAGGAGATCATGTTCAAACAAATGACCAGATTCAAATAAATAGAGAGCTGTTCTTTTTTTCTCCCAGCTGGATAAGACAGCTCAGCTAAAATACATCTCATGCCTCTGCAAAACTCTCTGAAAATTATTTCTACTGAGAAAGATTGTCCTGTTTGATCATGTGAAATAGCTTGAGCCAATCAGAAAACACAAAAATTACTGAGCAACTTTCATATAAATTGCCAGCTTCACCTTTCAAGCTGAACTCTAGTTTCACCATTAAAAGTTATGATTTACTCATGCTGAGAGGTATTTGAGATAAGCACAGGAAAACTCAGAAGGTATCTGAGATACCACTCTGTGGTAACCATTGGGAAATGTTAAGTTTGAATGGCAGCTCTGCAGGTTCAAGCTTAAAATACAGCCTGAACAGCAGCATTTCAGGCAATGGGCAGTGGGGAGAGAAGAAATCAAGCCCTGTGAGGAGTGGGGTTGAAGACTTTTTTCCCCTTCTGTTCTTTTTAACGAGCTTAAATTCAGTCAAAATTCAAATGCTAAGCAGGAGTGATTTAGAAACATTGCCTGTTTATTCAAACATTTGGAACAAATAAAATCATTGTTAACTTTTTTTTTGCTTTATTCATATTTACAAAAAAAATATACAAAGCATCACTATTTCTTGTTATTCTTTTTTAGCCTTCTAGGACTGAAGGGGGAGGAAGTGATACTCATTTTTAGTTCCTCATTTGCTAAGTCCTTTTAATGCAATTTAAACAATTACAGAGGTGGGGTGTGTATGTTGAAGTATAGAACAAAACACACTTGACTCTGTCCTCAGGATCTAACTAAAATTTAATTACACAGTTTTATGCCTCTCTTTTAGCATTACTTTTAGCTTCATCTTCTAATTTATCTATTTGTCAGACAAGAACACTGTCCGGGAGAAAAAAACAAGGTTCTGTCAGTACCTGATACAATTATATTTTTTTTGAAGTACCAAATCCCACTGACAGTGTATCCCTGATTTTTGGAGAAAAACAACATGAAAAAAACCACACCACCACAACCTGGCAGTGAAATACAACTATAAACTTGATCCAGACCAAAGACGAAAACAAGTATTAAAATTTCCACAATCACAACTGAACACTTCATGTCCTCATCACTTCTTTTCTAACATTTTTCACACACACACACACACACACACACACACACACACACACGCGTACGTATGCCCCCACTGGTAGACTGCCACATCCACTTTTTATACTGCCCAGGAGCTCCAGAGAAAGGAGACCAGGAAGCAGCAACTATAAATTTTGCATTGCAGTGACTGAAATCACAGTTGTGAGACATTGGTTCTGCTGCAAGTACCAAAGCCACACAAATTAAAGCTACCTTAGTAGGATACTTTGTGCAGATGCTTGGGAGATATTCTGATGATGGAGGCCAGAGAAGTAACGAGAAGACCAGAAAAGACAGAAACATCTGTATTTTACAAAGCAATTTTGTAATGGTTTGATCAAAACCGGTGTAGAGTCTCATTGCTTTACAGTGTAACTCTTTACTAAGGACCAAATCCTCCCTGGTTTATCCACGTTTCAAACTTCACAGCAAACATTTCTTTTTTCTTATTACAAATCTTAAACAGACATAGTCATCACTTTGGCTGTACACCTCTGAGAAGAAATGAGTTAGTGCTTTTGGCAAAGCAGCAAGGGCAATGCTAGCAACACAAAGCTGAAAACATTCATGTAATTTCTATCCCACTTCCAACATCCTGCTTCCACTAGGGTGAAGAGGGGAGGGTGCACATCCATCCCTAGTGCACTCCCAACACCACGCGTCTGCTGAGAGCAACACCAGGAGGCAGTTTGAAGATCAGTGCTTGGTAGTGTCAGAGAACAGAGCATTCCCTGTTTATCCCCAAAATCAGGCAGTGAGCTGAATTTGCACTACAGCCTCCACAAGGCTTGTGGCAAAAGTAAAGGTGCAGTGCAATGTTTTCACTATCAACACGTTCAGAGCGTGGTCTCCATGGCAGAACTGCTAGTGATATAGGTAGGGGTGGCTTAGAGAGTTGCTACCCAAAGCTGTCACTGGTCCGTCCATTTCTGCAGCAAGCAAACATTACCTCCATGAACCCTTTTCCTCTTATGTCTCTCCCTAATGTTTTAAGTTGATATTCTCTGCTATGAAGGAATACTCAGTTCCAGGACTGTATGCCTTGAGAAAGTCTTGTCAAATAAACACTGAATTTTCTGATGGTCCTCAAAGCAAACCCCTCTCTCTTGGGAGAATGTTATGTTGGTTGAAGCACTGGAAAAAGTCGAGAATATATTTGCTTTGATGACAGATGAAACGTGAAAAATACTTCAGTACTACGTAGCGTTACAAACAATACAGCTTTCAACAGTACAAAAAAAACAGCAGCACTCACACACACATCAGATTTTATCTTTTTTCCTTCTCCCATTACCTTGGATTCTACAAAAAAACAGGTCAACTTTGACCAATTTTGCATTCTGGGAATACATAAACTATCCAAATTCAGGGTTCATGAATTTACAGGAATGATATAACAAATAAAGATTTTATCTTGAGGATTTCATACTGCTGAATTTTAAACCACCAAGCCTTTCTTTCAGTATGCACTTCATTTCTGGATACATTTTTATGAACAGCTGGGTGTTGAAAATATTTCTGTACTTATTTAGTGATAAAGAGGCTGTTGTGCTTATTAAATATAATTTATTTAACATAACAAATGTATCTCGGTGCTGAAAGCATAAGCATTTACTCATGTTGAAGAAGTAAACTGTATTCATTATTTCATGCTGAGATTTTCAAATCATAAATTAATGTGAATAAAGCTACATATTGTCAGCTAATTCAGAGTCACTGAATGGAATCAATACAGTTGAAAAATATCTTTGAAGGAGATCATAAAAGATATCATTCTTGCATCCCTTTTTCAAAATGGATTTCTCATAGAGTTTCACAGATATTAATGGGGCTGCTCAGAATTATCTGAAGCAACACAGGCTTGGAAAATAAAAAGTACCCTACTAGTATTGGCGTGCATGAAGAGTTAACGCTTATTGCTGAATGATTACCTAGGGGCATCAATAGGTGAAGATTTCTAAATAACTAGACAAATGGATTCAGTGGGATCAACTAAATGCAAGAATTCATCTCTCTCAGTGAGTTTATTTCCTTATTTCATTTTCTGTCTGTGTGTATAAACAAAAAGCACTCTTTTCTGCTAGAGATATTTGTTTTTCTTCTCCATTGCTGCCAGGTAAGCCCCACTGGGACCCTACTGCACTGAAGGGGTAAATGCCAAGATACCATGCCCTCTAGTGAGACTCCCAGCTTCTCCAGCTGCTGGAGTGATGCCTCATCAGGAATCCTTCACCACACGACCAGAGGATGCTGTAGTCTGAATGCAAACTAGAGGAGAGGCACAAATCTCTGAATAAAACTTGCTCTCTACTGTAAGAGAAGAAGAGTCACAAGCTATTCCACAAAATCAGCTACAAAAGGCAAGAGACACAAAGGATAGCAGGAAAAATACTCCACAAACACATCAGGAGCAAGTTGGGAATGAAATGAGAAGTGAATGTAATTGACAGACAACACCAAGAATGTGAAACCTTCATTTATTAATCAATATCAGCTTCAGCTTCCACCAGATATCTGTTAAAGATGGAATTTGCTGATAACTAGCATCAGTAGTAGACAAGAGCCAGGTTATAAAAGGATAGAATTGGCTAGTGATTCTCAGTTGATTACAAAGTGCTGATGAAATTCAGCCCACAACACTAAGAATTAGAAGAGTCAATCTCAGTTTTACATTTGAGAACTAGTAAAGGACAAGAGGGGTCCAGAAGATCAGAAAATCACTTGGGCTATCCTTAAAATGTAATAAAACTGGGTAAGAACAAGAAAATTATAGACCAGTTCAATATTAATTCTTGGAAAAATGCTGTCAAAAAACATTCTAAAAATAATTTGTAAGCACATAGAAGGAAAAAAAGTGATGGGCCCTAGCAAAGATAAAAGCTGTTAAACTGATCTCATTTCTTTCTGCAGGAGAGTTTGAGGATTTGGTAGAGGGGCAGATGTAGTGGGAGAAACGTATTTTGACTTTATCCAGGTTTTTGGCATTTGTTTAACATAACATGCTCATACAACAAGATAGGGTAAAATAGTTGGAACGAAAACATTGCCCATGAAGAGTCATCGCTAGTTCACTGTCAAATGGGGGAACACACAAAGCAAGGTTTGCAGGAGTCTGTCCTGCTTCTGGTGCTATTCAACATGTTCTTTAATGATTTGCATGGAAGAATACATGCATTAAATTTGCAAACTGAAAGCAGCAGCAAACATGTCAAACAACAGGCTCAAGTAGGATTCAAACCAGAAAATACACTGGGAGAAGGTACCTGGAAAAAGATGCAGTTTACTAAGGACAGAGGCAAAATTCCACACCCCACCCTGTGGAAGGAAGGGAGATACAGTGAATCACAATGTGATCATGAATCGAGAACATCAGGCTGCTAAAATACATACACACAAATAGAAACATCATTTTAAAGTGTGAAATAACTCTCCTACCATCCAGGTGAAGGCTTACAATCATAGACTAGCACAATTTCCAGCCTGACCGCAGCAACTGAAGGATATGAATCAATTCGGCGTGGGACAGATGAGTGATGGGAACGATCAGTGATGCAGAATACATAACCAATGGGAACAGACTGAAAGGATTTGGAAATTTTAGTTACAGAAGACTAATCTCTCTTTGAAGATAAAACCTTAATAGTGGTTTTCAGATATGCAAGCATAAGAAATCAGAGTAGAGAAACTCTTCCATTAAACTGTAGGGAGGAAAGTTTAGTTGGATATTTAAAGCTTTTCAATAGTAAGAAAAAGCTTTTCAGTACTAAGGAAAATTAATACTGGAAGAGACTCTGGAATCTGCATCACTGGATATTTTCAGGAGGAAGTTGAACAATTACCTATCAAAAATACAGTTCATCCTGCCTTTGAGCAAGGTCTCTGTTTCAAGTCCTGTTTTCTGCAACAGACTGATGTGATTTCAGGTCAGGGCGGGAAATGGATAGACAGAATTGAGGATGACCCTCATCTCTACCTGAGCACAAATTCCAGTGCGTAAAATCAGTTCACTTGCACTGACACATGAGAACATGCACATTTCCTTGTCAATAGGATTGCCAAAGGGTCCTATTTCCTCTCCCTGAGAGAAGGATGGAAGCTGCAGAAACAGCTTACACGCACCTAAATTCTCTATATGATAGATGCTAAGTAAGCAGCTTCCAGTTATAAGAAGCTACAAAAAAAAGTTGCAAAGGTTTAAAAATAAATCTACAAAGTTGTTGCTAAGACAATGATTAAAAGTTTAATAAAGATAGAGCTTTACTGTGATTATAATTCACATTTCTGGTAGCTGGTGAATTCTCCCGGTCATATGATGAAGGTACTGTACTGCTGCTCTCCTTATCAATACAATTGACACCGTTACCTACTACTTGTAAGGCTCATCTCCTCTCAAAAATCAATACCAGCAGACAGTTTAGACTCAGTGCAATAGCCTTTGTGGTGGTTCACTGATTCTTCTAGTAATACCATGTCATTGTTTGCTCTCTCTCCATGGTTTGGAAAACAAAACCAAAAATAAGTCACTTTCTCAGCTATAAGCAGAAACAATGACAATCTTATTTCAAGTTGGAGACAATTCGCTTCTTAAGTGCTATTTTCTTGAGAAAATTATTAGGGGAAAAAACCCACACATGAAGGGGCCTTCTTAAAATGACTGCTTGCAAAATATCAGCTAAAACATATTTCTAGTTCTTTTCTGCAACTCTTGTTGCCTCAAAATCATGACAGAAATGTTACTGAATCTGATGATTTTCCACTATGGGTATTGCTTATGGGGTTAGAAAATTTGCTTTGAAAGCGCCTAGGCTGAGAAGCTGAAATATTGTTTGCTTGTCAAACAGCTTGAAGAGCTAGACAATACCATTAGACATGGTATTGAAATGATGAATGGATGGATGGATTATCCTCACCTGCTGTGTGTTTTTTGCTAAAGGCACTTTAGTAATACTTCCTGCTCCTTTCAGTTCTAACAAATTGCCTCCAAAATGTGCAGTCATCTAACTTAAAAACAAGACCCCTGAAACAGAAAAATAAAAATCACAATAGTAAATGCAAGTACAAAGGTATACTGCATATTGCTTTGCTAGGAAATGTTTCTACCTGACTTTAGTTCAAAATCACCTCTGAAACATGAGGCGTATCCCTTTTTTAAGGACCTGATGATGAACCTCAAAACACTTAGAACTTTCATGACAGTCCATCGTTATTTCTAGACTTGTGCAAGGCATCTGGCCCAAACCATGACACCGCACGACATCCTTGTCTCTAAATTCGAGAGATATGGATTTGACCAACGGACCACTTAGTGGGTAAGGAATTGGCTGTATGGTCACACTCAGAGAGTTGTGTTCAATGGCTCGATGTCCAAGTGGAGACCAGTGGCATTCCTCGGGGTTTGGCGCTGGGACTGATGCCATTTAACATCTTTGTCAACAACATGGACAGTGGGATCGAGTGCACCCTCAGCAAGTTTGACAATGACACCAAGCTGTGTAGAACAGTCAATATGCTGGAGGGAAGGGATGCCATCCAGAGGGACCTGAACAGGCTGTAGAGATGGTCCCGTGCGAACCTCAGGAAGTTCAATAAGGCCAAGTGCAAGGTCCTGCACCTGGGTCATGGCAATCCCAAGCACAAACACAGGCTGGGTGGAGAATGGATTGAAAGCAGCCCTGAGAAGAAGGACTTGGGGGTGTTGGTTGATGAGAAGCTCAACATGAGCCAGCAATGTGCACTCACAGCCCAGAAAGCCAACAGCATCCTGGGCTGCACCTAAAGAAGCATGGCCAGCAGGTCGAGGGAGGTGATTCTCCCCCTCTACTCTGCTCTGGTGAAACCCCACCTGGAGTACTGTGTCCAGCTCTGGACTCGTCAGCACAGGAAGGACATGGACCTGTTGCAGTGGGTCCAGAGGAGGCCATGAAGACGATCAGAGGGCTGGAACACCCCTCCTATGGGGACAGGCTGAGAGAGTTGAGGTTGTTCAGCCTGGAGAAGAAAAGGCTCCAGGGAGACCTTATAGCCCCTTCGAGTTGGATTAATCTTCATGACAGGGTTTAGCATCATTTGTATATCTGCCAGGGTGAGAAAGTCTGGAAAGGTGGGCAGAAGAGGAAAGGCTTACACAAGAAGTCTCAGAGACACAAAATTTTAGAGAGAGAAACTGGTATACTGTAACAATTTCGGAAGGGAAATGCTGGACTTACTACCTTTCAGTGTACCCCAAAAAACTATTTTAAAGATAAATCAAACCCAACAGCTTATCAGGAGATCACGTTTCTTATTTCAGCTAACATTCTACAGAGCTAATAGTCCTCTATGTGATCATTACAACCCAAGATAATCAAATGTGGAAAGACTACTGAAACTAAAGGAGGCATAGATTTTAATATTCCCACCAGAGAGACATTTGGTCCTTTATAACAGTAAAGTAGGTCATTATTCAAAGTTTGATTCAAAAAAGGACTGAAGACGTGAGTCAATCTCTCTTTTGTCTAATTCACTCATCTCTGCCATTACCACTATAAGGTTACCCTTAGTGAGGACTGAGCAGTCTACTGGGTTGCAGCCTAGTAATAGAATTATTCGCATATAGTTCATTAATCCACGAGTCTCTAATGGCTCTTATGCTATCATTATACATATAATGAAAGTTTGCCTCCTAAGTAACATCACACACTTATTTAAACCAGCTGGTTGCCTTTGTATAGAAGTAATATTTCTCAGTCTAATAAATCATTTTCCTCTCTTATCCTTCAGTTACCTAAGGGCTGCAGTATATATTACAAAGTAGCAGCCAGTAAAGTATTTTAAAATAAAACCCACTGAGTTAAAAGTACAGTAGAAGAGCCAAAACAGTTTTTCACTCTGCAGAAATAATAGCAGCTCAAATTTATTCCGCCTTTAGAACAACACACTTAAAGCATAAGCCCCATTCCTTCACGAGACAAAATGTAAGTGCTAACATCTAAAAGGCCGCAGCCCCTCAAACACTTAAGTTTAATCAGCATACTTCTCTGATATGGTGTGTGTCTCGGAGTTAGACATCTAACCCAGTATTTGCAGGAATTCTGAGGCAGGTCTTTCTAGAGGAAGATTCATTCCACTTTAAAACAGATTTTGACAAAAAGCCTTCCTGGATTTGTTTAGAAGAATCACAAAATCATTTAGGTTGGAAGGCACCTCTTGAGAACGTCTAGCCCACCCTCGCAGCTCAAGCAGGTTCAGCTAGAGCAGGTTACCCAGGACCCCTTGAGTTCAACGTGTCTCACCTACACGTTTGCATCACGTCCAGCAGCATCTTAGGACAGTCAGCACTGAGCAGCTTCACATCAGTTTCACACCAAATGCCTCTGGGATCCCAAAACCAGATCTACCCTATGACCCTAAGGCCTGGCCTGCTCCGAGTGCACTATTCTGCTCCTATGGACCTAATTCCAAGTCTTAAACACAGCACAGCTAAAGACCCACTCTTCACTTCCTCTGCTTTGTCCAGGTTGCCGAAATACACCTTGGCTAGATGTTTAATATTTTGCAAGCATGAGACAACTGAGGTGCTAGAACTTCTGTAGAAGGTTTTCGACTAAAAACCTTAATCAGATTTGAGATGGAGGCTGAACCCTTCCAAGCGATAGTGTGAGGTGGCCGTGGCTACAATGCATGAGATCTATAGATCTGTACTTAGTGACCCAAGCATTCCCTTGACCTCAGCAGTCCTCTTGTAATTGTATGCAAAACTGAACAGCTCCAGCAGAAGTAACTAAAAGACAAAAAGTTCTCCCTTTCTAGAACAAACTAAACCATGCTGGCTGGGAAAGGCTGGCTTGAACATTGTCAGACAAAAGAACATGTGGAGGCTAAGACAGGAAAGAATACGAACTCCACAACAATGTATAAACGAAAGAATGCATGCACATCACATGGATACCAAAGGTCTGTAAAGGGTCTCGGTGCACAAATCCTGCAAAAGGGTCTGCCCCGAAAAATCTGAGTTAACTCCTTTCCTCTTCCAGCTGGATGCCCAAAAATGTATACCATGCATCTTGCATCAATTTTTCCTCCCTATTATTTAGCATGTTAGACATCATCCTGTTGTCAGCATACTGACTGTTACAATTCGCATCCTACGGCATCTAACTGACCCCCACACTCACTCACTGCCTAAGAAGCCTGGCCACCTTCCACAGAGCTGCAGAGTCCATTTTACAAGCAATGCACAACTTAAAATTCATTAGCAATGTTCAGCATTTTTGAGTCCTATCTTAACCTTTTTCCCCTTGTGCTGACTTCACTTTCCCCACAGAAATGAGAATTTATAGTGACAATATGGACACAATCCTCGTTAGTGAAGTGATATAGCTTCACTTAGAGGTATGCCTAGATCACTGTAATATTCTCTCTATTACAGCATAACCTGCAGTATACTTGTACTTATGTGATTGAAAATAAATGTTGTCTTTGAGCAATTAATCAGAAAATAGCTAGTGAAAAAGACATCCCGTGTACTAATTCTGAGCATTCTCTTTGGCACTTAATGTAAATAACAGAAACCCACTTGAGAAAAACATTACACCCTACTTGTCTTAATATATTACCTCTCATCGTTCCAAGCACCAGCACCCACCAAACTGTTCGAGGGCAGATCATTGATTTCCCTGCGTTTCTCTCTCTACATGCATGTTTCTATGCAATATAAGCATAAGTCAGCACACACTTCAAAGCAAGAGAGGTTTTTTTATGTACATATGTATGATTGCATATAGTGGTACTGACTCACATTTGGGTCTTCCGCAATTTATGCCGACTGCGTTTATACAGAATGGAAATCTAAAATGGAAGACTTAAAACCTCTGTCTTGATTCTATCCTTAGATAATGGGATTTCAGAGAACAAAAATCAGAAAAGATATAGTCATTCTCTTTCACAGTACATCTGTTCCATATTATCTTCTTTAGGTCAGGACTAAACTCCAATTTGTAGCAAGGGAATTAGGAGAAAATATATTCTTAAGGGTCTGATTAAATATTTCATCGGACTATGTGCACCTCTAATTCCCTGGACAGAGCTCGAGAGACTGTGAACTCCACAGGGAGCTTAAAATATCAGGAACAAGATCAATGTTAATTAGAGCAAGGTATATAAACTTCTTCCAAAGCGTAAGACATATGATAAGGAATTCAATGCATAATTTTAAGAGACTGGTCAGGGGAATTGAGTCCGCTTTTGTTAGTGTTTCCATTAGTAACAGAAACATTTATTCTGAGGTACAGCAACATCAGGCAGTAACTGAAATGCACAAAAAGAAATTAAGAAACACTTCCATCTTGTAACATGCTGCCAGAAGAAGCCGAGTAGTTGTTCTCCTACTGTTGGTGATTACTATAAGAATCTATTAATCGCAAAGAAATAGTTTTTCTTCTCATAAAACAAATATAAGACATCACTGCAGCACTGCAGTTACTTCAAAAATTTTTCACTCGGAGGTAAAAAGAGATTTTTGTAGAGCAGCATCATCTCAAGACATGCTTAATAAGAAAATAGCCCAAAAAATTTATTGAAATCTAAAATCCTTTTGGACGGGAAATTGTCCTTAAAAGGTCTTTTTCTTAGAAAATGAAGCACAGTAGAAGCAACTGGTAAAACACAGTTAAAGGCTAGAAGATCTAAAAAAAAGAAAAAAAATCTTAAATGCGTATTTAACATCATGAGCAATTTAATGTCAGTTTATTGACATAAAATCTACTACAATATTATATTACAGAATGTTCTCAGCAATGATCAAATTTCAAGCTACACGTGATAGACCAGGAAAAGTCGCTAATCCTCTGCAAAGGGATAAATATGGAGTAAAATAATAAACTGAGAAGAAAAACAGTTTGCATACAGTTGCGAGAATTTACACAAGGTGACCTGGTGGATGACGAGCGGCATTAGAATGTAGAGCCATCTATTTTATATACTTCATTAGCTATATGTAGTTTTCCTTTATTGTCCTGGGGCTCACGCACTCCTAAGCCAACACGGGGATGTATATAGAGCCACAACACTGCGTTGTGCTGACTTTGAATAATTGCTACATTGATCGGATACCAAGGAACTACAGAAAAATTACAGTAGTTGATGATCTCCCTTGTAACAATCTGTCTTGCTTTGTAAAGTTTACATGTTAAAAAAGGTTTCGGAGGGTAGGGCTCTTCTGGGAACAGCGTCTAAACAAACATAGAAGCACTGCTGTTGGCAGCAAAGAGCAAATTAGATCGAGAGGCAGGCGATGGAAGGAACAATACTGAAGCTGATTTTTAAAAACTTTTCTGCCTGGATTCACCATCTTTCAGCAGCATAAAAACTCATCATCTGAGATGATATATACTATGAGCAGTTTTCTTTTTTTCCTTTTTTTAACCCATCCAAGCATTAGTTCAGCTACAAGAAGATAAGCATTTTCATTCAGAGTTTGAAAAATGGTGTCAAAGAGAAGAGGGGATTAGTTGGGTTATAACTTATCCTGAATGAAGTCACAACTTGAAGTACAAATTCAAGCATTTAAGCTGCAACCCCATCAATGTGATATATTGTTAGCAGTGCTGATAACAGGATTTATAAGAGCTCTGCAGATCACCTCTGTGGTATAAATAAATAGAGATTCCAAATGGATATGCAATTCATGTGCTTGGTAGTTTTAACGCTATTGACTGCCTCAGAGCTACATCGTTGGTTTGGGGTTCTTGGATCACGTTTCAAAGTGTCCCAAGAAAAAGATGGCCTTCCTTTTTATTCCCTGCTATTTAGTATGGTCCACAGCACATAAGTACTGATTACCAAAAGAAAGAACGCTTTTCTTTTTACTGTGAAGTCCTCCTGGTATTTTTTGTATATGACACTACTGATTAAAAACGATTTTATGGAAGTCACAGAAATTTTAACTTGCTGTTTTACCCATATATTTGTTTGTGATTTAATAAAAATTTTAAAAGTTAATTGCAAATATTATTTATTTGTAATTATATATTATATATAGTAAACTGTACCTTCCACTCATTTATTTTTACAAAAAAAAAAAAAACCTGAGCGTATTTTGATAATATTTTTAATATTTAATAAATGTATGGATTTTTTTCCTCCATGGGAAATATCAGTTCACCAACTTTATGTGTTGCTATAATCTAATCTCCAAGAGTTTATGTTTATCATTATCAGAACTGACAAGTCAAAATAACTTCATCAAAAAGACTTGTCGTAAGCTTTCTGATGGTAACTTCTGGGAGAGGAGAAGGCCAAAGATTGAGACATGAAAATTGACTTTAAATTAGAGTTGAAATATCACAAACAGAGTCTTCATTACCTAGCAGTTACAATCCTATTCCAAAACAGATTGCTGAAGAGATAACCACAGAACTTCTTAATTAAAATCTTATTGATGTACTGTATCTACAGAGATAATTAAATACAACACCGAGTTTTGCATACAAAAACATGTTTATCTTGCCAAGGAAATAATTGAGAAAAATTACTCAGTGGCTAAGACTTGATGTAGATATTTTTGTCAATTGGCTTCTATTATCTGCATTACATGCCAAAGAGCTGCAACCACTGCAGATTATTAATTTTTTTTTTAAACTGACCAAGCAACAAAATACAGAATAGTAAAATAAATGTGCCCCTCTCAACAAATTAGTTCAAGGAAGGTAAGTTCAGCTGGACTGTGAAATGGTCTGGATAACTGACATTTTATGCACTACCCACATTCATCAGCAGAAGCTGTAATATGTTTCCCTACTTTAAGCAACCAATGAACTACTAAATGTACTTTTCTATTTTTAACACACATTTTTCAAAAACTCCATGCAGACCTACCATTGCTGGAATGTACATAAGCCTCACAAAAGAACAACTCACCATTTATAAACATTGAGCACTGGCAATGTTTGTACTATTACTTCAGATTTCATTTTCACTGCTGGCAAGTAAAATAAAAGGGAAAAAGATACCTTGTGGAATTCATCCATCTTTCAACGCTTATTTTAAAGAACTAGTCCCAGAAAAGTACAACGAAAGTACAGTATCAGGAAGCACTGAAAACAATCAGCCCGCAGAGTATTCATGTCTTAATAGGAAAGACAAGTTTAGAAGGAAACAGAATTCAACTTCTGACTGCACGAGTATCTCATTTTAATTAACACCAAGATGCCGCACATGGGAACATTTCAATATAGTTTTTATCATGTTTCGCTCTGATGACAGTCATACTCCAAGTTCAAATATTGGAGAATATCTCCTAACAACCCTATTATAATATCAAAGGTCCAGAAAACATAACCAAACAAATGCGGACTCGAAGAAAAGCTTATTCTTCTATTTTAAATAGGTAGGGATGCAATGGATGCTACATCAAGTAGTCTTTAAAGCACTGACATTCTGCCTCAATACTGTGAAAAAGTATTTAGATCTGTAGATAACCTTACTGTGAATTTTACTGGACTCTTTCAATTATAGTCAAGGAGAAATCAAATCAAATACATTTCTTCCTTCATGTAAGGGCTCACTGAGCCTTCATGGATTGCGACTACTTTTAACAAGTTAATAGTTACGCTTCATTAAAAAAAAAAAAAAGTATGAATTTATTGGCGCAAAGCAATTCACTCATTTAAATTTACAGCTGGAAAGTTCATTATGAAATAATTTTCAAGGCTTTAATAATAAAAGCCTCTCTTGAGAGCTGATTAGTGATGCTAGCAAAATAATATTCTTCGAAATATTTCTATCCAGTAGTGTAATCTGAAAGTCCATTATATCCAGAATAAAGAAGCATACAATATGATAGATGAGATGTGTAGCCAGAGGTGCCTTTCCCTGCAGACTTTGTTTTACCTGTGTCCGCAGTCTCTACAAATACAACGACACTATGTCTTATGTTACCTATTCAAATGCTGTAAGAGCAACCTAATTGCAAACAGTTTCCCACATCCCTTCATGATCAGGATGACAAAGTAGTTATATAAAACCCTTAAATGTCCACTGGAGCAGTGCCTGATGTTCAGAAGTAGACATTTGGAAATGTATTCTCCAAGTTTTTCAAGTAAATAGTCACACTACCTATTTAAGTGTTCAATGCGGAGCTAGAAATCATCAACAGAAGGAACTAAGATCAGTTACTCCCTCCAAATACTTTATGTTGCAATTGTTAGAACTGCCACATATGTGGAAACAATGAAAAAACAGAATATTCTAGCTCAGTGCCACTCAAAAAAAAGATATTTCAATCTACTCTACCTTATAATGAAGTAAAGATGCACTAACATCAATAGAACAACCATTTTTCAAAATTGAGATGACTTCAATGTTCTTGATATGTATATGCAGAATCCTTCATCTGGGATCTGGAGATGAGCAAAACACAAACACACACTCCCTTACGGAAGGGGAAGCATGAGGTGCCCTGAGAAAATAAACCAAAACCAGGAAAGCATCTGAGGAAAAACCCACTACATCACAAGCACAAGAAAGTGGGTAATACTGACATAATAAAAGCTGCAGAAAACCAGACTGACAAAATTATCCATACAAATTATCACTGGACAGAAATATCAAGAGTCTCCATTTAAAACCTCCTGAACATGAAAGATCAGAAGAAGGCTGGAGGAAATCACACATGATCAAGCTAATATTTTCACAACCTCCAATTATAAACTTTGGCAATAGCCATTTTAAAAGATGCACAAAGGAAAATATTGCAAAGGTGAGCACGGAAAGGACGCAGACTGCTTAACATTAATACTATATAAGTACAAAAATAGAGATGACACTGATACCAGAGCATGCCTGATCCTCAACTGTTCTAAACGGATAGTGAAAGTCACAGAGGTGTCTGGGACCATTAAGCTCATGCTAAGCTGTAATAGCTTTTATGAGTACGGAGATCTATTTCATGGGGCACAACAATAATCCTTGGTTTTCCAGGAAAAATAGACGGTGCATTCACCCTACTCTTCCTAACTTTTGGAGATGCAACTAGACTGCAAAGTTAATTCACCTAAGGTTTTGTCTACATTCATACATTTCTTCTACAAGATTTAAGTCAAACAGCTCTTAGGTGCCTGGACCTGAAGACACAACAGGTAAATAAAGAGTTTCCAGTTTTTCAAAAGATCTGATGGAATTTGGTTGGCTTACCTTGATGAAGAAAGATCATTACTGACCACTCTACATACCCTGGTTTGGGAAGTGATGTCTTTTGTATTTTTCCAACCATTTCAAAACAAAGTGGTTGTGCCGTATGCTGCACCATGATACTGCAGCAGCATTAAATGAGACACCAGTGTTCCTAATCATGTTTCTCTGTGGTGACTCCAATCCAGATGCTATGTTCCAGAGATCTACTAATTTTTAATTTTTTTTTAAATTTATGTTAATCTTGATGAAATGCATTATCAGAATTTAGTAATATTGTTCTCAGTAGAGTGGAGAGGTCAGGAACTGTGCTGAAACACTTTTAAAAATCCTAGCAGAAAACCTTGAAAAAAACAGAGAAATAGTTTGTTCAGGGACTTTGAGATAAATTTGAGGAGGGATTAGTATAGTCACTTTGGAGTCAAATGGATTTAAGTGAAGTCTTCTCTAAGACCATGGAATAAGTACCTAAACACTGTTGGGAAATAGCAAAAGAAATAGTGAATGACAATAAAACAAAACTTAAAAAGAAAATATAACAGAGGGTAAGGGAGACAAGAGAATGAGATAACGAGCAGAAAATGTTGATATGCTGATTCAAGCACTTATATATATATATGTGTACTAGTATACACAGTCCAGCCAATATGCTTATTTGGAGCAAGCCAAACAAGTCTGTGACTTCAAATTCAGTAAAGATCAGTAAGCTTTGGGCACAGAACATACGCATACCCCCAGAAGACTGAATTCACTGAGTACACACTACTTGATGCTCACACACGCATTCTTCTGAGAAAAACGAGAATGTTTTATGATCTACAACACATCTGATGCGTTAAAAGACTCCCACAGACTATGAACCCTCGGAAATTCTTCTTTCATCTGCTGTTGTGATTTATGAGCTTTCTTCACATATGTATTTGGTGCAACTACATATTAGAAATCAGACACCAGGCTCAAGGAGGTTTTAGCAGCATCCATTTCATTAAGTGGGACCATGGTCACAGTTTTCTTTATGCCACTTCGTCAAGGTGTAAGCCGTATCTAAACTTTTTGCCCACATCCCAGGAGAAGGTATTAATACAGTTTGAGAATGGCCAAATGTGAAAGACTAACCATATTCAAAAATTAAATGTACCTTGTATCTATTTAAATATTTTTTCCCCCTACGACAGAAGTTGTAACATAGCTAAGTACACCAAAACTATGCAAGATTCATTTTTGCAAGCAATGGAAATAGTATCAGGTGAAAATGTAGACAGATTGTCCCATACAGTTGGATATTTTGCAAAACTATTTGCACATGGAAAAAAAAAATCTAATGCGAGACAAAAGAGAAAGAATGATTGGGTGTTTTTCATGTCTTTCATCTTAGGCAACACAGCCTTCTTCGTTTGCCAATTTTTGTTAAAGAACTAAAGATGAATTGTTCCTAAAAATCCATGTGAGTGATTTGCTTTCTTTTCACAGAGAGGTGTCGAGTGCCTGGCGGCAATTTGTGGGTAATAGACTAGAGATGCCCATTTCTGTAAATTATTTCCTTACTGATCCTTTGTTTCACAATTTGACTAACACTGCTGCTTTCATCTTCCAGTCTCTGCAGTAGTTTTCATAAAACCTGGCATAAGTCAGGAGATCCTAGCCTTTCCATGCATTTTGATGGTGCAAGCCCTGGGAATTGAAAAATAGAAGTGGTATTTGTTTTGTGAAATTACTTTCATAAAGACTAGACTCAGTAAAGCAAGGTCTTCCAACACACACCGACAATGTGGAAATTTGTTCTCAAAGAAGGTTTATCTATTGAGTACTCGGTTTATTCTACTGTTGGAATTCCATTGAAAATCCCTAGAAAACAGTAAGTATAACAAAGATCTGTTGGTTTGGGGGAGTAGGAGGGCAGGGAGGCTGCGAATTCATAGACTTATAAATGTAATAAGCATTAGAAATTTTTTTAAACTTACACAAAACAGTTATATAGAAATTAAGTCCTTGAGAGTCCAAAAGAAAGGAAGAATATAATAGCAATTTTGTTGGAAGAATTTATACTGTTTTCTGTTATTGTCTGGAAATACAGTGGACAGCCAAACATCAACTCATTGACTAACCCCTCCAGGCACCTTTTTTGATAAAAATCAATTCAGGTAATAACATTATGTGCCTTTTCTGTAGCCCACCTTGAAGTTGATTTCATAAACTTGTATTAGTAATTTTCACTCACGGTCCTACTTGAACTATTTTTCCCCCCATCAAGTTTCTCTTCTGAACTCTGTATTTTTAGAAAATATTTATTCTATGAATGAGGAAAAAAGTAGTCCTGAAAAGTTATTACTATACATAAGCTATTTATCTACTGGCTGTATTTGTTTTCACAGTTTTAGCATTTATTTTTAATTCTGTCTCTTTGGAATTTCATGAAGGGTTAGGAGAGAGAGATGCAAAAAAAGGAAAATCAGGTAAGCAGAGTGCTAGAGATAATAACATGTGGTTTGTTTAAGCTTCTGTGATCTCCAGTGCTCCATGTCCTCCTGGATCCAGCAGGAGCACACACGAGATCAGAAACAGCACTTACAGCAAAAGCCCTTCCAAGCCATTTTTTCTGGTCCCAACGGTACCTCTCAGTGTTAGGGCACATTCCTCATTCCAAGCATCAGCAATATTTAGAGACTCGCCAGCAGTTCACCCCAAGGAGTCTCCAGCTGGAAAAAAAGCTTATTGTTTCCTTATGAACTTTTCATTGCTTATACTCTGTATTAATAATTGATAAATCTCAAGACTTCACACTAAACTTCCAGTTCTAGTTTCAGCACTTTTCTTTTCTTAGTCCTCCTAGAATTTTAATCTGAGCTTTCTGACTGCTTGCTGTATCAAAACAGGCCTTAATACAACTCTTGTAATTACAATAACTGAAATTTTAGCTAATCTTACATTTCCTATTCTTGATAGTCATTATGCTATTTATGGCTTCCAGTTTTAAAATGCCTATAATTAAACTATGTGCTGGATATTTGGGAGGATGACCACCTTATGAATTCAATATCCTATCAAGCAAACTTTGCACAAAAAGACCTAAAAAGCACACTCAGTGCACGTCTCTGCCAATTTTACAGATAAGAATTTGATAATTTTAAACCTTTAATTTAAATTATTAATCTCAGCCTTAAACATTGTTCTGGTATCAAATTCTAGTTTTGGCTTATGTCCCATGTTTTGAAGTTGAGCAAATAAGGGAAAAACATACAGGAAACAGTAATCCACTAAACAGACTTTTTCCCATGCCAGAGAGGATCATAGAATGTGTTGGGTTGGAAGGGACTTTTAAAGGTCATCTAGTCCAACCCCCCTGCAGTAAGCAGGGACATCTTCAGCTAGATCAGGTTGCTCAGAGCCTCATCAAACCTGGCCTTGAATCTCTCCAGGGATGGGGCCTCCACCACCTCTCTGGGCAACCTGTTCCAGTGTCTCACCACCCTAATGTCAAGCTACACCAGACGATAGAGATATCAAAGTAGCCATTCATATGGATTTTAAATTCCCAAAATGCACTTAGTTTGTTTCATGGAAAAGAAGTTTATCTCTTCCCACACCTTGGTAGCTAGCAACTTCTGCTGACCAGTACAAAGGGAAGGTGGAGTCAGTGGCCAAGTTTCAATGTATGATCCAATACCTCTGCAGATAACCCACAATCTCTAGGAATATCAGTACTCAAAAACTGTTCCTCACTGGCACCTTACCTTTTAATGAAACACAAGACTCCAGACAGGGATATCTGGATGACATGCCTGCGATCTATAGAAATATAAGCTAGGTGATCTTTTTAATCTCTAACTCTGCTTTCTTATTAAAACTGCGCATATGCTGGAGGGGGGAGGGAGGTACAGGGAGTGGATATGTCCCCTGAGACCAACAAAACCCAAGTGCCAGCTTTAGCCTAGCTGTGACAACAGATAGAAAAAGAACAGAAAATAAAATACCTAAATAAAGTCGAGATAGCTTCAGGTTCCTAGAGCTTAATGAGATTCACTTCTGAATCCTGAGGTTATTGCCTTCAACAAACTCACAGAGAAGAGTCTAAAGAGGATTTGAGAGGTTTCATTAGTCCACAAAAGGACAGAAAGATTTACAGACAAGACTCTTTTTAGTGGAGAAAATATTACCAATTGTGTAAGCAGTTTGAAGAGAAGTTACAAGTAATAGCCACCACCAATTTTGGGGGGGAATCAGTGGGCAAAGGTGCTGGGTGAGGGACAGATCAGGGTACACCTAACTGAAAGTCTGAATAAGGAGCCCAGGATCCTGACAGATTCCTCTGAGTCTCCAAAGCAAAGGCTGATTCCCTGGAAGGGCCATTTCTTCTTAAAGAGCGATTCTTACTCAGACATACAAGACAAGCTGTTGAAAACTAGTCTTAATGAATAACACCACTGAGGTCAAACCAGCCTGATTTCCTGACCCAAGGGAACAGAAGCAACAGATGGGGGATATCTTTACATCTGCAAGATTTTTGATGCATTCACACATGATATTTCCATAGGCGATAAGGGTAACAACTGCATGAATCTCCTTTTAAACAGGCACACTCGTCTTGTAAAAAAGTTCTTCAGTCATTATGTATTCAGTTATCTGCAAGGACATACAGAGAGAGTTGATTTGATGCACTTTTGGTCCAAACACCATTAAATATTTTTATTAATATTTAGATCATAAATTATATATTCAGATTTGATAATCTGTTAATTTGAAAAATCATCCCAGGCTGAAACTACTGAAAGTAATTTTGGAGTGCAAAATTAGAAATGAAAAATGATGTTGATAAACCAGAAAAAGTGCTCTGGAAAATGATTCAGTAGAACGCTCTCCTTTGCACTTGTCACAGGAAATAATAATCGATTGCATAAATGCAAGACATGGAAATACGGAACAATTTCGTAGCCAAAGTATCCTCCTTGCTGGATGGAGAGCTGTACCTAAACAGAAGGATCCCACCTTTCCTTTCTGATACCGTCCTTAGTAGTGTAGGTGGTAACAGTGAGATTATGTGGCAACATGTGGAAATCAATACTGAAATCCAAGGAAGAGCAATTTAAAAAACTCCATGTATTAACCACGACCAGGAGCCGGCTCAGAGTATCCTCCCCAGCCTTTCACGTTGCTCTCTGCACTCACGTTTTGATCTTATACAATGTATTTGGTTATCACCCTTGAGCCACCTTCTGTTTTGTGGAGGGACTTCATGTTTCAGAGATTAGTATTCCTTTTGAAAATGGGGAAAGAGTTGACATGATGTTGATGCTGATACAAGCTGGAGATTAGATGTGTAAAGCAAGTTTGTGAAGGTCTACTCAAAATGTCAGATGGACTTAAAAAAATAAAAATAAAAACCAGCCCTTCAGCTATTCTGGTGGGTATATGTTGAAATCACTATTAAAATTGAGCTCCACAGTTGTAGAAGTGTGTCTGCAGTAAATAATCACAAGCCGATGGTTCCCAGGACTATTGCTCTAGTTTCAGAAGAAAATTAGTTCTGTTCAGTTTTGATATTTCTTCTTAAACTCTGCAAAATTTTATACACTTTTTTGACAATAAATTTTGACAAGATCCAATCTTATATTAGTTGTGATAACTCCAATAAACTCTGAATTCACCCTGAACTTAGACACGTCCCATCCAATCTAACTTAAAATAACAACTCACGAATACAGCAGATATGAAATATATATAAACCAAACAACTGTCTCATTCATGTTGCTTCAGCCTGGAATCCCTCTCACCTTGACAACTTTGACAGAGTGTCTTTTATCAATTGCTTGGAAAAGACAAGATAAAGTAAAACAAATCTTTGGGTTAGAAGGTCTGAGCAACCGATGAAGGGTATCATAAGATATGTCTACCTCCTAGAGGTTCACTATTTCATATTCATTTAGGAGTAATTTTGCTTGAGTAAGTGAACATGAATCAATTTGTCTGATGAGCGAAATATCTTTAGGAAAAAAATGGTAGATTTCTGGCAGGGGAAAGAGAGCATCTTTTAAAATTACACTACTGGCTGCTCAAGGACACATGAATGAGGGAGTCGGAACCATTATGGGGACTGACAGAAGACAACACTGTCTATACTTAGAGCACTTATTTTTCCTTTGAAGAACCTGAGTCCTTTTTTCTATGGCACATTTTTCTGCCACCCATACAGCAAAACCACAGACGAGTTTGATTAACTGTCTTAATTCATGTAATATTAAACATGCAGCACCAGAATATTGCAATGCAAGAGCGTTGTGAACCATCATGAGCACAGCCAAACTGATGTTAAGGGCAGGGGGGTGGACACAGACAAAAACAAAACAATACATCTGGACTGAGGGAAGATATTCAGGAATATTAAATGATACCTGTCTAGATAGCATTCTTTTCCTGCCCCGCCCCCCTTTTGTTTTTATTAAAATGCTGAATGATAGCTACAACTGCTACATCCTGAGGAACTCAAAGGAACTAGAAAAGTCAAACTGCACTGAGTTAAAAGCAGAGAAATTATGGGTACTTAGGTTTCATTTAGGAAAACAAAAGATCCTGCAGAAGCTTGGAAGTCCTGAGTCTAGATGATTATACTATTCTAACACATCATTTTGATGGCAAAAGTAGCTAACAGACTACAGCAAAGGACATATAAATCACAATAGACTCTACCATTTTCTACTCTCTGAAGGATTAGTAGATAATTAGTAAGGCAAATTAAAACACTTTCAGAAAGAAATGTTGTCAATGGAATACATGGCTACATTTTACAGATTTCAACATCTTATGTTTTCTGAACATTTATGCAGCAAAACTATCACAAAACCAGTTTGCAACAGAAAAGTAGCTGCTCAGGCACTTCCACAACAGTATTATAAGGAGTTCAGAGTAGAGAGAATCTTTTCAGTTATTTCAGTGTCTTGTCAATGAAAGGAACATTGCAGACCTCTGTTGAAATAGCAGAGTGTCCGAGTAGGGGTGCAGGACCAAAGGACAGCAGGAAGAAAGGCAGGATTCAGTTTGTTTCGTATCATGTGCAACCACAGCAAGAGAGCGTGCACCCGTCTGCCTGCTGTCAGCAGCGAGGCATTAAAGTACATCCAGTATTTCAAAACAAACAAAAACCCTAAGAACTCCCTTCTTGACTAGGAAGAAAGAAGTAGCAATGATCACCTTGCAAGCAGGGCAGTATGCACACACTTACGTCACTGTGGAAAGGTAACAAAACAGAAAATAATTGTGTTAGGAGATTGTATGTCCTACACACATGCATAGATTGCTTTTTGTACATTTAGAACCCAACTCTGTCATGTTTTATACTCAAATATTCACAGGAAGTATCTATTATCGATAAATCCAAATGAGAAGTTTCAGGTTGACGAAGTCTTACATTTACAGAGTGTTTCCAAGACACAAACTACCCCAGTTTAGGCATGGGTGAAAGAAAGGAGAAGGTACAGAGTTATTAAAAGCAACAATAATAATAATATCCACCGGAAAATAGGCCCAGGGAAAAAATCCTAGTGCAACACAACCAGTCAGATTAAAAATGCAGTCATCTTTTGTCTTCTGTTTTTCCTCATAAGGCAAATAATATCTTTTTTCTTGCAAGCAGAGCAATTACAGTAACCTTTCAATTTTGGAAATTGAGTATTATTAGCTGATTCATCTCCTAAAATTTAAAGTCATGATAGTTAGAAAACTTAATCCAGATCAAATCCACCTGAAATATAAACAAACTTAAATCTTATAAAATTCAATCTGTCAGTACAAAATATTCCCGAGAAAAGGGAAACGCAAGCGTTTTTTCTAACCAGTGGTATACTGAAGTAAACACAACCTAGCCATATCACAAGGGAAAGCTTTAAGAAGATGTTACTGAGAACTCATGAAGCACCATCTCTTTTCCAATTTGAGACTTTTAGACAATTTTTTTAATACTACCACACATATCTGTACCTCTCAACAGAGAAAGCATCTCTGTTCTCAACTACACGGGCACAAAACCTATCCAGAAGAACTGAAGCAATTGCACTTGCATCACATCAGCCTTTCTGCCCGACCGAGTACAGTGCCATGATTATTGAATGCTTCCTCCTTTCTCACATGAATGTCAGACAACCATAAGAATACAACCAGGGAAGAAGCTATATACAGCTGTAGATATTCAACATTTCAGCTACAGGAGATGAGCCAAGCATCACCAGCCATTAGCAAAAATTCCAATCTGAGCATTTCTTTATTATCATTATTATTATTCTTCTCAGACACTACCATCCCAAAACTTTTCTAACCACATCTAGAGTGATTCAACATCTGTGCAAGGACTATACTCACTCACCTACGGCCTGCCTCAAAAGGCTGGAAATGAACTGCATTTCCTTAGCTACATTTTTTTCAAAGAACAATAAAACTACAGAATATAGATTTGAGAATACAAACAGAAGCACATTGTAATGTAGTTTTTCTGTTCAGGCTGATTTTGTACATAAAGAAATACTGAAATTTGTGTTTGTGTGCTATTGTGTATACAGGGACATATAAATGCTTATGCTTCAGTCTAAAACAGTCTATTGCAGAAAGAAAAGTCAATTCTTTATCTCTGGTAGTGTAAATGTGATAAATTGCTTGGTTATAGCCTGTCATTCAACTGCTTGGAAAAGCATAATAAGATTTTGTGCCAATATATTTTGTTACAGAACTCTAACAGCACATATACTTTGTCTGATGTCCCCTAACGGTTCTGAAACTTCAGTTCCTTCTCTCCTGTTTTTGTTACTATACCATCATTTATTCAAAGTTTCAACCTCTTCAATAAGCAGTATTTTAAGAACTTTTGTTAAACAAAGACTTTCTATATTCAAGTGCTTTTTAAAATTAATTCATACTGCCTTTCTTCTGTAAGTAGTTGGAAAGCATGGTTTCATCACCAGTTTTCCATCATTTGAAATCTAATAAGTTATTGAATCCAGGCTAAACAAAGGTCAGACAATGACTCATTGCTTTTGATCTGGGAAATGTTGCTTTTTGACATATTCTGTAATTGTTAACAGCTTTTTGACATAAGTGATCAGGGTATGAAGAATTGATGGCCATGTTTCTAGTGGTTTAGGATTCATTTGTCAATAGTCCACAGAGTTTCAATGAATATATTACCCAATGGTTTTTGTACTTAGTCCACAGTTCTGCAAAACAATGTTGCATTGCTTTATTTCATTGTATCTCTTATGTACTGTATAATCTCCTCCTTATTTTCATTGCTTATTATGAGGTGGTAAGAAGAGGCTATAAATGAAAACTTCAGAGTACAGACCCTCCAGCTCTGGGTAACTTTATTTTGAATCAGATCAGAATCTGCAGAAAACCTCCAAATGGTTCTGTAGATGGAGTGTGTGGAAATGTAACATAACAGCGAGGGTGAAGTCCTTCCTAGTAGTCCTTCTCCTAAAAAAAG
Source organism: Stercorarius parasiticus (assembly GCA_013396915.1). Classification (NCBI taxonomy): domain Eukaryota; kingdom Metazoa; phylum Chordata; class Aves; order Charadriiformes; family Stercorariidae; genus Stercorarius; species Stercorarius parasiticus. The sequence goes on from VWZL01003686.1 coordinate 97,713, forward strand.
AAGAGCAGACTAAGGCAAGATTAATCACCCACTTTCACAACCTCTCCCCAAAATTTAAACTTCAGAGGTGTTCCACAAAGTTATAGAATGGATCCTGTACTTGTTGCCTTTTATTCCGTAGCTTCAGCTCAAGTCAATTTCTCTGTACATACTGGAACAACGAACCACAAACCTGGCCTACTTTCAGGTCCAGCACCACACTTCTGCTAAGGGACAGTAGGTGCAAATGCCTCGCAGCTTAGATTCTCAGTAGAATGATGTCTGGGTACCCTGTATATTAAGTTCACTTTATCTGCACTTACTCAACAGAACTGAAATGGTAGCAGTGAAATAAAAGGAAGAAAACCCTGACTTTTAAGGTTTTACCTCAACATCGCTGCCAATTTCCCAGATAACAAGTGTGCTTTGAAAAACAGCAAATCAAAGACTACTTTCCTGCCCACCTGTAGTCCTCGCAAGACCCTCAACATCAAACTTTCCATGATAAAATACCTACCACCGTAATAATATCATAGCAAAACACCAAGAGACTGAACAGTTCTTGCATCTCAAGAACTGCACTTGCCGGATTATCACAGTGTCATATTAATTTGCTACCTATTTAAAGTTTAAAGAATCCTAATATGAATTGCTGCAAAAGAACAACCTTTAAATGACAGGGAGGTTTACACCACTAGAAGCAAGCAGTCCTCTCTGCCAGCATACAAGCTCCTTCAAGAGGGAAAGAGCTCTACTCTTAAAATGTGCTTAATCCTGACTATGAGGGATTACCTTTTAGAAAACTATCAGCTGAGGCAACAAAGAAAGAAATATGAAGGGAAAAAATAGAGCACAAGTCTGTTACTACTTTAAGGTGGGAAAAAAGTTCCTTGGTTAAAATCATGAGTGTCCATGGATTGTGAGGTCGCTAAACAAATGGAATAAGCAAATGTATTACTTTTACTGTATGGAGAAACATCTCTAGTATCAGGTTTTATGCTTTATTCAATGTGGCACTAGATTTCTGCAGTTTTTTGCTTTAGTGCTTCAAAAATTCACTCTATTGCATCATTCTTTTAAATGCCTTCATGCAAAGCTTAAGTGATAAAACACACACTCACTTTTCTCAGTGTGACCTCATCAGCTACAGTTCCAGACTTCGGGACTTCTAAACCATTGAGTCATTAGATGTTTCAGTGGAAAAATATTTAGTGCAAAAAGCCTTACAGTACCTCAGGTTACCTTTTATTCATTCCTTTACGTCCTGTTTTGCACATCCTCTATTTTAATCTCTAAAAAAAAAAAGGAAAAGGACAAGGAAAAAAAAGGTTTTCAGAGATCACATGAACAATCTTGTGAAAGTAAAGGCTTATTAAAACTCAGGAGGCCTACACTTAATTCCAAGTTCACTAGGGGAGCTTATGCTGTGGTGATGACCTTCTGAACCTTCAGGCGTTTTCTTCATGACCATATTCCTCACAAACTTGCCTCCATGATCCTTATTTCCAGCCATACTCTGCCACCTTCTCAAGTTTTCCATCTGCTGTTATTCCCTTGCTGTTCTTCCCTGACTGGTGCCTGAGCACCACCCTTTACCACCCATTCTCAGCTGCCTTCTTTCCTGAACAATTACGATTTTTTTCCTGTCTTTATATTTTCCCCCTCACACACCTGAGTCCCGCTCATTTGAGTCACCCTGCTCTCTTTTCACTTTCTGTGACTAATGTTGACCCTTTGACATGTCCTGGGAATCAAGAGATTTAAGGGAACCAGAAAAAATACCTAGGTATTCTGGATTTTCAAAGCTTTTAAAGAAATTTTCTGTATTCTATAACTGACTTTTTTTAGAAAATGAACATGCAAAAACCCCACATGCAAAAAATATATAGGCTGCATAATTTTTTAAACTAAGCAGAAAGAAACGAATACTGACACACTTATGTTTTAAGACTTTGAGAAACTAATTGGATGACAACGTTACTTTAAAAAAATTGGAGGTTGAATTGTGAGAAAATGAAGATCTCATTGCACTTGCAGGTAGTAACATCAGCAGAAACATAATTCAATGCAACAGGAGCACTGCTTCAGGGAAAAGTCTTTATTATCTAATCACTAATATAAAGCTGCATTATTACAAATATAAGTAGATGTACTTAATTCATCCCCTGGTTTCTAGACAGAGCAGATCTAGCCTTTAGCTTGAGGGTTTTTCAAAGTCCTTGGCTACAAATATTAATTTAAAATTTTCTGTGTCCAATTCTAGCTAAGAAGATGAAAAATTCATTCCCTCTACCATCTCCTGTCCATTCCTATTCCCGTTTTTCTTCCCTTCATATCTTCTCTTTGTCTCACATACACTCAAAGCCCTAATTTATGAAGTCTTAACTTACAAAGCTTTCTCAAAAGAAAAAAATCATATACATATATATGACAAATATATATAGATATAGATGCAAAACAACCAGAAAAGATCCCACTTAACCATGATATCCCTACATCGATGCACACCCCACTGATTTTGTGAAGAGGATGCGCTTATAATACCTGTGCAATAGAAGAGCTAGGGCAACAGATGACCCTGAACACAAATCAAATCTTTAGAAAACTTCTCTTCCAACTTCTCAAAAGACTCTACTTACCACGCACAACTGAAACCACCATCACCCACAAACTTTGACCAAATTGGGATAAAATTTTGACAAAACCAGCAAATAGTTCACATAGCACAAGGACAATCTGCTTTCCAAAAACTGTCAAGCACTGTCCTAAGCCAGTTTCTTTTTCCTCAGATGCTTGCTAAGATACTTTTTTTCCATCTGAGACTCCGGGGCTGTTTCAGTTAAACTTTCATTTAAAAAAAACCAAAAAACAAAAAACCAACCAACCAACCAACCAGACTCACCACCACAACAAAACTCCACAAAAACAACAAAAAAAACACCACCAAAAAAAAAAACCCACAACAAAAAAAACAGTTTTTTTTCAGTAGTGTCCAGTGACAGGACCAGGGGCAGTGGGCACAAACTGACACACAGGGGCCTCCATCTGAACATCAGGAAACACTTTTTTTCTTACCGTGAAAGAGACTAAACACTGGCACAGGTTGCCCAGAGAGTTGTGGAGTCTCCATCCTTGGAAATATCCAAAAGCTGTCTGGACACAGTCCTGGGCAATGGGCAGCCTGGTCCAGGCGACCCCGCCTGAGCTGGGGGCTGTACCAGGTCACCTCCAGAGGCCCCTTCCAACCTTATCTGTTCTGTGATTGTTACTCTCCACAACACTATAAAAAAATATTTCTGACTCATTTTAATAGTAAAAATGCAAAAGTATGTTTTCATTATTATTTTAGTTAGATCTGAAACACTTTTCATCAAGACTTTATCCACAAGGATTTTGCAACTTTAAGAAGAGTATGGATTTTCTTCCTCCCATCCCAAGCTGCAAGCCAAAACAGCCTGTAGCAATAAAAATAATTCTGGGGGGAAAAGAATCATTCCAAAGTACATATATCAGTATGGAAAACTTCAGTCTTTAGCACTACTGTATGTTTCAACTAAAGACTAGATCCAAATGCTCTAGTAAAGGGTTTTGCAAAGAGTAAACCAATTTATATAAGCACCTAATTTGCCAAGACAGAAAACCAAACAAAGACCAGAAAGAAAGCATACAGTAGTCTCAAATTTGTGATACAACAGACCTACCAGTATGTAATTTCTATCACTGGCTTTATACTTGTTTCCGAGATGTTCTACTCAGTATATTTTCTTCTACAGGTATACTATGTACTTGTAGACATTAATTAGGTACAGAGTTTAGGGTTCCATTTTATAGGTTGCTAATCCTTAACATTTTTGTTTCATAACCCTTGTGAAGGGATGCAAAGAATTACTTACCTGGGCAAATTAACACTAAAGGATATAGAAAAGACAGAAAAGGTAAAATAAAACCAACTCTGGCTGTCTAGCTGTTTAAAATACAATACTTATGAAAATAATTTGGAATTATAAAGATAAAATCACACTGAAATTAAATATAGTTAGGTTAGATAAACAATTCTCTCCAGTACAAACACAGAGAAAGAAAGTAGCATAGCATTCTACCTCCCTCTACTGGACTAGATACGTTATATTAATAACACCATAGTTGTAAAGTGCTTTCCTTCATCAGATTCTTGGACAGATTAGGCAATTTCTTTTAGCGAATTTTTTTTCTTTTCCATAAAAGAACACCTGAAAAAAACTTGAAATAGAAACATAACTCCTGGAAACCTTTTTTCTGAATGAAATCCTAAAACTGAAGGAAAGTCAAACAACAGAAACAGAATATATGCAACTGTTCAAAGCTTACAGTCAAATTTTCTTACGAACTGTTTCTAGAAATAGGTACACAAGTCACTAACTGCTGTTTGTATTATTCTCCCTGTCAAACTTATGCATTTTTTGCCCCTTGCATCCGCTAGATAAGCTGTATCAGAGACAAAAACTGAAAAATTTAGTAGAAGATGGAAGTCACCAGTTCTTAAGATGGTTACATAACTGACAATTTAAAATATATATTTCAGTACACGAAAAGACTTTCAAAAAAACTCAAAAACAGCAGCAACAAGAAAACTTCCATTATCTTACGTTGTAAACTCATCCTCATCAGCAACCTAGATCATACCTTTTTCTTCTCCTTCCTCTCAGGAAAGAAATAACCATTTTCCCTTGTGAATGTGTATTTTCCAACACAAATACAATCTTACTGCAGCTTCTTTGAGGACATTTTCTCTAGGTGAAATCTTTATCCCTAAACCACTGAAAAGACAACATTGCTTTCCATAACCATCAGTTACTGTATGTTGGTAATTTAAGTAATTGCTGATAGTGAGACTGCTTAGGGACAAACAGACAATGGATATCCAAATTGCCATCTCAGGAGATAAAAATGTTAAAGGAGGAGTCCTATAACGCTTAGTCAACTTTAGCTCTACACTTAAATCCAGATCTACTTGTTTGGGGGTACTTCAAGACTACAGGATGATTAGCACAAATGGAGAGATAGCAAGGACAAGAGAGTCTGGTCCTTTAGAAATTATTGAAAGTATAGAGGTTTTAGCTTCGGAATACGTGTTGAGGAAGCTTTAACTTTCAATAATGGAGAACCTGATCCCATTGAGCCTCTAATAGTTAAACAAGGAAATCACACGCAACTGCACAACAGACTTCAGAAAACACATCCTTCCCAAGTATCCCGTGATGTCTTGCAAGTTCTTTCCTCTCCTGATTTGCTTTATTGAATTTCATTTTCTAACTAAAGAAGAAAAGAAGAAGCTGGTTCATAATAAATACATAATTTAACCAATATATCAGTCAGAGAAAAGACTGACTGAAAAGACTGATTCCAGCTAGCAAGGAAACAGAGAACACATTGCTGTGAAGCAGAAGGATTTCTTTAAATGAAATACAAAGGTTGAAAATTGATATTACAAATGACGCACTAATTACCAGAATGTGCAAGACAATGAAGAAGCCTAACCCAGACTTCAGTAGCAATATTTGCAAATACACTACTAAATGAACATAAAAATGTAAACAAGAAATTTGAAAGTTGTTTTGTTCCATCCACTGACATACAGTGGCATTATTATTATACTCTTCAGAAAGGGGAAAAAAAGAAAGTGAGTGTATGAAGTAAGTTTTGAGACCTTAGTCTCCACTTGTTCCCAGCTTCTCATGGTTTCCTATACAAAAACCACAAAATCATGTTTCAAATGCAGTTTAGCAATGGAAGCTAGTGTTTTAAAGTAAATGAGTAATAAATGGATTAAAAAAAAATCTTGTACCACGTCTTCAAGATTGTGAATGTGTGGATATAATCACATTAGGGAAATCATTTTTCTGCCTTGGTCTATACATATGGTTTTAATATGTTTAACATGGTTTTAATATGTTTGGGGTGTCTGATAAATACATATATCAAAAAGGTGAAAAAAGAACTGCGTCCTGAGCAGTACCTGTAACACTTCAGAGAACTGAAAATATACAACACCACAGATTTACATTATTATTAGAAGTTCTTTAATTATTGCGGTATTAATTTAAGTTGGGGGGGCAGGGGAGGTGGAGGGAAGATGGGAAGAAAAAAGAAAGCCAACCATATCCTGGGCTGCATCAAAAGCAGCATGGCCAGCGGGTTGAGGGAGGGGATTCTGCCCTTCTGCTCCGCTCTGGTGAGACCTCACCTGCAGCGCTGCGTCCAGCTCTGGAGCCCTCAGCACAGGAAAGACATGGACCTGTTGGAGCGGGTCCAGAGGAGGCCACAAAAATGAGAGGGCTGGAGCACCTCTCTTACGAGGACAAGCTGAGACAGTTGGGGGTGTTCAGCCTGGAGAAGACAAAGCTCCAGGGAGACCTTAGAGCCCCTTCCAGTACTTAAAGGGGGCCTACAGGAAAGATGGGGACAAATGTTTTAGCAGGGCCTGTTGTGATAGGACAAAAGATAATGGCTTTAAACTAAAAGAGGGTAGGTTTAGACTAGATAGAAAGAACAGATTTTTTCAATGAGGGTAGTGAGACACTGGCCCAGGTTGCCCAGAGAGGTGGTAGATGCCCCATCCCTGGAGAGATTCAAAGCCAGGTTTGATGAGGCTCTGAGCAACCTGATCTAGTTAAAGATGTCCCTGCTTACTGCAGGTGGGTTGGACTAGATGACCTTCAAAGGTCCCTTCCAACCCAAACTGTTATATGATTCTATGAAAAAGGGAGAGAACTACAAGGGGAGGATATGAAAATGATACACTATTGAGGTTTCTCACCATCACTTTTTAGAATTCTTCACTGCTTCTCATTCTGGTTTCCTGCACATAAGAATAAAATATTTTAAAAGCTTTATGGGGAAAAATAATAGAGCATGTGTGTGTATTTATATACGCACATATACATGGAGAGAAAGGGAGTATGTCTAGCTTTTTTACTAGACTTAATTACTGCTAATAACCTATGAGTTTAAAACAGCTGAACTCCAGTGATGCGCTATTATTCATAGGAGTTTGCTAAAACACCCTGCACTTTTACTGAAGCGTTTATTATCCACTATGTTCCCTAAATGCTCAACGGAAGTGAATGAGGATGGCAGAAAAACAGACGACTGTGTTGTACCTTTGGGTAAGTACCTTCAAATACTAGTAAATCATCAAGGTTTTTCCAAACAGAACTAGTTAAATAAGACCCACTAAGATCTTTCATCATGTGACTGAATTCCTCTCTGTGTCTGTGGACATAATATCCATTTCTAATTACACAGAATGCAAAGCTGCTTTCTGAACTGATAGCGCCCAAATGTGCTGCATAGGATTCAAAGCTTATGAACTCAAAAGAACAGCGAGCCTGATTTACAGAGACACTATAGCAATGGACACTAACTCTACTACATTTTTAACAGCAACTGAGTAACTCTTCCATGCTTCATGCTTTTGAAAAAATCTGAATAATCAATGAGAATGAAATCTTCTCTTTCCTTCTCCAAGGTCATATCTCCTACAACTACATTTGAAATGAGCTGCATTGCTTTTAAATCAGTACATCCCTTCCAATTAATTATTTATTTAAAAAAAAAAAATGGTTTGAGCCTCCTATTCTCTGTTTTCCACTGTTTCCCATCAGAAGCTTTATCCATTAGAGGCTCCCAGGCGTATTCCCTGAATAAATTATAATTCTTAACTTACAAAGACGGCATGTCTCTAAAATGGGGTCAATAGGGAGAATTTTCAGACAGAGCTAGCCTGGTTGCTATTGTGGCAGTTCATGATTTATTAAATTTGTGGAATTTATTTCAGTTTGAAGACAGAAATTGCAATTAACTTGTTGAACATGAGAAACATGAGACTGAGTTCATGGTGCTGGACATAGCTTTACTAAGAAAAAACTAGAACAATGTTTGGAAGGTTTGTTTTTTCCAAGTGAAGTCATTTGAATAAAAAACAATATCCAGTGCAACTCATTGTTGATGAGTTTCTGGACTTTTCTTATACACAAATATGGATAATTCCAAATTGCAGCAGGTATACCTTTCTAAACTTGAAATAAAAGAGAAGTGGCCCACTTTTCTAAAGTGACCTATTCCATCAGCTTGCAATCTCGTTTCAAGGTGCAGACAGACATCTGTCACAAATAAGCAATGTAAAAAAAGAGCTGTATCATAATGACATCTACATAACAACCCTCATGAACGATAGCACATTGCCCCTATGTCACCAGCAGAGCCATGCATGAACAGATATGACACTTCTGTAGCTCAGAAGTCATTAAGGATATTAACTGTTCAGAAAATGTCTTATAGGGTTAAACATCTATACACATGTATACCCCGCTATATAATTATGAAGTACAGCCTGGCAGATGTGGGTGATGTCTAACAGGAAATTCTCCAAGTGTTTTGAGACTTTTCTGTCATCTGTCCCAGTAAAATTCAAGTCAAAGAGGAAGAGAGAAAATGGCACACAGATTGAAATAAGTAACAAATATGACAGCAAATAAAGTTACATTATTCATATTAAAGTTAGGCTAGTTACCAGGATGCAATAGTCTTCCAAAAAAAAAAAAAAAGATATGTATTCTAATAAATATGACCTATTAACAAGATTTCCATGTGGGTTTAATTCATGCACAAGCATACACCAACTTCTCTAGCCCCACAGCTTCCCTAAAACAGCACATTGACTCCCTGTCTGGACAGTGTGCTCACACCACCTGAAGTTAGGAGACCTTAATTTACTGGCAGTCTACTAAGATAACTACTGATATTTAATCCAGAAAAGTTTCATCTGGGTAATACTATCACAAGGAAAGTTATTTTGCACTGTTTTTTGATTTGTTTTTGTGGGGTTTTTTTTAATTTGTTTGTTGTTTCTTTCCTTTTTGAAACAACTGGGATTAAAAAGCAAGAATTGAGGATGTAGAGTTAACCATTACAAAATTAGTTGCATCAGAAAAAACATTATAGATTTCTGGTCTATTTTTACTTTCCAGGTTTCCCTACCAGAATCCTAGGATTATGCAACTCCTGGAAACTCTTCCTGACACAGAAATGTTTCTGAGTGCCACCTCCCTGCCTCACATCTTGATCAAATGCATTGTACTCATTTAGTAAGGAGAAGACCCTGAATCAAAACTAAATGTTATATCATAATAGCTAGGGAGGAAAAAAAAAAAGGGGTGGGGGGGGAACACACAGAAGATAACAGCCTTGCCTCTGGGGAGAAGCTCAGAACACTTCACTGACAATAAAAAGGAAATCATTTCATCAACTCTCTACTCATAAGAGGGCTGAAATTGTCATAGTCCATCTTCATCAAATGAATATTTCCTTTCTTCTCACTCCCCGTTACTCATAGTTTTGGTGGTGACATTCCCGTCAGTCCTAGGCACTGAGGAGTAAAAGAAACCATCATCTCTTTCATAAACAACAGCAGTCTAGTCTCTGTGGAGTGATACTTGTCCATGAAAGAATCATTCCTAATTGTTTCACTCCTTGTTAGACACAGAAAAAAAAGCTTCTGGCAGCAGCTAAAGCCTGACACTTACAGACAGACCCTCCCTGCTCTCTATGAAAGGTGTCCAGACCTAAGAATATTGCTGTCCAGGCATCGCAACCTCTTTAGTTTCCTGACACGATTTATTGCTATGTCGCAAAGTACAAATGGCTGCCAGCAAGCCAGAACTGGATGCAAACAACATTTCAAAACCTAATGAGAATGTCCTTGCAGAGCCAGGAGAGGGAGGGACTGAACTCTTTTTGGTAATCAATACAGCTACAGAAAACAGAGAGCATCCAAAGTTATACACTGCATGGTGGGTCTGAGCAGAACCACCTCAACAAAAAGGCTTCGTTGGCTGCAAAAACTGGAGTACAAAGATTGGCAGGGAAAAAAATAAAAAAAAACAAAAACAAAAAGACAGTTGAAGACAATTTGAGTGCAGCCAAAGAAAGAGCAGAGGGAGAAGCCTCCTTGCACACAGGACTTGCTGGGCTGGAGACCCTGGGGGATTTCTGAGCAAAGTAACTCAGAGATTCTGAGGAACAGGACCCCCATAATTTTTCAATAATAAAAGCAAAATTCAATTTAACATACCAGGTTCATTCCATAGACTGTTCATTTCACACTAAACTTATACTAAGTTTGTAAAACTGCTTCCAACTGTAGAGGACACATGGAAATAAATGTTTTGGTGGACTACTGAAGTCTTCAGAGGGCTCCAACTAAACCTACAGCTACTTGGGTGCTCTATATAAATATTATACCTGCACAGAAGTGGATACTGTATGCTTCAAACATTTCACGGTATGCTGGTGATCAGAAAACAGGTCTAAGGCTCATGCAAGTTTTTAGAATTTGAAATTCCAAATCAGGAAGAAAATCCAAGAATGTGGAACATTTTAATAGAGCTGGATTTGTACAACACTTTGGTCTGGAAACAGGAAATATTCTTCTGCCAGAACATTTGTATTTCTAAATTAAAAATTCCTCTCTAGACAGCTGGAGACACCTCATTGTCTCTTATATGATTTTTTTGTTTGTTTTGTTCCAGTCGGTTGAAGAACAGTCATAGCCTGGAAGTGCAAACACAGACTCAGTCTGTCTTTGGTTTAAACCAAAAAGCAGCAGTACTTTTTTCCCACACAATACCTAACAACTAATTTACAAAACACACATCCAATAGGACACAGGATGCAAAAAACTTAAAAGATATCTGAAAGATCCACAGATTCATGGATACAAATCTGTAGGAGGTTATTATGCACCACAGTTGGCCTTCCACCATCAACTCGGGAAAGTCCTAATCCACTAACTGCCAGAAAGAACAAGGATATGCTAACAGTAGGATCACTTCAAAAATATAGTTTTTCTTCACAATTTCCCTAGCATCTGCTATATGTCACTGTCCTACGAAGACATACATGAAAAGATTATTTGTACTGTATGGTTACCAGCATCACAGTCAAGAGGAGGATAATGACTACATGGTGATGAGGAAAATCAGAGTCAGAAATAAGCATGACCATAATACTACATACATGTAATAACAGACTGTACAAAGTTAACTGTACAAAGTTAACAGAAACTTTTTCTTAAATGTAAACAGTTCTGTCTTGCCATGGCCTGTTCTATTATTCCCATCCCAGCAGTAGTAACACAGGAGCCAGAATAAGAAATAAGCATCCTCTTGCCAGTATGCAAGTCTGCCAGAGCCACCACTTGCACTACAGGAGCATACGGTCCCGTTCCTATGAACCCCTTGAAATCTGGGCTCCCTGCAGCAGAAGTGTGAGAAGCACAGCTACATGACTCATTGGAGAGTCTGATGTGGTTATATTCTTCGGCCAGTGAACAGAGCCACCAAACATTTGTCACTGTCACAGCCTGTATTTTGTGTAAGAGGAAGAAAGCAAACGAATAATAGATTATGAAGGTTGGCTCTGAACTTATGCTACTGAATACAGGCAGTAGAAACTAGTTGTATGAAGCAGAGGAGAAGATAAAGCTTTGGCTGCACAGCACAGATTAGAAGACAGTATTAAGGTATAAAAAAAAAAGGGGGGTGGGGGGGGTGGGGGGGTCACGGGTTCCCGTTTCATTATTTACTTGAAATTCCAGATTAAATCCTTGCTAAAAGTGCTGGCAAGCTCAAAAAATAAGATTTCCCTTCCATACTGTTATCAAATATGGTGAATTTAAATAAGGCGTGCTTTCCCTATATGCTAATTTTTTTAAGATACTCAGGATTATTTGATAACGTGAAAATACTTTGGCTTGCATTTTTCACCCCTGGAGTGAAAGAGAAGAAAGATGTTTCCTTTAAAAACATAATGACTTTCAGAAAAATAATAAATTGTGTCTAGCACAGCCTGTTTTTCCTGTTAATGACATTGAGGCATTAAGCTTTTCTGTTAAAAGAGGAGAAAGTTATTAGGATCAAAACATTTTCTAATAACATGCTTTTTGCTACTTCTGTCTTCAAAACATTTCACCATTTTAATAAAGTAAACTTCTCTTTGAAAAGCAAGTTTTCCCTTTATTAAACTAATCCTGCATGTTCAACATAAAATGTTATTTTAATAAGCAGATATGTTACGGTGGCCTCTCAATAAAAGACCTATTTGTCCTAAGAAAAGTTTAGCCTACAAATTAAGAAAAGATAGGTGATTATTTTATGGGTAAAGCTTTCAGTAAGAAGCATTTTCAGGTTTTATTTTTCTTTTTAAAATGTGATGTTATTTAGACAGAGAGCTGGAACAGAGAACTCATTTGCTTTGCAAAGTAAAAGTCCTCCAGGAGAGAAATAAGTGGTATTTTTAAAATATTAATCTTTGTATTAATATGTATTTCTACATCATTCAGAAATGAAAATTGAACAGCATCCCCCTTGTTGCTGTGACACTCCACTGACGAATGTTACACAGGAAGAGGAGCACAACTGAAGACAAATAATACCATTTTCGCTGCAAAAGTTGATTTTGAAAATATCTGAGCACAAGCATCAACTTATGGCGAGCATTGCTTATGTTTGAAAGTGCTATAGGAATAAAACATTCACTTTCAAAAAGGTAAAATTACCTGTTCAGTTAAGCACTGCTATGAAATGCTAGTTGTGTACCTAGGACTACTTCATGCTTACCTAGAGGACATGCGAAAAATCTGGCATGCTGGGAAGCGATGGAGCAGGGGCACATGAAGAACTTGCTGCTTTGCTATATATATACATATGTGTTTTTAAACAGCTGTGCTGGGGTTGCTCCTTTCACTGGGGTGCTACAGAGATATTGGCCCCAGCGTAGGAGAAACTTCCAAACTCTGAGTCAATCAAGCTAATTGCGTTCTTCCTACCTTCACTTACCAAGCTAGTTTTAGTTCCCTCATTCACTTCACTTACTGTCCAGAACCATCTCCCAGCAGAGCTCCCATCAGCTAAGCCACTGATGGAGCGAGTGGACAATATGCACAATGGTGTAAAGACTAATTAGTAAAGTGCTGAGCTTTCAAGGAAGGCACTCCAGAATTCTACATTTATTGCTTATTTAATCTTTGTATTTGTTCGCAGAAAGTGGCACTGATAAGCAAAAAGCATGGTATCACTAGTAAAAGCACATACAGATGTTTGCTTTCCTCAATGCAAACATTTTCATTGCACATATGTGCATGACATTTCATAGTGCTCTTTGTTCACCATGTTTAGCAGGTTTTGGATTATGACCATTATCCTTGGAAGAACATGATCCAATTACAAAATTACATAAAGTATTTGTCAGTAAATATTGCTTAAATCGGACTAACATTAAAAAGGTCTTTGTTTAGGTGGGGAGGAAAAAAAACAAGACTCAAAAATCAACTAGGTTTAATCCTTAATAGTACTGGAACTGAATAACACTTGATGTTTGGGTTTTCCCACTATACTATTCTTGCTATGACATTGATTAGACCTAAGATTATTTTATCAAGATACATTGTTTTGGTAAATCTATTTCAACCTCACAAAAGAGAGAAATGAAATTTCATGTTGGAGTAAATAAAAAGTGACTGATAGCAACAAGATGATGGCAAACCATATTCAGGTCTGCTCACAGAAAATGAAGCAGTATCTTCTTCCACTACTCCATAACTTGGCCTGATGTGATCAACACAATTAAATCTGGGTTTTGCTTCTATTAGCCATTGCATGATTTATGCAAGATGAAACCCTGTTTTATTCTTCTCGGTATATTTTATACTTCGAGTATATAAAAAAATTCCACAGCATTAAGGATCATAAAAAATAACATTACTTGCCCATTTATTTTTGTCTATATAACATTTGTAATAAGAAACAGATTGCTATGCTTTTGTTTTACTCTGAAATGTTTCACAGTACCTGTTTTACATCACAAACTAAAAATACATAGATAATATTTCTATATATTGAGCATAAAGGATAAACTAAGATTGATAAATCCTGAAAATATTGTATTTTTGGTTAAAAAATAAGAAAAAATATGAACAGGGTCAACTAAAGAAAGCCAGTATTTGCAACACCCACTAGCACTATAATTTCAAAAAGTTTCACAGCAGTCTTCCAGAAAATGTACACAAAAAAAGTTTGTTTACTACAACAACAATTCTAATGTTTCAGGAACCCACAACTACAGTTTTTATCTACAAAAACGGTAAGTTAGAAAGATAAACAAACCTAGACAGATGTCAATATGTAGCAATATTTCCAGCATGATGTAGTAGTATTTCATTCTTTTTATTCCAGCACTATCAAGGTAGAACAGGGTAAACAGCAAATAAAGTATATTCACAAGTTTTCACTACAACCATGTCTTAGAACAGCTCAAAGCTTACAGTGCACCAAACTGAAATCAGTTCCCACATTAGAAAGCTTGTATTATACATACTACCAAGCTTTTCCTATATATTTCTTAATGGGAAACCTTGAAGGTAAGGAGCAAGAATGAAGAAACCCTCCTCAAAATTTCTGGATGAAGGTATAAGAGCAGACCAGAAGGAGACAGTTGGCCTGTGAGTGGCAAAAAATGGTCAAAGTGTCTGAATTCTGGTATCGAGAACAGATGGAGCCTGCAGCCATCCACATAATACAGAACAGAATCCTACTCAAAGATGGTAAACAAAAGCTTCCAACTCTCATCATGGACCACTGGCCAGTGAAAAGAAATTAAGAAGGTCAAAAAGTTAATGAATTCTTAATATTTGGGAAGAAAAAGATTTCCTGGCACCAGCTGTATTCCCTTTGAATGTTGCCTGTAGTATGTTGGTTTACCATTGATTCTATTTTCTTCCAAATACAAACACTGAAATACTAATAAATAAGAAAACAGTAGTAGGCCATTTGAAGAAACGATGAGAAGAGGAAAGAGAAAAAAGAAAAATATCCCCAAGCAGATCAGACTAGGCTATTAAAAAAAAGAAAGGCATGCTAACAGTGCAATCAAAACCTGTAGCTATCTTTGCAAGATCTTTTCTTTTTTTTTTTTTTTTTTTAAGATGCTGACAGAAACACGTCTCACAATAGGAGTCTTTGGCTCAAATGAATTATTTTTATACATTAGGAAGATACGCCAAGCTGTCTACTTTGATGGGTTTTGATCCCTACTGAATCAAGCAAGTTCCCCTATTAAATTCAAAGATTCTCAAATGTTCTTGTAAATTAGAGATGTACTTCAATGCTTCCAACAGTAAGAAAATACATTTTTTTGCTGCATTTTCTTTCCACAGAAATAACACATTTTCTGTAGGAAAGAGAGCTTTGCTGTAATCATGGAAGATGCTATTTAGGTAGTTATCTGACCTTCCTGTCACATTGGAAATAAAAAGACATTGCTTTTTCCCTTTTCAGAGAAATATGGCAATCATTATAAAGCCTTTTCCAGCAATGCTAATATGAATAATGTCAAAGGTACTAAAAATATAAATTAAATATATAAATAAATAAAACCCAGAACTTAACTTTAGTTACTGTATTGCTGTCACCTTAGAACCATGACACTGTGATTTATATACTTACAAAATAACACCAATTTGTGAAAATATTCCTAAATAGAAGTATTACAAGTAGATGAGTAAGTAATGTATGCCAGAGTTTTCCAACTCACTATCATTTACTTTTAATTAAAGGATATTTTCTTGCTGCAAGCATGAATGAGGTATTAGCAAAGACTGATTTCCAGTCACAGTTCCAAAAACTAATGATCTTTAATTCTTTATTTTTACTTATCTAGAAGAGTACATGGGTCCTTTAAGTATTAAGAAAAATTTGGTCTTATTGAGGGAAGACAGCAGAAGAAGACTTAAGGCTTGAAGGAGGACTTTGAGTAGAGAAGCCTATGAGAGAAGACCCGTTCCTCTAAGGTATCAGAGTTCTTGGGGTTATTCTTCACTTCTATTCTTGAACCATAACTAGCCAAAGACGCTGTGTATACCCATCCCAGAGAAGTAAAAAAGACTTGTTTGAATTTTTCTTCCCCTTGTTTGTCAATGGCGGTGCATCAGTTTATTTACCAAGGTTTCGGACCAAGAAACAAGGGCATGTGATCCACAGAGAGAACACTATTCATCTAAGCTATTCAGCTAGTATATTTGCTAAGTATAATATTCATAATTATCATCACCATAAATTCAGCTATCTACAAACACAAATGCTGTCTTTTAAGGCTATGCTCATTAATACAAAGAATTGCTGTCTGAAAGGTCTTTAATTGCTTGACTGCTGCCAATGGTTACAAGAGAGTACTTGACTGGTCTTTCAGCCTTCACGACTAATGTTGTCATCTTGCATTTCAGAATCCTTACATAAATCTTATATTATTACTGCTGGAGAGAGTAATATTTCAAAACACTCTCTTTTTTGCAGGGATTTCAAGGAAAGCTTTTTAAGTCTTTCTCATTTCATGTCATCTAGCTAGTTGAACTTAGAGCTTTTCCCTCCTACAAATATTCAAGCAAGTTTTGCCTTTCTCTTTCCTACCATTCATTACCGATATATACAAAGACAGATAAACAAATCCTTTCAGTGAACTAACAAGCAATTCATTA
Organism: Stercorarius parasiticus; assembly: GCA_013396915.1. NCBI lineage: Eukaryota > Metazoa > Chordata > Aves > Charadriiformes > Stercorariidae > Stercorarius > Stercorarius parasiticus. The sequence continues at coordinate 114,259 of VWZL01003686.1, forward strand.
GGCAACATTCTGTTACTACAAATTTTCAAATGGTTTTCTTCATGTACACAGCTTACTATTTGCTTCCTGAAAATAATTTAGAACAGAATACTCTGCTTACCTATTTGATACTTTTGAATTCATGTAATCTTGCTTAATTTTCTTTTACTTTGGTAAAGCTTGGGAGTTCTTAAAAAGCCTAAAACTCATCAATGGTGCTGCTAGTTCTCTTAAAGACATGATGAGTCATCCCCATCCCATAAACACTGTTCAAAAACATCAAAGTAATAGTTAGGTGGAATATAAACACATTTACTTTGATTGAAAACAATCAATAAATCTTTAAATTTTGTGGCGATTCATCCAACTAATGTCTTATAGATCTTTACATTCCCCTGAAAGGCATATTTGACTTACGGGACAATTACAATGCTTCTTACATGTATCTGCATATTTCAAGGGATTTCTATATTTAAGATAGAAGAATGACCGTGGTCAGGCACCAAGTTCAGATCAATCAACGAGACTGTGGAATCCTGGTATTGATTTGGGGCATGTCTGAAAGGGAACAACACCCCGTGATACCTTTCTGTCTTCACAACTAGAGTAGCATGACAAGGCACTGTGCTGCCTATGCTGCAGTAAGCACACAGGCTGTTACACAACGCAGCAGACAAAACATCTTAGACTTCCATTGACTGCACATTGGAAGCTAAACATTCCCATAATAATTGTGAGAGTTACAAGGGGTATAGTGGCTATGAATGCATAGTCTTTTAGCAGTTTCCTAAAAATATTGTCTAACTCACAGAAGGGATTTGACTGTCTGCCTTTACCCCAAGCAAATATCCTGACCGCTGAACTGTTAGAAATGGCAATGAAAAAGATCATCACCATCTTCTCCAAGTTTGTCTTTTAAAGGGCATTAAGAGCATTCAAATATTCTAGAGAATCAGGCCTGAAAAGGTAAAGTACCAAATATTTCCAAGATCAGTAAAAATTCCTTTTCTTTCACTTTGGTGTTTCAGCCGAAATTTAAAGATGGTCTCTCAATAACTGATTTGCCAGAGTCATCATCTGGTGTTAGTTTAGGCTGATTTAAATGGAATTACCACGCAGCAGGCAAGAACAAACCTACTTATTCCATTTCACTGGTCTTAGATTTCAGAATCTGAACTACATCTGATAAAGCCATGAAACATCAAGAGCAGAGGGTGGCAAAGGGGTAGCATGCAGCAAAGAAGTATACAAAGTGAGGAAATAAAGTGTGTTTCAATATCCACACATTCTCATTCCCAGAGACAAAGAAAGGGAAAAAATAGAGAGAGAGAAACGAAGAAAGATTTCATAAAGAATATTTAAAACAAAAGAACAAACAAAAAAAATGAAAAAACCAAAACCAAAAAACCATGAGAGTGGAAAGTTGCATCGAGGTACTGTGAGGAAAGATTGAGCTTTATTGGCAGAATCATGGTTTATACAAGGTCAAGCAAGGTCCACTATATTCTAAAAATCAGGCTTTGTCCTACTCATGTAATGAATCTGGTTCTGGAGTGTTATAAACTGGTATTTTAGAAGACCATTTATTATCTAGCATAAGCCGGCTTTTATTTATTTTCTCCCCAATTCAGGTCAGAAAGCAGAATTACAGAAGTCAGCTTAGTCTTTATGCATAAAACAGGAGCCGGAAACTTAAGCCTTTGCTTTTATTTGAAACTTACCCAAACATAATTCTGTTGTTTTCTGAGGAATATTAAATTCTGTCTACATTAAATAGTTATGCTAATGAAACTATTCAGTCCTCCAACCGCAAGTAAACTAAAGTTAGAATAAATCATAAGTTTTATACATTTCAGGAATAACTAAAAGGGGCAAGAATCAAATAAAGACTGCAGCTGCTCTGGGGGGGGAAAAAATGAACTGAAGGAAACATTTATTTTTAATAAAGCCAAAGGTTAATTTTTCGGTTTTACTTTTAAGCAATAGGCATTGCAAAATGTTATACTGTAAACAGACTCCAATAATAAGGCAGAAGGTGCATCACACCCTAAATTGACATACTTTGTTGGTGGCAAAGACGATAGTAAACTGTTTTATCACTGAGAGCAGCCAGCACTACATTTGGTTGTGACATGCTCTCATGCACTTACGCTTTTTCATATTCAGACACTATATACCTGTCCTTTAAAGTGGACTGTTTGATTCATCATCCAACTTCACATTCACAGTTTTAAAGATACTTCAGGCAAAGGGTGTTCTCTCAGTTGATCTGTTTGTTGTTGCAGCACCAGTACATTTTCTATGCATAATCCATTACTTAGGGCCAAAAGAATAATCCAAAAAAAAAAAAAAA
>VWZL01003686.1:116615-276043 GCA_013396915.1 Stercorarius parasiticus
TTCTCCAAGATCCTCATAAACCTATCCAGCTGCATCACAAGCAGCTTTTACGTACCTCAAAGACAACCCTCAATATGTCAAAGTCTTAATACCGTCGCACATCTTTAACTGACTTATTCCAAAAAGTGAGCAAGAAGAATGTTTCCTCTAACATTACCAAGCAAGATCTACAGAGTCACTGCAGAGCTCACAATTTTGTGCAGATGGGTTATATTTTGAGCCTAGTGTACTATTCTTTTGGTGTTCAGGCTTAAGTTGCATAAGACCATTATTTTAGGTTACCCAACAAGTAATCTGTATATGCAAATGCCACAGACTTTCGTTACAGAAAAAAAAAAAAAGAAGTTAATACAAATTTCCAGACTTTTTCCAAATTCTAGTTTACATTTAAAAGAATGCATGCATGCACATGTATGCACACACACAAGGAAATCTTTGAGCAACCTGGTCCAGTGGAAGGTGTCTGCCCAGGGCAGGGGGGTTGGAACTAGGTGATCTTTAAGGTCCCTTCCAACTCCAACCATCCTATGATTCTATGAAGTCATATTGGGATATCCCAAAAACTTGCCTATTAGGTTCTCAAAGTCATCAGTTCAGTTCATGTAGTTATGTATCAATAATGAAAGTGGTCATGCAATAATTTTATCCACTATGCAATTGCCCAAAGACAGAAGCAAGTACTCAAGACCTTTCCAGACTTTGGCAAGAAAGCATAACACATATTCAAAAGGACAATTTAGGGTTGTGCAATAAAACAATTTTTCTTGACTGTTAAGCCACACATCTGGTCAAAGCTGCTCTAGCTAAAGTTTCAAGTTTTCAGAAATGTAGTGACACAGACTGTCCAAATCTAGCCTCAATTATTTAGTAAGTGAATTAGATGTGACAGACATTTGCCTTGACTATCCAGAGGAATTGCAATTTTTAAGACTAGTGCTAACAAATTATTTATGGATTACATTTTTTGAAAATTTTAATTTTCACATTTCAAGCTACAGAGAGAAGCACCAATGCAGACCATTCATATATTTGGTGATAATGGAAGTAACTGTCTGTGTGTTATGCCAGTGAAGTTAGCTGCTGGAGAATTAACCTGTACAACACACAGGAAAAATACTTTAGTACTGTTTTAGCTACCCTAGCTTTAGGATCTGTGACACATTTCCACTACCACCACCACTAAGAAATATTTGTGATCCTGACCGATGCAAGCATAGGCAGCTTTGCAGGATGGCAGCTCATCTCTAGATTAGGTTAACCAAGAGGCTCCAACCCAGATGCTAGTCACCACAGCTGACTTCATAACAAAAACATAACTAAAGAGGCCCGAATTAGTGAGAAAACAGTTACCTTGGTCCAGAAGTCAAAGCCCAAATCACTAAACAGTAGTTCATTTCTAACAAACCTCCCAGGGCCTGACTGCATGCAGGAATGATAGGTCAGAGATCCAGCTCTTCAATGCTGTGCATTTCAGTCTCCCCATTTTTAGAAAAAGAGACTGCAAGAAATTATTTAGCTGCCTATTTGAAAATAAGGGAGAAGGATGGAATTAAGTGACTCCGTAGGAAGATTTCATATGAATCCAAATATTTTATTTATGAAGTTCCATTACAGTGATTAAGATGAAGTATGAGTTTTTTCTTAAAAGCCAACAATTTCTGCAGGTAGTCCCTTTACCTATGAGTTCTGCTGATAGTCCAGTAGCTACAGTTACAAATTTATGCCCGTTTGTCCGTCCCATAAAAGCACAACCTAAATGACACTGTAGTAGCCTTCTATGAAACGAGAGTTGACTTCACTATTGATTTTTGCACCCATTCGTATGAGCGTAAGAATTCATGCTTGCTGGAACACTCTGACACTGGCATGTGTTTACTCTACTTTAGAAAGAAAATTAAAATAGACAACATGAAAACAGAATATTTACCAATATTACAGTAGTCAGCATTAAGAGTCATTTAAAATCAAAGAAAATTAGCTTGCATGGGAAAAAAAAAAATTTCTTCATGCTTTTTTGGCTAATTCCTGTTCAGTCTTTATTGTCAGCTCCCAATCACAGTCAGCTAATACCACCCAATTTCCTGAACCTATATAAGGAAATATCTTTATTCTGTCTTCAGCGTATCTGTCATGTTTCCTTGTTCTCACAGGAAAACATGAGACAGTAGAATGACAACACAGGTCTTTTTTTTTAATTGTTTTATTATGTGATTAATGGTAATTTGTTTTTATGTTAATTCCTAGTAATCTGCATGGGAAGAGTCTCATGAAAGGTCCAGTACAACACTCTATTGAGTCCAGTTTGGTCTTTTTCATTAAAGCTTTGCAAGTTTCAACTCACAATATTCAAAGGGCTTTAATCTTTTATTTCTACTAATAAAAGTCAAATATAAATATAATTACATTCCACAAAGAGTTCATGTTTGCGGTTCACTTCAAAAAATTATTCACAGACAATTGCAAAACATTCAACAAAATCTCATGATTTTGAGGAGGTGAACAAATCACCTTCCCGTGTTCAGACGGTCCCAAGCCAAGAGATTTAGAAATCTTATCCACCTGATAACACAAGGAATTAATTTTCCAGTGGGGGATAATGTGCTCTTCCATGAACTATCCAGAAGTGTTGAACAGTGCATGAAATTGAAAATGAGCAAGACCTTACTAATCAAAAGTAACAATAAACCTTGCTCTCTATCACAACAATTCACGAAGCTGCACTCAGAAATCCTCTGGCTTAAATATAACAATCCTATAATCAATTTTTTCAGAGCTACCTTATAATCAGGTGTTCTTCCTCATGTCAGCACTTTGTAACACTTAAAATTCTTCATCAACTATATTCGTTTTATTGACAACTTTCAATAAAGAGTTTCACCCACTTCTGAAGCTTTGGCTCTGCATCTCTTACCTATACATTCTGCCTTACAAGACCTAAACAAAATCTACAAGGTAGACCCTATGCAGACCCAGTACTTATGACATGAAATTCAGAACTATCAATGGAATTATTTTTTTCTTTACAGCAAAACTATTTTTTATTGCTGTTACATCAGTTTTCAAGGGCTGTTTTCCAGCAATAGAAATCTATTACCATTTTTTCATAATATAACATCTCATTATTTCCTTTAGAATATAGCTCACAGTAATATGAGTAAGAGTAACAAATGACACAAATAGAAAATTAGTAAGATGGTCAGACACTGGAATAGGCTGCCCAGGGAGGTGGGGAGTCACCATCCCTGAATGTGTTTATGAGTCATTTAGATGTGGTGTTAGGGGATATGGTGTAGGGGAGAACTTTGTAGAGTGGGGTTGATGGTTGGACTCGATGTTCCCAAGGGTCTTTTCCAACCTAAATCATTCTATGATTCTAAGATCTTGCTTTTTAAGGAAATTGATCTGCCAGGAGATCTCTGCATTTGAAATATCACGAGATCCACAGAATCATAAGACTGAGTGACTTTGCTTTCAGAAGGAAGACAATGGGATTCATTTTTCTCATCTGACTGTCAGTGCAAAAGTAAGAGGTGGTGAAAGCACTGAAGAACATCAGCTGCCAAATGTCACCATAGCCCTGCAAACAGCATATATGGTGCTGGAGGGGGAAAAAAAACCCCACACTTAAATCTTTCTTTTTCACATTTTCTTACAAGGTCTTTCCCATAACCACCATTCTCCTTTGCTGTCAAACCCTGCTAATCATCAGAGGCATTGCACACGGACCTTGTTCAGCCAGACTATTACTATTTCTAGCTTGTCTGAAAGCATGTAGAGCGCACAGAACTGAACACCCAGGATCAAGGGGAGCTCTCAGGCAAGTAGAAAAATGTCTTGAAACATTTCAGGTAGAGATATTTCAAGCTTGGAGATTTAGTCCGAACTCTTGGCACTTGAGAGCAAACACAGCTAATGCCCCCCTGCCCAATGCACTTTCTCGTGTCCCAAATGAAAACAAATAAGCAGGGAAATTGTGGCAACAAAAAGGGAGTTTACCTCTCAAGTAAAAAACAAAACAAAAAGAAAAGCCACATACTTTACATATTCATTGTTCTTTATTACTCAACGCGTATTAGCTCTCCAGGTTGTACTTAGAAGTTTTTACCAGGACCAGCAATATGCAGTGCCCTCAAAGTAAAATGCGGGGGGGGGNAAGGCAAAGAGACTAATACACAGGATGCTGGCAGATACTTTAAGAAAGAGAGTCTGTTAAGAAAACTGTCTCAAGTGGGTATACAAGAGTTGCCTTCAGTTCAGGATTTTTCTCTGCAGAACTAACATCAAAGAAATTATCACCACCAAGGCTAAAACTGATTGAAATGTACTGTCATACATCATCAGTTATCAAACCCTAGAAGGCAACCTTGTAAAATTTGGGAGCAAGTCTAGGAACAAGCTTTTCACATTACTGTACAGATGACTTCTATGAGGATTAATGCTCATTCACAGCTATTGGACAAAAACACAGAAAGAGTCATGAGACCAGCGTGTAAATCACATTTCCCCCCAGGCGCCAAGCTGTAGTCACACTTCCTCTCATACTGTTTTCCCCAAAAGAGCTAAGCTTCTCCAGAGGAGTTAGGGGGTGGTATCCCTTCCTTCACACCTTCATGCCACACCACAAATTTTACTACTTAGGATACTCTCCAAGGACATGGAAATACCGTTTTGAAATCCCTTCAAGCAGGGCTAGAAGTCATCTTCTTCCCCAAAAAAAAAAATGCTTCAACCACTTGGCTGATAGACTAAGCAAGAGTAATTCACGCACACAGAAGCTTTTCCTCTTCAGAACAGGGAATTAGGTATCTACAGTCCAGATTTTAAAGCTCCAGTGCTCAAAGAAACCCTAACCTTGCTACCCTGAAATTTAGCACTCCTCTATTAATTATTTCTATGTAACAATATACTGTCCATGCTGGCATGAAGGCAACCCCTGTTCAGCTGTTTCTCCCACGACAATGATGATGATGAAGTCATCCATTCCTAAATAGTCTAGCTACTGCCGTGTAAAGACAGACCATTTAAGCTCTCAGCCAACACAAATCTTCCAGTGGATTCCCCTTAAATCTTCATCTCAGGACCTGACAGAAAGAAAAGGAAAGTAAGGTTCAAGTTGTTGCAATTAAAGGATCTTAACTCCCTGCTGCATGGAATGAGAAGTTAATCTAAAGGAAAGCATTATTCAAAGTAGCTGAAACAGTTAGGACTCTCAGAAAAATATAAAAACCATCTCCTTATCACAAGTTGCTTAATCTTCTAGGAAGAAATGGGTAGAGACACAGTAGCAGGCTAAAACCAAGGTGGGCGAGGGCAAGTGTGAAAGAACTGAAGAGGGCTCATGGCTCTGCATTGTGCGGGGCAGTGTGACCAAGCTGAGGGGCTCACAGGTGAATTAAACGAATAAAAGCGTGCTCTAAGTAAGTCCATCCTTCGCAGTCTTTTTCTTTCTTTATGGTCAGAGTCAAAAATTAGATGTTCTTTTGCTCGACATGAAAAAGAGGTAAGGAACATATGCAGTAGTTTGTGAAATTTGATAGTGAGCAGTTTACTAGCTTTGTACACATGCTGAAATCACTTTAAGCTGGTTTATCTGCACATTTGCTGGCTCATAGAATTTGCACTTGCAAAACCAGCTATTGCTCCTATCTTGTAATGGGATCTGTGCAGTCGGCTCTCCTGCAAAGCATCTTATTAAAACTTAATTTCTGTGTAAGCAGATCTTTTTGCCTGAACAGCCTTCGTGTTCATAAGCTGTGCAAGGGAAAAAGTATCTGTAAATATGGGACGTTGGAAGCTTCTCTGGAAAATTCAGAAGACGCTGTAAACTGTCCAAGCCAATTATCACTTGTTTACTTCTTTACAAAACAGCATAGGATGCTGAATCAGCACAAGCAGGGGAAGAGCAAACAGACAGAAGATCTGCAGTTTCCCAATGATATCAATGGTCCCTGATTCAGTCCCACAGTGTTTTACAAGAACATCTGCTTCGTAGCAATTAAATTCAGTACAGAGACATGGATTCTAGAACTCCTAATGGTTAACAGTATGCTTACTTTGAGCCAAGTATAGGTAAATATTTCTGGATCTTTATATGCAACTCAAATGTCCAACAAGTCACATTCATGTTGTTTGTGAATGTGAAAACAAGTACAGAAATGCTAAAATATCAAAGATAAATTTGAAAATTGCATGCAATTTTTGCTTTTGTTTTTTCGGTTGCTTTAAACCCTGTAGTTCTGTTTATGGCTTCCAAGGAAAAATAAATGCCATATACAATAGCACTAGCTAAGATTACACAGGATTACTGAGAGAAAACTGCAGAGCGCTAGCAAGGGGAAAAGGGGATGGAGTCATAACCTTACAGGGGTTGAGAAATAAAACTCATAAGGTGGAATGAATTTAAAACATCTGAGACTGGATCTAGAAAACCAAGCAGGGAGAAGCACAGAGATAACAGGAGCTGCACATTTAAGTTTAAAAAGTTGCTGTTCCTGTTACTAGAGCTGGCAGCCTAATGCCATCCTAATTCATGTATTAATTTACCTTTTGTTATATTAAACTCATATCTTAGTTAAAAGCTCTGAATCAGACCTCTTTAATCATCTTAGCATCTACATGGTTCCAAGAGTAGACAAAGAAATAGGTGAGTGTTAGGAAAGGAAGTGAACTACAAAATATTCCCAATCCCAGTATGCCAGCACAGCTCAAAAATTCAGACAGAAAATCTCCTTATTGAGAAAGCTGAGCTACTGGAAAGGAGGAAAAAGAAGCGTTAACTATTATTTAAATACTTCTGGCTTTACCTAACTTTACATTTTTATTAGACTGTCAGCCATCAGATTTGTAGAATACTACCGTTCCAGAAAAAAGAACTTGTGAATGTCACATGACAAACCAAAAGGAGACACATCTCTTCAAAAAGATTTTTTTTTAGCAAAAATATCAACAGCAGAACCTGTTATATATGTAAATATGAATAGGAATTTAGATCTTATCCAAAATTGAGATAAATTTGTCTTTTCAAAGACCTAAAAAAAAAATCATAGAATCATCAAATCATCTAATCATATAACAGTTTGGGTTGGAAGGGACCTTTAAAGGTCATCTAGTCCAACCCCCCTGCAATGAGCAGGGACATCTTCAACTAGATCAGGTTGCTCAGAGCCCCGTCCAACTTGGCCTTGAATGTTTCCAGGGATGGGGCATCTACCACCTCTCTGGGCAACCTGGGCCAGTGTCTTACCGCCCTCATTGTAAAAAATTCCTTCCTTACATCTAGTCTAAATCTTCCCCCTTTTAGTTTAAAATTATTACACTTTGTCCTATCACAACAGGCCCTGCTAAAAAGTTTGTCCCCATCTTTCCTGCAGGCCCCCTTTAAGTACTGAAAAGCTGCATTAAGGTCTCCCTGGATGGAGCCTTCTCTTCTCCACGCTGAACACCCCCAACTCTCTCAGCCTGTCCTCATAAGAGAAGTTCTCCAGCCCACTGATCACTTTTATGGCCTCTTCTGGACCCACAGCAACAGGTCCATGTCTTTCATGCACTGAGGGCTCCAGAGCTGTGCACAGTACTCCAGGTGGGGTCTCATGAGAGCAGAGCAGAGGGGTAGAATCACCTCCCTTGACCTGCTGGTGATGTTTCTTTTGATGCAGCCCAGGATGCATTTGGCTTTCTGGGCTGTGAGCACACGTTGCCTGCTCCATATCTCTCCAATTTAGAGAGAAGGATGTTATGGTGGACCATGTCACAGGCCTTACAGAAGTCCAGATAGACAACACCCATAGCTCTTCCCTTGTCCACCAATGTAGTCACTCCATCATAGAAGGCCATGAGGTTGGTCAGGCAGGACTTGCCATTGGTGAAGCCATGCTGGCTGTCTCGAATCACGTCACTGTGCTCCATGTGCCTTAGCATAGTTTCTAGGAGGATCTATTCCATGATCTTGCCAGGCACAGAGGTGAGGCTGACAGGTTGGTAGTTACCAGGGTCCTCCTTTCTACTCTTTTTAAAAATGGGTGCAATGTTTCCCTTTTTCTAGTCACTGGGGACTTCACATGACTGAAATGACTTTTCAAATATGATGGAGAGTGGCTTGGCTACTGTTATCAGCCAATTCCATCAGGGCTCTGGGATGCATCTCGTCAGGTCCCATAGAATTCTGTATGTTCAGGTTCCTCAGGTGGTCACAAGCCTGATCTTCTCTTACAGTGGGAGGGACTTTGCTCCCCCAGTCTCCGTCTTGTGGTCCATCCACTTAAGAGGTGTGGGAAAAGACGTTGCCAGTGAAGACTGAAGCAAAAAAGTTGCTGACCACCTCAGCCTTCTCCTTGTCTGTTGTTAACAGTTTGACAGTCTTTCTTTGACCTTCCTTTTCTGGCTGACATACCTGTAGAAGCCCTTATTATTCTTTGCATCCCTTGCTAAGTTCAGCTCCAGCTACGCCTTGGTCTTCCTGAACCCATCCCTGCACAACTGGACAGCATCCCGATTCTCTTTCCAGGATACCTGTCTCTGCTTCCGCTGCCTGTGCATTTCCTTCTTGCCCTTTAGTTTGACCAGCAGGTGTGGACTCAGCCGTGCCAGTCTCTTGCCTTCCTCAGTTCTAAACTCTTAGTGCCAATATTCATTATCTAACATAGGTACGACTGCCAAACACGTTATATCCTTCATAAAATTCATATGACAATGAAGCAGACCAAAAAAATTATGCTACATTACAGATCACGACTGACGGTTATTTACTTAAACACTTTTCATGAGAGCAGGCCTTCAAGGATACCTCAATAAGTGCAGAGTATCCACTATTTAACAGTCCTGCGGCAAACAGTATCAACTGTTAAAACATGCCTAGGAATCCTGAAGAACATTAGTAAATTATAGGGTAGCACCTTGGAAATGGGAGTTGTCACTTAATGAAGTATTGCTTAGGAAAATATTTTGAAGAGGACTATAATAATGTAAGCACAGATGTTAAAACAAACAAGGATATTGTGGATTCATACAAACACCAGAGAGAGAAAACAGAAAATGTACTGAAATAAATAATCAGGAGTTAAAAGCTATGTAGCTACAAGGCATCATTTGCATTTATGTGAGCACAGAAAACATTGCTTTTAGGGTAACTCCGCTCATTTCTGTGAAGTTCTTACTGAAGAAAAGTTAAAAACAAGAGCAGAAATGTATTCTACTGTCCACTTTCCCATGGGACAGGACGGAAAAGATGCAAAACCAGACAGGGGACCAAACAGAGTAATGAACAGAACTGAGAAAAAAACAATGCATGCTATAAAGGCCAGGACATGTGTTGTCCCTGACCGTATAACCCAAAATTTAGGTATTGTTCCCCTGCGCTTTCTTCAATTATGTGCATTTGTATACTGAAGAGACACTAAAGAAAATAGACTGCATAGACTAGACACACAACAACACTGAAATGTTTCTATACATTTTTTATTTTCATCTAATCTCCAACTATACTTCATAGGTAAACTGGAAAATCCCCATAGCCTGCTCTAGATCTTAACATGCTGGCGTGTGTTGGGATCTCTCTAAGCACATCTGAAGAGACAAACGAAACATGTGCTCTGAGTATAACCTCACTGAGCTGCCACTTGCTCCCTAATGTTATGCATTTTTCATAAGCAGAGGCATTTTTAAATGACCAGCACAGCAGTCAGAACAATTTATTTTCTTTTTAAGAAAAGATTACCTTTAAAAATGAAGTAAAAAGTTAGAAATAATTTTATATTAAAGCCCCAAAGAACAATTAGCATGTTCTTAGAAAAGAATAGGCAGATATATTTCTTAAATAGCTGACACACATTGCCTCAGAGGTATTTCTGCTGCACAAGGGCGATAATTAGATGCCACTTTAAAGAAGCATTATGTTAAACACAAACTAATGAATGCATCTTTACGTCAAGTAGATTAACCTTAATATGCTTCATTTTTATGCAGAAATCACAATGAGTATCTGGAGGTTCATAATTTCCTCTGATGCATAAAACTGTGGAAGCAGCATGTCTCAAATCCGATTTCATAAAGCAAAATAGCAGCTGCCACTATGTAGGTTACTGGCAAATCTCATATACAGGAGGAGTTTCTCCTAGTTCTGTATTAGCTACATTGCTCTCTATGTGAATACAAGTGCACATAGAAAAACTTGCTTTTATCCATTACTGAGAATGTTAACTGCATGAGAATCAGGAACTGTCAAATTACATACCAGTGTTATCAATTCAGATTAAACTCCTCTTTAAATGGTAAACCTTGCATGTGTTTCAAATTCCCTCAAATTTTCTGAAGCTTTAAACTGCAGGGTAATATTGGTATTTATAAAGGAACTAGTTGTTTTTTCTGCAAGCCAAATAACTAACTATGTAGATTTTTCACAATAACTTATGAGTCTAGATAGAGTTGGCTGCAAAAAGCAGAAATTTTTACATTCCTTTAATTCTGAGGTAGACAAAAAAGCCTACAGGTAAGAAAGACAAATTATATGACAAGATTAAAACCTGTTATGTTGTAATACTTGCTTATCTGATTTTTTTTTTATATAAGAATATTGAGATCTATTTCACAATGGCAGAATATTATATTCTATAGAAGTAATGGTACATTTTAGTCTTCTCAAAATAATTTCATTCAAGTTTTTATGAAAGGGCATTCCATTTTACCGCAAAGACAAATCCCCAAAATACAGATTCTTATATGTTTAATGAACAATTGCTTTTGTTATTTAAAACTAACTGGAGATAAATGATGACTTGTGGAATATTTACATTAAAGGTCTACTGAGAATATTAATAACATGGACAAAGTTCCTTAGCACACTTTGGTTCAGTTAAAATATCTTACTAGCAGAAAAAAAAAAAATCATGGAAGAAGCTCTAGATATAGTAAATTCAAAAAGAAATATTCTGCCTGTGATCTGCTAAAAATCACAAGCTATCAGGTCAAGTTAAGCAACCAAACCTCTCTGGTTTTATACATTATCTTCTAGATTTTACATGAAGTAGATTAAAATGATGTGCTGAATTACCATTTCTGGAAGTCCACTTGCCTCATTAGCAAACAAATATAAATTCCAAGATCAGTTCAGCTATATATATAGGAAGGTGTAAGAATGCCCTGTCCCTTCTCCAGTACCCAGCTGATTGCAGTTCTGCTTCCTTCCCTGGATGGGCAGCCTTAGCAGCAGCGCTCCCGCAACAGGGAGCACTATGGGATTCCCAGGTGACAAAGGGACACATTCTGCTTTCCACTCTTACCTCGTGCCTTTATGTTGGCTAATTATGCAAAGCGGGAAAAAGAACAAAATAAAAAGTGTTTCTTCTGCCAAGAAGGTGGAGTAGTATGAGCTTTGTAGTAGACAGAACAAACTGCTGTATTCACTTGCTAACAAGGCTCTCATAAAAACACAGTAACTGCTAGCAATAACTCACTCAGTGTCAAACCATGCCATTATCTTCAAAGCGGAGTGGATATGCTGCTCCTTTGCAACAGGGACTTTCACTGTAAAAGAATTAATATGTCTATATACCTGCTATTGGGCTCATGCCAACAGGTGTAGAATTATATAGTGAGAACATGCTTAAATTAAAATGTGCCAAAGGAAATAAAACATCTTCATCCACTACAAACATACAGCTACTTCAGGCAAAATGGAAAAGAAAATGCTTTAAAAATCTTCTATTAAGCCGCAGTCTCTTTAATCTTATTCCTGCTCCAACTGTGAATATAAAAGAGAGTAAATTATTATTCCATGTTCCTCTATATGGAATTTGTTACTCAATTTTTCTCATATTAATTTCTTTTTTATCCTCTTTATCAGAATTTTGATGAGGAAAAGAAAACACATACAAAGGTATTAGAGAAGGGATACAGTAAGGTGTAGCAGAGGAAAGATGAGTTGCATCTAGAGGTCCCAAACATAATCAGGGTTCAGTTGTGCTCCTCATTTTATAAACATAAAATAAGGGGCAGCCTTGAAAATCTTACAAGTCATATAGATAACTAGATCACAGGTGACAGAAAATAAATGTTACCATAGTTTTATAGATGGGAAACAAACACGAAGTCACAGCAGAATTTTGCATCAGAGTTAAAATATGACCCCAAATCCCCAGTGTCTGTCCCAGTGGCTCCACATAAAATGGAATATTCAAATAAATGCCAGAAGAAATGCCTTTTTTGTTCTGTACGAAGAAATCTCTTTTTAGGATTTGACGGTTTTCTTTAAATATGTTTGCATTACTATGCAGCTCACAGATGGCTATGTTCTATGAAGAAAACACTTTTATAAAACAGCGTACTTTGCCAGAGGTGGTATAGAATTCTCTCCCCAATTACAGATGATGCAAATTTGAAGTAATAGAAACCACGCTGACTCTTCAGTAATAGGACAACGCTGAGATCTTTTACAGAAAACACACAGCCATGTCTTAAAACAAATATATCTGGTTAGATATTGATCGTGTAATCTCCATGTGCAATAACTTGTCTCAGGTTTTATTTTAATAGTCCTACAATAGCATCAGATAATCATTACATCCTCCAGTAAACGTTTCATCTTTTCCCTCAATTATAGCACTTCTTTGAGGCTATATCCACATTTTCAAAAGCAAACCTAGCTAAATATTACAAATGGCATAGAAAGACTATTTTCATCCTTTTTTAAGAACTCTGTATCTTCTTTATACTTCTCTGTTGTAGTAGCCTGATCATTTGTCAGCAGTAATTGGGATGACAGGATTCACCTATAGAACAATATGAGAAATATTTTTCCCAAAAAAATCCTGAAATATCCCCTGCTTAGGAGAGCAAGAAACAATTTAAACTGCTGTTCCATAAGAATTACACTAATGAGTGCCATCAACAATGTAAAATTTTCATAGTTTGGTTACTTACGTAAAATGTGTCATCATAGGTTACAGGAAACTTTCTACTATATCATCAAAGATATACTGATTAGACAATTAGCTGTGTGTATAAGTCGCAGCTTCCAACACAAGTATGCAGTCAGTAACTCCAATTAGCAAAGAACTGGTTGGTAGTAGCTAAGATATCTTGTAGCCAAAGAAATGGAATGTGCAGCCTTTTCCCTTGTTGATGACAGAGCAGAGCTCATTATCTATGCAAACCAACACCAAAAGTATTCTATGTTTCTACCACTTAGATGATAACAGAGAAGGGGCGGGAAAAAAACAGGGGAAAGCAATGGAAACAGTGATTGCAGGCACGTTGGTACCCAGTGATGTCTTTTGTGTATATATTTATACAGTTAGTTTGAAGTTAGTTTGGTCTTTCCTACTACACCAAAATCAGAAAGGTAGCCCCACCTGGCAATAAGAGAATGCAGAGGAATGTGATTTTTATGGAAGAAACTGCAGAGGAGTAAAGATAGTTAGAGGCTTAGATTTATCACAGGGGCTTGCGAGGACTTCTGTCCTCCCTACCCTGTGGCAAATCTCACTAGTGCCTTCCTGCTATCTACATCTCGATTCCTTCAGAGCCAGGGAGACACATCATACACAGCAGCTAGAAGCATGGGTATGGCCCAACAGGAGGGAGAGGATGCTCCTCTTCCCCATGGCCGCCAGAGACGCCTCTCTCCCGGGGACAGAATTTCTTTCCTTCAGGGAACGTCTTCTGTTTCTTGCTGGAAACTTTCCTAAGGCTTTTTTTTTTACCCTTTCAGTTAACAGCAAAGTATCACTGTAAGTTTTATACACACCATCTCCACAAACACACAGAAGAAACTAAAACTCTAAGGAAAGTAGCTCATGGTAAAATAAAGAATATTCCATTGAAACACGATGTTCTGTGCCAGAAATGAGCAAATTTCTTGACAAAAATATTCAGCTGAAAGTCAGAACGTTGTGCATGAGATAGGCAGAGAGAATACATCCTAAACTGTAATTAATGGACTGCATTTTGAAAATTTAAAAGCTTTTACAGTAATCCTAATAAGCAGAAATATCATTCTTTGTTTTACACTTTACAAAATGTGAGTATAAATTATCATCATATTAGGAAATTGTGCTGTATAGCATCACGTTCTCTCAAAGTTAATTCCCAGTCTGTATCTCCCACTAAAAGTGCTGCAGGAGGTATGAAAAAGACCCTGAGTTTTCAAATTAGATTTTCAATGGCTAAGAATCAATATGAAAATTAGAAAGTCTATTTGCTTAACCAATCCACATTCTTTTGCCAGGAGTTTGCAAGCGAACTAATGTCCAAAATTGGATTTCGTTTAAATTGGATGTATAAAATTGGATTTTAAGGAAATCAAAAAAGACAAACCTTAATTGGTTTAAGCTGAATCATTTTCTTCTCAGATGCATGAAGCTGCAACATTATTTCTTTTAAGAGGAGACATTAGATGTATGCCTATTCTTTGTGCTGTCACTTAAAGTGTAAACTAATTGGATAGCGTTACCCATTTAACCACTACTGCATTTTAAGCTGACAGTAGTACAAACTAAACAATATTTCAAGATTTATAACAGACAAACATATAGTTCATAGCATTTTTTGTGTTCTAAATCAAAAAGATTAAAATAGCCCAATATAAACTGTAACTCATGAACCTAGAGTGTGCTTCATTAAAGTCAGTAGAAAAGTAAAGATATAATCCACAAAGAGTAAGTCATTAAATATTTTAAAAAAGGTCCACTGACAATTTATACCATCTTAGAGGATCCAAGAGATCACTGAAGAAGATGAGAGGAAATGCCAGAGTGATGAATATCATGAAATCAAACTATTAAAGACAAAGTAATAATCGGCAAACAGCAGAAAATAAAAGCCTAGAGAATATGCTGGTGCCTAGGTATTTCTTACTCAATTACACATTTAGTGAGTTCATCTAAGTTGTCCTGGAACTGTAGGATTCACGGATGGTTCATGCCATCCTCCTACATGAGAAATGCAAGATAATGTTTTTACTACTGCTCGCTGGATGTACTGGGTACCTGTAGGCAAATTGGCTATACAGTGATCCCAGGTTAAAATACAGGGTCTGTCCTTGACTCACTGTCTTGCCTTAGCTGAGTCACTTCAAATATCTCAGTTATCAGGTATATAAAAGAGTGTTTATCAGATTCATCTTTGTCCTTCACAGACTTGTCATCAATACAAATCTGAAATTGAAATTCATAATACTATAATAAATTATTATTACTCGTTTTTTCAAAAAATAAGCATTCACTTTATAAAGAAGACATGCAGTTTGTCTGTAGCTGTTTGAGTCTTCCTACAAACACTTTATTTATAAAGACTCCTGATTCTTCCTTGCAAGGTATCATCTTCCTACCAAATCATACTTTCAATATATAGTAAGTAGACCTACGTGTGTAATATTGCATCTGAACTTAGTATTCTAATTAAATGTTCTCCAGAAAATTACTGAAGTATTTAACAAAAAAGCTAAGCAACGTACACTTAGAACTGGAACTGTTCAGCTGTTCATTATGCTGTGAAAAGACGGAGGGCTCTTCAAAAGGTGGGTTACCTCATTTAGGAGTAAATCCTCTGCCTAGTTCAACAACTGAGTAGAAATCAGCACAATGTGCTGATTTCCCTTCACCAATAACATCCACATGCAAATGTTTAAAAAGCAGATGACTCCAGCTCGTTCTCTCTCCCAGCCAGTCCTTTATTTTCCCTCCAAAGTTAAACTTCATGAAAATTCCTGAGATTTCAAAAATACTGCCTTTTATATTTGAACACTCTCAAGTGAAACATTTTCATACTTTCACCTGTCCAAGACACTCTGTAACTTTTTTCCAGTGGAGATAGAAAGTACAGCAAGCCTGACATGACCTCTCCTGTCAAAAACAGTCAACAAAAATCACCAGAAGTGGCCAATAGCTGATGGTTGGACGACATTCCAGAAAGCTAACCTTCAGGTCCCCTCATTGAACAATATAGATCAGGGACTTGGATTTAGTTCTTTCTTGAAAAAGAGGAACACTTCAAAATTTGATTATTTCGTAGTGTGTCTTTTTCTCTTCTTAGTTTATTTCTGAGACAGAATCTTTTCCCATTTTAAGATATTTTTCTTTATTACATTTTTTTCAAAATTTATTAGATAAATATTTTTGAAAGCTAACCAGTGTCATAAAATACACAATTAGCTCTAATAAATTTTCTTAAATGCCTCCTGGATCTTTGAGCTACAGGATTATTCCCTTTTTACTCCTAGTAGATTGTTCACAAATATGCTAAGAATGGCCAGAACTATCTTCACAAGGCAGTGTAGTTATGAGAAATGGTTATATGCAGCAGAATGCAGATATTGAGTTATGTGAAGTGCCTATGACAATTATATTCAAAGATGGCTCCAATATTATCCAGAAGCTTAATCATAGACATTGTGACATTATCGTAAAATAAAATGGCAGTGTTTGATAAACTTGTTTAGTGGGACGAGAAACACTGCTTTTCGGTATAAATGCACATGGATGTTATCCCAGAAAGGAATTTGAAACGACCCATATATAAGGGGAAACAATCCTAGCATCCATTGCTAACATTAACCAGTTTTATCAGGGTTAGTATTTATACAATACATAGAAAGAATCATTATGGATCTAATACAATGGCAACGTATATAATATTTCTCATAGTATGTGCAATTTTGCTAATGTACATTCAGAAGGCTGTTACAGAAGAAAGCACCCTGAATAACGAAGTGTACTGATTAAGGTATGAAGTAGAACTGTTAATCAAGAGACTTTAATGAGGAAGAAGGAAAGAAATTACCTAGTCCCTACATTGCCACATGGGGTCCCAGTACACAGTCACAGAAAAGAAAAGACAGGTTAAGAGTCGATAAACCAGCAAGAAAGTAGTTTTCCCAGTTCTGGCCATGTTGTACCAGAACACCTCTTGTAGATGCTAATTAATTAGCTATAATAACTATCTATCTGAGGTGGTAGAACAGACAAAGGTCATTGTGTCAGTACGTGCATCCTGCTTTTCACTATTTTATCTCTTTGCATAACATTCTGCTTGATTATTGCAAATCCAAGAGTTACTCCTTAACTCTTTATCTCATGATAAAGCTAATTTTTTGAGTGATCTGACAACCAGCAAAGTACTGCATCTTTCCAGAACTCATCACCTTAGTATTATTCCCCCAAGGTATCCAGAGACTGGCAGGCTCCTGACAACTGCGTGAGCTGAGTGAAGAACTGGTAATACAGGCGTCTTTGAGGGCAACGCCGGCCCCGAGGGCAGGGTGGTTCATGTTGTTGGACAGATGGTCCAGTGGGAATACTCAGGTCAGAGGAGAAGCTGCAGAAACCAGAGGAGCCAGTGACTGCAAGAAGGATATGTGACTCCCTTTCTACAGAACTCATAAAAGCTTTAGTGCTTGCAGCTCTACCAGAATAAACCCGTAATATCTAAGCCCTGCAAGAATTCTACTTAATGACCAAACGCTGGGTGCGAGGAGTTATTGGAGATGAACCCCAGCTGGTTATAGATTATTCTGTTTTAGCAGTTAAAGATCAAAAAAACAGCTGAGCAATTCCTTCCTCTCACCCTTTTTAGCATACAAGCAGCAGTTGAATGCTCCTGCTTTGTTCTCTCCCTGATATTCCAGGCTCAATTTACCTGCCTTTAACGTAATTTCTACTTACGGCTAACATGTATCAATAGAAGGGAAAGTTTGACACAAAAATCTACAACTGTTTTGTCATTTATAATTTTGTTAAATGTTTAAAGCCTACGAAGGAATATATATCTCAGAGAACCACTTGACTTTTAAGTCTTCTGTTCAGTGATAATTTCCTCATTTCAAAAAAGATTTGTCTGGATTTATGGTAATAAAACCTAATCCAAGATGCGGCAGTATAGATTCATAGAAATCCTGATGTGCAACTGAAGTAGTTTCCTTTCTACATATCAGTGCTTGGTGCAAAAAGCCCACAAATTGGTTGGATAACCTTCCCAATATGACAAAAAAGTCAGGATGTGGGAGCTGAGCATGGCTTTTTCCCCTCAATGCTTTAAACCACTTCTGGGCAAAGGAAGTTCTTTACTGCGTCTTATAAACTAGAAGCTTGATATGACTGTAAGGACTGGTCCCTATAATTACAGCACTATTTTATTTTCAGAATCATATACTGCAGATAAATATAATCCACAAAATAGAAGCAGCGACAGGTCAAATACAGGGTAAATTAAAAATAGAAAATGAAAAATGAAAGTCCAGTACAAATCTAAACAGAAGGGATTCTGCAACCAATATGACAGAGGAGAGATTATGAAAAACAGTATTTTCTATAATCTAGTGGCTGAAATGCGTGTGAACGTGAGAATGATATCTCTTCGAATTTTCAGAAGCCACAGACAACCTCTACTCATAAAGAGAGAAACAAAGTGTTAGGAAAAGAGAGAGATTTCAGAAACATCTGTTGCCTATGTTACCGCTATCAGCTACCATGTTGGCAACTTTAACACTCAAAAGCCAAATCTGACCCACCATCTCTCTCTGACAGGTAAAAAAGAGATTTATCTTTTGCAGCTAGGTCACCAGTGTATCATTCAAACATCATAATGCAAACACATAATTTAGTTTGAAACACTTTTCACTGCGTTCCTTGAGGGTCTGCAGATACATAAGTTTTCTGTATGCTTGTGAGTATCCCTAACGTACAAGAGGATCATATGCTGTGTGCTACTCCCATTACATGAGCCCTCAAATGGAGCACTTTGGAGCAAATAGTCACATCATTAACTGTTTTCCCAAACACAATATAAGCCAGCAAATAGATTCACCACTCTGAAAAAGAAAGATAGATGTCTTCATTACAGTTCACACAACTGCCCTTTCCATAGGGCAGGTTACATTTCCAGTAACTAAAACACAGAAACACAACAAAACAATCCAAGATACTGGACACTAACCCACTGCCTTTCCGAGCAGGAGGAGAAAAGAAATATTCTTCCTATAACGGAGATTCTTCTGCTAGCCCGTGCTCTTACACCTGCTCCTAAATCACCCACAGATACATAGATCCACCATCACACTCATGTGCTAGAACACATTCTTGGCAATTCTTACCTCCAAAGCAAGCAGCACTGGAACTTTTCATAAAGATGTTTTATTATCTCAGCAGAAAGTGTCAAACAAGTTTTGTAGCCACAGGCAGTTAAAACATCTCTAATGACACACAGACGTTTCTGTAGTTCTTGCTCATGCTTTATGAACTAGATTTTGCCAATACCAAAACTTAAGCATATAAGCACTTTAATGATGTTTTACTAAGGAGTCAAAACATGACTTTTAAAACCTTTTATTTTTAACGAACTTTAATAAAAAATTGTAATATTTTATATTAATGGAATCACAGAATTATCATTTGAATAGGTATACAGAAAACACATATGTATTATGCTGTTTCCAAGCCTACAATATACAAGAAAGCCAATAACATAGCACCTGTAATTACTTCAGTACTGTCCAAAAACCACCGCTATATTTCTTTCCTCACTACAAAAAGGGTATTAAAGATCATAGAGATCAAAAAGGGGAACTATTTGCATCATATTAATGTAGGCATATGAGTGGCTAGGTTCCCTTAAATTCAGTATATAGTCTAAGTGAACTATGTTCTTCTAACAGATGATGAGAGCAGTTGTCTTAAGTTTTCCAATTCATTCTTTCACTGAGAAAAGAACTGGACTTCTAACTTAAGCTCTAACCTTTCAAATTTAAAATCCAATAAGACAAGTACCTCATTCTCCTACTTCCAAAATGAAATAAGAATATAGTTTTTACCACAGAATCTCACATTACTTTTTTCAATACCTTTCAGTTTCAAGGAAGAATGAAGGCTGGAGCAGCAATAAAAGAATAATGCGTTGGGTTCACTTCACCTCAGAATAAAATAGGCATTCCAGTGGTTCAGTTGTATACATAGACATAATTTGGAGGGATGGTATCACATAACTAAATCACAGAATCAGAGAATAATTATGTTGAGCAGGACCTTTGGTCATCAGCTAGTCTCACGTCTATTCAGAGCAGGACCAAGTTAGATCAGGTTGTTCAGGACCAGATCGAACCAAGCTTTGACTACCAAGGCTGGATCGTCAAGCCTCCCTGGGCTACACGTTCCAATGTTTGATCATCCTCATGATGAAAAAAATTTCGATATATCTAATCAGAATTTGTTATCCAGTAGTTATTCAGACTTGCTACCCAGTAGAAGCCCCAGGACCTATTCTGCTGAGCTATTTTCTAGTCGGTTGGTCCTCTACCTGTACTGATACACAGGCCTGATCTGTACCAGCAGTAGGAATTTTGCTTTCTCCCAGTTCTTTCTTAACAAAATTTGGCCCATTATCTACTTACATGAACTAATAATCAGCTTTCCAAATTATTTTCCCACTTGTCCACTCATAGAAAGAAGATTTCTCTTTTTTCTGAACAGATGGTGAGTACTTCACTAACGGCTCATTATAATCTGAAAGTAAACATTGGCTGGGGATCAAACAAGTTCTCAGTATAACCTCTGAGGCATCTGGCTGATTGAACTATTATAAAGACAATTAAGTACTTAGAATGTTAAATTAGTAAAACATACCTAATGTAATAAAGAGTGTATTCAGCATGAGCAAATACAGCCTGCTTCTCCACCTATGGAGATAACTGCAGCCTACAGAAAGCTCAAGAAATCTGTGCAAATATTCTCCAACTATTTTTCCCAATATCCGTGTTCAGGGTAGCTCTCAACCAAGAAAATCTGAAAATTATTATTCCTGTTGCAGGTTTTTTAAAGCTTTGTATGACCACGAAGTCATTGACAGATCAAGAAATATTCAAGCAAAGACCTATTTCTGATGCTGCATAAGCGCTACTGGGAACTTGCGAAAAAACACTTGTGACCCATAGTTATAAAATAACTTAAGTTTTCTTAAATGAGACATCTGTGCTCAAGTTGTCCCACCACGTGATATAAATCTCTTTGAGACCAGAAACAGTATTGTTTAGAGACTGTATATGCTTGTTCAGAACGCATGAGCTGCCAGGTGCATAGATTGTACAAAATGAATGCACATGATAAAAGACTCAATCGCTTCTCTTGTTGGGGGAAGTAGCATGTTGCAATGGCAGGCCTGATGAAGACATTTTCCAACAAGATTATTCATTTTTTTGTTGTCCTGTTTCTCTTTAAAAAGTGAAAAGTGAGTTAAAGCTTCATTCAACGTATTGATGCAGTGCTTGGTTCTCACAGGAAGAGTATATAAATGTTTAAGATGCAATTGCCCCTGCTTTATGGCTTTGGCATGATAAGAACAGATGTTCCTAATTATTTTTTTTAATCTGAATGTGATTAGATTAATCACTTCAGCAAAACAACTAATAAAGTCAACATGCATTATTCTGACACTAAAACTTCAGTGTTTATCCTGTTCTAATTTTTGTACTGTACGCCTGTATTATTTATTTGCCCTGTTAGAAAATATTCAAGTATTCACGAAGATTCTGCTTCTTTTTCCTCCTCCTATTTTATGAGCCACAATATATTAAAATGAAAGCATTATTACATTAACTACTTCATATTTATTTTTAGGAAATTGGCTAATAACTATGACATGTTTTCATTAAAATGTTGCTATATGCACCTTTATATTCATACTTCAAAAGTTTCTTAGCTTTTCCTTATATTTACTATGAAATTGATAAAAATTACAGGCATGATAAGTAACAAGAGTAACATTAAACTTTTACAGAGCTTGGTTTACTTGGTTAGCAGAATGCAGTGAAATATGTAAAATCAGCAGAGCCATATACGAGATCATATAGTTGGGAATTAAAAGTATACACTTATGGACAAGACCATAAAGTTTTTCCTCCGTAAATAAACCCTACCTCCTAGACTTGGACAGCCTTCATTCTAAAAATGCTCTCCATCCCCTATTTGCTGTTCAACCAGAGACAAACAGTGAAGCAGCAGAGAATTCATCTTAATTGAGAGACAACTTCAATGTGTAAAGATGTTTCCAAAACAGAAATGCTGCAGTGTCATCTAAGAAAGGTACTTGGAGTACAGTCACGGTTAATGTTCTACAGAAGTAATTCCATCCTTAGCACTATTTTCACTACCTTTTAGCTTTGAAAAGATCCCTGTCAGGCTGAAATTTCTCATACTTAGTCTCAGCCTAAAGGATTATTTTAAAGTTTAAATTAAAATGTTAAGAAAATTGACTAACTAAATGAATTTTTGCAGTAGGACAAATGTTTTCATCTCTAGTCTGCTAAAGCTGTTCCTGCAACTCAGGATAATTTGTTTTACTTCCTACACTGACAAGAATGTGACTGCTGAACAAAGCTTTTCAGCATGGACTCTGTCTTCAGCTTAGTTTGTACGTGATATGCCGAGAACTCTGTACGCTGTATAATAAACATTCACCTGGGACAGAAAAGCTGTCAGTGTCACTTCTACTTACTGCTGTCTGAATTATTTGCCTTAAAGTCAAACCAGGTGGACCTTTTCGGATGAGGGGAGAGGACAAAGGAAAACGTGGGGCTAGAGCAATTAACAGTTCAAGGCTAAAGATGGAAGACGCTTAAGTGTGTCCCTGTGGAGCCTCTGTGTCTGGCACTGGCTTAAATGAGATGCTCAAGAAATGCTATATAAAGGAGATGGTCACCAGCAAAGCTCATGATAAATCAAACGCAGCTACGCCGAGAACTAATAACACGCCTAATGGCAGCTGTCTCACAATTTATGTCATCCAAAATGTACACACTTCTCATAGCCAATCTTAAGAGGACCTTGCAAGAAGAAAATGTGTGTTGATGTGCTGCTTCAAAAGAGAACTGGGATTTTAACAGAGTACTGTGTTGCTAATTTACAATTCAAGCCTATTACTTTTTATTGAGCTTTTCATTTGAATTAAATACTTGTAAAGGTATGCCTTAAATATTATTTGCACAATTGACTGAGTAATGGTAGAAATATTTTTGCTCAACCATTATGAATTCATTTTTCTTGGGCAGCTTCAGCATCCATCCTTACCTCTCACAGATGCAGTTGGTAACGCTGTTCCAAAGAACTCGACATTTTTAGTACACCCAGGTGAAAAGCTTCTGAGAACAGCTGCAGCCTAACCAGTGCACCTTTGATTTTGTTTTAACAAAGGTTTTATTCTTATGGCATAGTTCTGTCCTTCAAGCATCACCGTAAGCATGCCTTTCAACGTGGTTTTAGAGCTTGAGCAATATTTATGTGGTGTAGAAACATTCTGCGGGCTTCTGAAGCACAGCAGACCTATTTTTAAAAATTCAGTTCAGCATTTGGAATGTGCTATAGAAATAGTATATTTTTTATGGAATACAATAGTTCTGGAAAAAGCATAGGATGAGTCTTAAAGTCTGAATCATGACTTCTCTATAAAACTGACCACACTCGTACACTTTGTGTGCCAAATGCATTGCTATGGCAGTAACAGAGAATTAGAGTACGCTGATTTCATACTCCTCCCAGATCAAATACTTCCTGATAACTGGAGAGAACATGGATGCTTTACACCTACCCAGCCCTTCTGTGTCCCAGCACAGACTAAAATCCCACTTCAAGATTAAGTATTTTATAAGACTTCCTAGTATTTTCATCTGCTTGTTTTTACGGGACTGTTTGGCAGATTAATAAATATAAAGGTTCACCCAGTGGTTGATCCAAATCATCATTCTTCAAGCAAGTAACTAGAAGTTTAACATAGCTCAAGACATCTTTCAGAAAGATGTCCAAACAAGAGATAAAAAGTCCACCATATCCTGTACAAATTACTCCAATAGTTCATCATTCTTCCTACAGAAAAAGACACATTAACCTGAATTTGCATCGGTTTTGTTACAAGTCATTAGATAATGTTATGTCTCTATCTGATATATAGCTCTCTGGTATCGGAAATCTGGTTCCTATGAAAGTATTTCAGATGCTAATCAGCCATTTTGAAACATTTCTCTTACATGAAATAGATTGAACTTCCTTAAGTAGGCATGCACAGAGACATAGAAACACATCATGTTTGAGACATAAGTCAAAATGAGATAATTTCTTTGCAGTCAAGAGGCTTACAAATTAAATTGAAAATATTTAATTGGGTTTTTTAAACAAATAAAACCCAGATCTTTATTTAACTGGGTCATTTTTTAATTGCATTATCTTTTTTTAAAAATAAAGATTGAACTTCAATGATAAATAGTAATCAGTGGAGAAGGTTTTATTTAAAATCTGTTCTAAGGTGGCTACTTGACTTCAGAGAAGGAGAAGACAACGCTTCTAAGCATAGCAATAGTGTGAAAGGAGCTTACAATCAACGCTACAATATGAAGAGGCAGGGAGAAGAGGTAGCATTAAGTATGGAATACTGTAAAGCATAGACCTTGGTGATGGAGGAAATGGAAACGAGTCAAAAATATGCAGATCCATGAAGACGAGCACAAGTATTTTGAAATTTTCTGTGAAATGTAGAATTATTAACTATGCGGTGGAACAGCTTACCTGCTATATAAGAAATACTCAAACCTGACTTAAAGCAAGAATATATAGTCAGTAACTCACTTCTCATGCCAACACACATTAAATATTTATTGTAGTCAAGGGGGTATTAAATTCATAACATTTACTTAGCATGATACACCATTTTTAAATGTCTCTCATATTACGGAGCAGTATAAAAACATTTTGCCCTGATTAAAGTAAAAGAGGATCTATTTGTACGTGATCTTTTTAAAGACAGCAGACACATCTTTGTCTCAATTGCCTGATATCTTTTTTTATGATTAATATCCTTGCCAGACAGCTACCAAAGACACCTAACCTGCATCTGCTTAATTCATTGGAGATGTAATTTCATCAGTGGCTAAAAATAATAAGAACAGCTTTTAGTATTCTTTCTCACAAGACTGATGGAAATTGTCACTGAAGGGTGTAGCACAGCTCTGGCCTTTGGCAAAAAACCTGGAAGATGAGATTGTCAAATAAAATAAATACTTGAACAACACTAAAAAAAAAAAAGTGTTACTTTTGTTATCAGTGGTCTGATAGCTCCCATGCCTTGGGAAAAGGTTTTTGTGACCCACTGATGTGAAGACACACTCCTGAAAAACTGATACTGGCACCCCTTCCCTACAATAATCATCGAACACCAGGTTGGAAAGGACCTTGAGGATTATCTTGTCCAACCTTTCTTGGTAAAAGCACAGCCTAGGCAAGATGGCCCAGTACCCTGTCCAGCTGAATCTTAAAAGCATCCAGTGTTGGGGAATCCACCACTTCCCTGGGGAGATTATTCCAATGGCTCATTGTTCTCTTTGTGAAAAAATTTCCTCTTGGGTCCAGTCGGAATCTCCCCAGGAGTAACTTGTACTCATTGCCTCTCATTTTTTCCATGCGGCTTCTTGTAAAAAGGGAGTCTCCTTCTTCTTTGTAGCCACTCTTGAAATGCTGGAACATGGTGATAAGGTCTCCCATAAGCCTTCTTTCTCAAGGCTGAACAAACTGAATTTTCTCATCCTTTCCTCATACGGCAGGCTTCCCAGTCCTTTGTTCATCTTTGTGGCCCTTCTCTGGGCCCTCTCCAGTCTGTCCACATCTTTTTTGTATAGTGGGGACCAAAACTGAACACAGAATTCCAGGTGTGGCCTGATGAGCACCGAGTAGAGTGGGATCATGACTTTTTGTCTCTGATGGTAATGCCCTTGTAGACGCAGCCCGGCATCCTGTTCGCTTTCTTTGCCGCAGCAGCACCCTGTTCACTCATATTGAGCTTCTTGTCCACCAGGACATGAATGTGTGTTCGTTCCAAGGTACAGAGAGTAGAACAGTCATTAAGAGCAGGACTACCCCACTTCTATTCATATCCATCACATGGAAATTCACATATCTCTAAACCAAATGTGGACAAGTATATTTATAAATTGCAACTTTGCATTTGTGAGGATCAGGACCTAGAAGTTTACAGAGTCCAAGACAACTTTTAGCTTCTGATATGAAAGAAGGGTAATGAGCTTGCTTCCTTTCCAAGGAATATTCTGATTTTGTAATCTATAACGTCTTCCAGACTAGGAAGAAGTGAAACAGGCAATCAAAGCATATACACGCAATGAAGAATATTAGAGCTATGAAATGTGAGACTATCATCAGTCTACTGAAGAACTTCATCATCAGAATATAATAATGACACTCATACAGATTGTATAGCTTTTAAGAAAGCATGGAATAGTTTACCAAGAACTATCTTTTGGATGGCTATAGCATAATAAAGCATCCTTAATTTAAATTAGCATTCTCAATTTATAGTATGGCACCTCCATAAATTACAGTTATATTTAGGGAGTGAAAGCCTTAACCCATTTCATATCAGCATAAGATTAAAGCTTTTATTGCTTAAGGAAGCTATGAAAATACAAAGGAACCGTGACAATCACATTACAGTATAGAAGGTATTAAAATTAGCTGAGTCACAATTCAGTATGGGGATGATTTGATCCCATGGGAGAATGATAAAAAGGAGGGTTGGAGATCTGAAGGAAATGGAAATAAAATAGGGCTTAAAATTAACAATACTAAAACAAAATGGAAGACAATAAACCATACAAAATAAAAATTAGGACCAGGATACGCAGCATATGAATATACCACTCAGTTAAGATATCTGGAAGGATTCATGCTTACTACAGTATATGAAATGGAAAAAAATCAAGGTGGGTCAGTATACACGAACACCTGATACTTTTCCCTAGAGATAGTTTGTAGCTCTAAATAATGCTAAAAAACCCCTGCAGTAGCACAAGGTCAGTAAAAAGTGTGCTCTTTTATGCAAACGCAATGCCTAACTACCTACCAAGAACAAAAAAAACTCTGTAAATAAGTACAGAGATGAATTTTGAAGCTATTGAGGACCAGCATAATGGAAGAGGAATCATGTGAAATCTACTTCAGGAAATGCAACGCAATTCTGGTATCTGTAGTGACTGTGCTATATGCTTAATGGCTCTTGCAAGTTCCGTCTCATGCTGTCCAAGTTTGTGGCCAATCAAGGGGAAAAAATAAGGTTCAATATTCAAAAATGTTTAAAATTTTTGAATGTGAATTATATATAAATGTAAAATACGCCTTCAAGAGAAAAGGGGGATATACTACATGGGCACCCAGGTATTTCTGGTGACTACTGCAAAGGAATGAAAAAGGAAAGCACGAAATACTCAACAAGGCAGAACCCTGAAACAATCACAGGTTATTATTAGTACGTTTTTATGACTTCAAGATGTTAACTAGTCCTCATTAATACTGAAATAAGAACAATGACCTCAGGCAAAGGCTTAGGTGGTCTGAGAGGCCTCTCATCTTTGTAACTTCACAAATGACACCGTGCCATGAATATGTGCCATGTTCATCACAGTAATGATACGGATCCACTCAGAAAAATAGGCTGCAACTAACTTATCACTTCTTTTTCCCAAACCTGAGTTTTTCTGTTTACTTCAATATGAATTGTGTGTTTATCAAAGTTTTCTGCTAAATGCAACTTGCAAATGCTGATGCAGAAGTGATTAGCACACAATGATTTCTGGCCTTGCAAATATGCTGCAGAAATTTTTGGCATTCATTCACATAAAAAAAGTGCTTATAAGCTATTTCCAATACACAGAGTCCCCAGATGTCAAAGATCAAAGACTCATTAAAATATATTAAATTACAGCTGTGGAATGAGCTATTAGAATGCTATTTGTGCATGCATAGTGCTGGAAAATGAAGAACACTTCTTTAATGTATCATCACTCTGATTCTCATTTAGTGAACTCAGCATTTATAAAGCCAAAGAATTCCACATTATCAAATATCATTAAAGTTCTACCAGGTCTGCCTTAAGGGTAAAAATACACTTGGGGTCACCTACTGTGAATCTAATTTGTTTTTTTGGTAATGAACTTTTATTTAACTTTGTTACCATGAAGTAAAAAGCACTGAAAATATCAACACTGATTCCCGGTTCTTCTCTCACAGAAAAGGTTCTTTTCAAACTATGCTTATGCAGCCAAGTCTCATCTGATCATCTGTTAATTTTCTCCTAATTAGCACAAACCATTCATTTAATATTTACAATATGAGTTATTTTTGCAGAATCAAAGTCCTGCTGACCAACATTTCCAGCTGGTGAAAGGTAAAACTACTATAAAGGCCATAACTGTACACCTAATATCCATTTTAAAATCAAATAAAATGGCATTTTTCAATCTGACCAAAACACATTGTTTGGATTTCAAAGTGCACATTTAGAAGGAATATATCTGCCAATCTCTTCAGTTCCATATGAATACCCTCAAAATGAATATACTTGTTGAATTTTAAAGTCCAGTACAACTTTTCCTATAAAACTAAAGTTAAAAATTCACTTTTTAACTTTAAGTTAAAAGTTTAAGTTAACTTCAGCAGTTCTACCAAGATGCAGTTACGTTTAGGATGGCTCGTTACAACAGAATAGTTAGGACCCAAGTTTATTGACTGCTATTGGATGTTCATATCAAATGGACCTTTTTCCATGCTAGGTTCTTGTCTCACGCATCATCATCTCTCATAAAGGTGTTGCAGGGCAAATTAGGCTCTCAGTTAAGCTTGAAAGTTTTAATAGCCGTCGCAAGATATTTAAACTTTAAAATAAATGGGCAACCTTGAGTAGCAGATGAAGCAAGAGATCGGAAAATTATTACGATATACCTGAATAATCCCATCTTGTGTGGTATCATTAGATGGATTTGTTCATTTGCAGTATGAGGTCAGCAAGTAAAAAGCAGCCACCTTCAGGCCAAGCCCTTAATGGAAAAGCCTTGGTATCCTTCCTGTCTGCCTGTGGTTCCTTCATATCAGAGGTCTCTCTTTTGTCCAGTCCTCTAAGATTCAGCCCACCAACATCTCCTGTCCTCCATCTGCATGTTCTGGGCTCTGCTAGGTTCTGTCTTTCTATCCCGCCTTCTATCTGGACGTGTTCTTAGGTTATCTCTGGTCCTTGTCTTATTCAACAAATACTTATAGATATGTTACTATTCACTTTCTGTGACTTCATCCTATTTAGGTTATTTACTTATTCACAGTTGGACTTGATGATCTTAAAGGTCTTTTCCAACCTAAG
Source organism: Stercorarius parasiticus (assembly GCA_013396915.1). NCBI lineage: Eukaryota > Metazoa > Chordata > Aves > Charadriiformes > Stercorariidae > Stercorarius > Stercorarius parasiticus. The sequence goes on from VWZL01003686.1 coordinate 145,776, forward strand.
TGATCCTATTCTTATTTTGATGAAATACCAGGGTAGTAAGTTGCTTTATTCACAAAGACTTGAAAGCTCTATGCTTACAGAAGGCAGAGAAAATGGAGATGAAAAGTGAGTGTGACAGTATCAGTAAGTGCCAGAGGCTGCTATAGTTAGCAATAGCTCTATCTTCTCCAGTAATTTATTATCAGGATCTGTAAGGCAAGTAGCAGCACAGTTCCCAGTGCTTCAGGAGCACGCAGGCCAGCACTGGCTTCCAGCATAAACCAGCTTTCCAACTCAAGAAATGCACTGCATGTTATTCAATTCCCTGCACCAGCATCTTGGTGAACATTAATTAATAATTTGTGTCTGCTATCACAGGCTGTGCACAATACATGCATTTTCATCTCTATGTAGCAATCTGTCTTTTCAAAGAATATTCCACAGTAGTGTACACTTCGAGTTAGAAATTGCTTTTCTCACTAGTGACATAGGTCAGTATGTCACCTGCTTGATGAATAGCATTTCGATTTTCACAAAGCGAGTACCTACTGCTTAAGCCTTATCACCTATGATAGCCATTTTTTTCACTGAGTAACTAAGGCTACTTCTCTGTGACAGTGTAACTTGCTTTCTGATTCAAAAAAGTGCTTTCAATGATGCCATGTCCACACAAAACGCACTCTGGCTCATTCCAAGCCTGAGACCAATATTTCAGTTCTTGCTCTCTAGAAATACCAGGCCAACTCCTATGAACAAAGCCTTAACACTTCTGGTTGCAGATGTAAAAAACAGCGAGGTCTCAAATGCTAATCATGCTTTGCTCATGTAAAAATCACTCAGGAAAATAGCTCCTGTCATTCAGTTTCTCACAGACAGACGTTCCACTGTTTGCAAATGACAGTCCCCCGGATCCCCCAGTCCCACCCTCCCCAACCTTCTGCTGCACGAACCAGCCCAAGCACTGATTTACAACTCATACATACTATTCTCCAGATCATTCTTCCCAGCTGGTTCTCCAGACAGAGGCAGTTAAGTAAAATCAGAATTGCAAATAGCACAACTTCACACCAGTTTCAGAGTACTTTTAAAGAGGCTCGTTACTTTTAAATACTTACATAACTGATACATTTTTAAAGACTGTTGGGCAGGTTTTTCAGCAATTTATGGTAAAGACAACCGAAGGAAAGAAAAGATGTTAATATTAGCTTATACTTCCCATTGGAATGTCCCAACAAATAATAAAATAATGCAGATTAGTAAAGCCTAAAGTCTGAGAATCCTGTTCCAAAATCTAAAGGTACGTCTATACAGCTGGAAAGATCTTTAAAAGCCTTGAACTTGCCCCCAGAATTATCTGAAAGCACTGAGTAGCTATTTTTCATTTGCACTAACTAGAGAAAGTGTTAAGTGTATTGGCGTACATTAGAAGGATGGAGCACTTTAAACTACTCGCTGCACCCTGATCGGGGGACTCGTGTTCTTGTAAGGAAATCTCACAGTGAAATTAAATAAGGAAACTTCAAATGGAAATACATGTAAATGATGTCTTGGTCCTGTGTACAAAATGCAGTGAGAATAACTTTTATGAATGTTGTAAAATCCTTTTACAACATCAAGACAAAGATTTTAATTCTTTTTTATCAGCCAAAATCTATTCTTCAGTCATTCATAGCTCATATGCAATAAAAATAAGGGCCTAGTAATGCCAGGAAATTGTCCGTGTAATATTTTTCCTCACTATTCATATGCTTACTCATATACTCATGACACATATGAGTCAAAACCATAAAAGAGGCACATAGAACTGTTATACAGCCTAGCTCAGAGTAAGCTCAAGTAGCACAGGAGCTGTAAAACTCCAGGAAGCAGGATTACCTGAATCCAGGCAGAGAGAAAACACACTGTATGTAAAAGATGATGAGCAAATGGCTCCCTGGGCTGGAGCCCACAACAGTTAGAGTGGTTCACAACAGCCTGTTTCTGAGGCTTGGTTCAATGCTCAAAGTGAACACAAAGGCTAACAGAAAGTCCTCAGGGGGCTTCAATAAAAATTGATCATTTTCCTTTCCTTCTGTAAGGACATGTTTATATCTCAAGTATTTTAACAAGCCTTCTGCGTAACAGTAAGTCAGCAAAACACAATTCCATTTATTTATTTTTTAAGACTTCAGTCAAGCTGGAGTTTTCAAACCAACATGGGCAGAGTTTTACCAGAAGGAATCAGAAAATGCAGCATATCTTCCTCAGAAGATGAAAAGAGTTATCTGAGGGCACCGGGTAGCTGGGTTTACACCTTTGTTTTTCTCCATCCATAAGAAAAACATTTTTTTTTCCTTCCCATATAATTTATAGTGGTCTTTTCATGGATCATTAAAAAGTGCAATAGCATTTGGTGGATGTTTTGTTATAAAGAAGATTGATATCTCAAATAGTCCAACCATTTTTAGGATCCCAAAGTAAACACAGTCTTAGGGAGGTGGGGGTTTTTTAAAAGGTAATTAAAAAAACCACAGTCAATCCCAAGTGAGGCAGTAAGTTAGTTTTACATTCTCTTTACTGCAATGATATACCTTAAGAACTAAGCTTAATACTAAAATAAAGTTGAACTAATTATTTTATAAGTTTCAAAAATCGCTTATCTTCAGAACCCGTTCTGCATTCCCAGATTTCCAGCAATTATTTCTTTCCTTAAAGCCTTAATCACTTGGGCTTAATATTCTATACCTTGTCTAGTAATATTTAATAGTAATATGTAAGCATTCTATCTACCCCTTGCTTAATACAAAGGAAAGAAAGGGCAAAATCACAGTGAGTATTCTTTTCACAAAGACAAAAAAAAAAGACATATTTCCATATTTATAAGTACAATACCTGGTTTGTTTTGAAAAGCGTATTGGAAAATACCCACATATATGGGGACAGGTGTTGGAGAAATGTAGTAGATGAAAGGAAGAAAACTGAACATTATTCAGGAGAAGTGAAAGCTTCTGAAGGCAAGACATGCAAATGAACAGCATCTGAGGCTCTCTGTGTTTGTTGACCCACTCCCCGAAAGGCAGTTAAAGAAATTAGCAGCTATCAAAATACAAAGCTGTGCATTATTAGAGTACTTATTGATTAATGTTTAGAAGGCATATTGATGATAGGACATACAGTATAAATGCTAATTATTTAGTATGATGTAAAATTCTTCATCTTCCTGAAAATCTAGAACAACCAATAGCAGTGGCTTTAAAATCAGAAATGCTCATGGATTATATAAAAAAATTGATTTTAATAAAATGAGTTCTTTCATCAGAGCTCAACCATTTTAGTATAAGAGATGCAACTCCAGATCATGATTCAATCCTGTGAAAATTTGTAGTCGATGTTATTGAATTCTGCACTGGTTCATAAAAAAAAAAAAAAAAAAGAGTCAATAAGAATAGAGTGGAAATTAATCATAGTTTATCAGTAAAGCCCTTAGTATTCTTAGGAGGACTCCTTACTGTTATGTGAAGTCTGAAAACCTGTGAATAGGGTTATGTTCCATTTAATTTGTCATCAGAGTGCCAGGCAGATATTCACTAACTTTGGAAAAATACAGAAAATTCAAGATCGGCTAAAAATCCAACAAAGGCTCTGCATCAAAAGAAACTGCATTATTTTTAGTGTTTATTAGCGTCAAACATGACAGAAAAGACAAGACTGACAAACTATGCTCTCTGTGTTCTGAAATCAAAACAAACATAATTAAAATTGAAGATAACACTGGCATATTGACCCTTGCAAATGTAAGGAAACACAATAAACATTTTACAAAGGCAGCCTACAGAATGCCTACTTCACACATTTCAAATAACACATATAGGCTTTGGCAGGATGGATGGGGAGGAAAAATCTTGAGGAATACACTAAGCACTGTGGAAACTACTGCTGATGGGCATACCAACATACCTGAAAACATAAGAAATGAGCTGGCTTCGAGCTTATAAGAAACCAAGTAAAGTAATAAATACATCTACAAGGAAATGTGACAGGGTAAATCACTGCTCATATTAGTTCTGCATTTGCAGCTCTTTAATAACAGGACAGTCAGACAAGTCACCAAGTAAGCCATTCCTGTGCATCAGTGCTTCCTCACTCATGATTCTTTCGGCCCTAGTGAACTAATACGAGTAAACTGGGCTCTGGCATTCAACTTGGTGTGAATCCTCCCTGGGTTTTAGTGAAGAAAAGAAACAGAGGGAGGTTTGGGAGGTTCTTCTACTACCTGAAAACAAATAGGCTTAGGGAGAACAAAGATCATCCCTGGCCCAGCTATGGCAACAGCGTAAGTGTGACTGAGCAAAGAGACTGAGACAAAAAAGGTAAACCTGCAGAAAGCTGGGAAAAAGAACATGGGAAAAGCAGACTGAGGATCCCCTACAGGGGTAACTGGAGTCAGACAGCTGCTGAAGAAACAAGAGAGAAAAGCAAGAGTGTGGACAAGTGGGTCAGTAAAACAAGATTAGCTGTAGAAAGAATCTGGGGCTATTGGCAGGAGAAGACATGAAATCAAGGATAAGGGTAAAGCATACGGGATTAGCTTTAGATTAGCATTGCTGAGCAGTCTTGTACTGAGGAAGCCTGGAGCATGAGAACAATAAGACTTAGACTGGAAGAGAAGGAATAAACCAATCTGCCCTCCCCCTCCGTCCTCTCCAGAGCTCATTCAATTCCCAAAGAAAGAACCCCAAATTCCTAAACTTTGCTATTTCTCTGTGGATATAGTACATTTCTCAGCCTATCCAGTGTGCAGTTTTGTAGCAAATGACAATGTAGTTCTGAAGACCTAGCCATGTATGATAGTAGTTCAATAGTAATTTTATTTTAGTAGATTATACAGAACCAAGATACTAAATGGACACTTTGCTGCAAAAGTTGGAATACACAACCTAAATTTTCTCTTCCCTCCCACACTCATTGAACAGTCCACAAGAATCATAGTACATCCCATACGTGATCACATATTGTCCTACCTTCCTGAATGGGAAGTGAAAATAAGTGAAATCAGCAGCTAGTTACTACTTATCTTCATGCCTGTGGGTTCAACATATTGTTCCATGCAACTCCTGCTCTGAAATCAGAGTAAATCACTTTTCTTTTCTTTTTTTTTCCTGGAATTATCATCATTGTTGCACCTGAGCTTCTCACAAATATTAATCTTTTAAAATACCCATGAGATCTAACTAGGTAGATGTATTGCTATTTTACAGATTGGAAACTGAGGCTTGGAGAGCCAAAATCATCCATTCATTTTACATTTTAAACATAGCTTTTGCACAGAATTACAGTTCTTATTTGTCACCCTCTCTGGGGGAAACACCACACACCATTCTACTCTAGAACTAAGCAGACTTGAGAGAGAATTCCATACAATGTATTTTTATCAATTTTTAGGCAGAATATAACAAAGTTTCCCAGCCTCTCTCAGTTTTTACCTTATATTACATTCAAGTGATGGAGCATGAAGATTATGTCATAGAGCTAGCAATTAAAGATACGGCAAAGCACGAGGTGCCACATTTGGCATGTCAAGATAGACTCGGAAAGCAGGATTTGATTGCTTTATGGGACAGGATAAGGAACAAAGGAAAGAAGAATAGGCAGCAATTCTGTTTCAGCAGTTTTTAACCTTGTCAGCAACAAATATGTTTCAGGTGAAGACTTGTACAAAACTGAACAATAATCCATTAATTCTCTCTCTCTCCTTTTCCTTCAGTAGGATTTTGAACAGAACAGGAGTCCAACTCTGTAGGTTTTAAAAAGAACCCCAGCTTCAAGGGAGTCAAAGATATAACATAAACAATTCTGCTTCAAATAAAAATCAAAACAGTAGGAACCGACAATCTTGCAGAACTTTAAGTCAGAGTAAACCTAGATTTAAAGGATACATTAAAAAAGGTTGAGGAATACTTCCATTGATTTCAACAAGCTTTGGATTTAGATCTTTAAAAACTAGACAACCCAAACTGAAGAAATTAAGGAACTAGAGGAAACTCTAGTTGAGGAACTAGATTCTCAATTTAGAAAGTAAGCCTGTGATCATTGTAACTTTGAGCTTAGGCTGAATTATTTTTCATCATGTGCACGATCTGATTTTATCTGATTATCTAGTACATTTTGTCACTGTTTAGGTTGAGAGTATAATTATTGATTACCTTGCCAGAAAAGTCAAGTTAATGAAAATTAAAACTCTCCTATACCAGATGCATCTAAATTAACTTGTTCAATGAGCCCCAACATCACGGCCTGCAAAAGCCAGAAACTTCCCTTGGAAGTTTCATAAAACAGATAGTTGCAGAGTATAGCTCCTGTGCTCTTTCTGAAGTAGAAGTCAAAGGCAACAGACATCTCTTGAATTCACTTGATTTAGTAACAAGCTCTTAGAAAGTGATACTATATCCTTTGAGGCAAAAGGGTTATTAACTAGAGAGGATGGCTGCTCTTTTTGTAACTAAGATTAAAGAAGTGTTTCTCTCCAGTGTTCCAAATAAAGTGTCAAATTATTATTTCTTGAAAGTTTTCTCTTTGGTAATCAACTCACTATAAAAAACTAAACCATTACAAAAAATTACTATTCATTTATTTTGGACTGCAGAGAACTACAGAGAACATGTGAAACACACATCACTGTTTTCCCTCCCTATGCAAGTGTCACTGAATCCAGCAACAGGACAGTTGTTAGACACAATCAGAAATATAGACCAAGATGTTTGATTCAGAGAGCAACCAAAGAAATATTTGCAGAAACACTGTGACACAAAAAANGAGGAAAATGAAATAAAACATAAAATAAACCATCATGGGAAAGTAGTTTGAATCACAAGAAACAGATTTTTTTTCTTATAGCCAAAAGAACTGGGGTGTTGTGTGCCAAGAATGCACTCTTCCCCTCTTTTCTTTTTTCCTCTGAATGTAGCTACTGGTTCAAGTATCAGATGAATGTCAACCAAAGCATCTCTGTTAAGATTATCAATATTGCATAGGGACTCTATTTATACCACCCATAATTTTGCTTATTAATATGATATCCCAGCTCTTTGAATTAAAGTCACATTTATGCTTCATTGAATCAAGTCGTAATTATTGCCAGATACCCAAACGCTATTAGCATGTACATAAGCTGTATCTGGTACGTAAGTACAGGGATTTATTGAGATGATCTCACTCAAAATTTTGCTTTTATATTTTTATATTTCTTTTTCATCAAGGGTTGAAAAGTAGAAATTAATATCTTCCCATATCATTTTTATTATTAATCCAGATATTCTAAAGTCTCGTGTGAATTAGCTCAGGTCTGGAGGAGGAGAGGTTTTCAGGGGAATTCAAACGCCGTGCTGAAAAACTGTGCTGATAAAAGGGACAATAGTCTTTTCTTCATCATAACCCAGTCTAGCAAAACAAAGCCAGAGCAAACCAAAACAAGATATTACCGGGAGGACAACGCAGAAGACCACACTGGTAGGAACCACTGATGCTCACAACCTCTAAAAGCACTGGGACTGTATCTTTCACAGCCACATACTTTCCTTACATCCATACGTACACATCAGCAAGTAACAAAAAGTTACAAGTTTGCTTAAAAGGAAAAATGCCTTTTCACAGTTATCATTTTATTATTGTGCAGGTAATATGAGTAACTACTTTATAGTCTGCAGAGCAGGCATTTGTGGTGACCAAATGCTTTTCAGTAACAGTAACTACTTCTGTATGTGATTACAGTACCTTAATAGATAGTAGCATAGAATGAAGGCATAAAAATCTAATGAAATCTAGGTTTGGAAGCATGTCTGATGTTTGATATTATCATTAAGGCCTTTTAGCTGTTTAATTGTTAGATTTTAAAGTTAAAAAGCAAAAAATAAACTTCACTATTTCCTTTCCTCAGTCAAAAATCTTCAATACTGGTTTGCTCATAGCATTTGAGGCACATCTAAATATTTCAGGGCATATGGCAAATGAAAAATGTTAGTCAATCTAAATTTTGTTATAGTCAGTTGTTTAATCATGGCTAGCGAAAGAGTGTGAAAATTAGAATGATACGTCAACATCTGTCACTATTTACAAGAAATATTGTTACTACTTGGCAACTTGAACTTATATAAAGTATTATCCAAAAAAGTCAGTTCTAAGAGATGGAGATTTTTAACTGCAATATCTGTTGTCTATATGTAAATACATTTAATCAGACCTGTAATTAATAAATATAAACAATTGCCCATTCAGGTTGACTGAACTATCATAAATAACAGTTGTAAAGGAAGATTAATGAAAGAAATGCCAACATTTATCCATGTTGTTTATGCACCACAGATGCTTTGCATTCAACACATTTATAAGGGGATGCAATGACCATCTGCATAACAGAATTGTTAATATAGCTCTATGGAAGTCAAGAGCAAATATGTCACCAGGCCAGAGGGATTTGTCCCTCTGATAGATAGAGCCATACTCTGCTCTTAGCAATTCATTTCTAAGCAACTATACACTTAATTAAAAGCTGTAGAATAGAGCAGGAAAAAAATAATTAAGAAAATAACACAGGAAATCAGTACTCTGTCAATGAAATGAAAACACAGCCAAGTATATTTCTCCTTATCGTTAACTTTCCCGTTTTCTTGGGCTTGTATTTCATAAAGGCAGTACATACATGTTTCAAAAAGCAACACCATCAAATTCTGAAAGCGTATCTCGGTTACGCCTGTGTACTATTATTCATTAACATACCTACGTGTATGCAGAGTGTCACACACACACACTAATCAAGCTGGTTTCTGTAGTACTACATGTTTGGGAGTTTTCCATTTCAGTGCTACCAATCAATTACCCACAGCAACACAACAAAAGGCCTCCTATTTAAATGCAAGCAGCAGAAAAGGTCTCTTCAAGTAAATTGATCCATTAAAAACTTGAGGAGGGCGTTCTCTGGATTTTATACTAAGGCCATTAAAAAGTGCAATCAAATCCTCAAAGGAAATGTCTGTTCCTTCTCTTCATATATTCCTGATTCTAAATACTATCTTTTCACATGAGCTTTTGATTTTGAGTCACTGCATTGTCATTGATGTTATTTTGTTTGACTGCTAAGGAGATGGCCTATGCTAAAGTTCAGCCACCTTTAACTCCAGAAACCTCCTTTGGGATCGACACTGACCAAGCCCCTACACTTCAAACGTTATTCAGTAGAATTGCTAGGCATCGGTTAAGGCAGCAGTTGAGTATCCTGCCTGGCAGCTGCTTGTTTTCATAATGCCAGAACCAATATCCAGTTTGTCACTAGATCTAAAATAACAGAAATTTGTTGCTGCTCTTGAGCTTAAGCATTTCTAAAGAAACCCAAATAAATAGTTAATGTTTCTGGGCAACGTTGCCCTTTCTGCAGAGCCTTGCATACTTATAGCAGAGCTAGTAAGTGTTCAGTTCTAAAAGCTCTCTCTAGAAGACTGCCACCAACAGGGAGGGGGCTCAGAGTGGCAGGTCAAGTGAGTGGATAAAGATAAAAAACCAGAGAAGGTTCCTGGCTGTAGAATAACTCAAAATACATACATATATACCCTTAGAGCGTAATGGTAAGCAAAAGGGTAAATTCCCATTTCTAAAAGGAAAACTAGAAAAGAAGATATTGGGGAATGTAGCTGAAACTAGAGTCCATTAAAGTGACTATTAAAATAAATTCCTCTAACACTTCAGTAATCACTTCAATATATGTCTTTTTAAGACCCCATTAAATAAATGGTGAGAAAATCTTGAAGTTTAATCTTAGCACTGGCTAAACGTTTTTCAACTCCATTTTAAGAGTAACCAGAGTAGTACAAAACAAAAAGGAGATTAAATTGTTCAAAGGCATTTAGGTCCAGACTTTTAAACATTTGGGAACTCGTAACAGCACAGAAAATGGCAGGTGTCCCTGAAATCAGTGGGAAAACAGGCTACTTCCTATATTTCAGTTTGGAATCACAAGGATTTGTCAAACAGAATGTAAGATCTCGATTTTATACATCTCATCTGAGCTACACGGAGTGGCTCTATCAACACATTGCCTCAGTACACCATTATTTATTATTAATTAAGTATGACACGTGTGCCATGTCATTAAGCATGATACTCGAATCTGAAAGAAATATAAATAAAAAACAAACCAGAAAAATAAAAAATAAAAACAAAATTAAATAAGTGTGACTAAAATTATTATTTGTTTTGATTGAAATTGGAAAATAATGTGATTATTCTCTTCCACCAAAAGTAGTGTCTTACTACCCTTGCTATGGTATCCATTTCATATATAGCATGGCTGTGCCATTACAATGATTTATACAGAAAGATTTATATTGCCACAACTCTCATTTTTGCACTCTAGAAAGTGTCACTCCTTAAATTGTATCTCTCTATACCAATTTAAAAAACTAATACGGACTCCTTTATATAAGTATAAAACCGCCAAGGTCACATAGTTTATAATGCAGCCAAGATTTAGCTTGTAATTCTCAATGCATTACTACGCCACAGTGTAGTCATCTGAGTTTTTCCTTTGGTTTGGTTTTTTTTTTTTTTTAAATCATACCTGTGTTCAAATACTTTTCTTGACATAAGTGTCACGAGTCCTCCAGCTGAAGCAGTTGTTAATGCTCTTTCTCTTACAGCTTTTAGAGTTCACAAGAGTACTACTGTCTTTACATGTAGCTTCCTGTTTCTGTTTTGAAAGGAAAGATGCCTGACTATCTGAAAAAAAATGAATCATCTGTTGCTTTTTTCTTGTGCATGGTACTTGGCCTTCACTTCTTCCTCACATTTACTCTCTGTATTCACCTGTAATGAATTCCCCTGGACCAAACAAGAGCTCAGTCGCTCTTGGTACTAGTCGCAATCTAGGTACTCCTAGATTTCCCATAAACTCATGTCTGTTCCCCTCTGCCCTCCACTCGTTATGAATGCCTCTTATCCGCTGCCAGACCCTCTTCTCAACTTGAAGCTGCTGTACCTTTCTTCACATTTCCTTCCTGCCTCTGACCATGGCTTCTGGTGTGATCAGACTCCTCCTGCTCCTTTTATGATTTCCTTACTAAAAAAATCACTCAGATAATGGCAGAAAATGGAAGATGAAAAAGAAGTATCTGAAAGCTAGAAACAAGGTCAGCAAGAATTGCTTTTCTAATGTGTTAATTGTGTCCTCCCCCAGCAGACAGAAGTCCTCAGTCTTTATCAAAACAACAAAAAACAGAACTCTATATAAAGGTTTTCTTTTACTTATCTGGGAAATATTTTAGCTCTATGAATTACATTTTTAGCTCCTCAATCTACGCCTGATATCTCTTACAGTAAAACTCAGTACATTGAAAACACCACCAGCAGAGTTAGTTGTCAAGTCCATTTTTGAATGAAATCAGTTTTTTTCTGCTGTTCCTTAGTTATAATTGTGTCTATGTTACTGTTTTTAAAAGCTATTCCAAGACATAGCATACAAGTGCAAGCACTTGAATAAGCTGTAAGGAAGTAGATTCATAAATTCCCGTAATTTTTTGTAAAATCTGATCTAATGCAGACGCTCTCTGTACCCTGCAAGACTTCACGTGAGGTTTGAATGTCACCCTCTGTTGATGATTTTCATGCACATTTCATGTCACTTCTTTTAAGCACTATATACAACTATGTGTTCTTCTATAATCACATAATAAGCTATGTGTTAGGTTAGTTTGAGTATAAAAATTACCTTTATCATTTAAATGATCATATAATTCCAAAAAATATCCTGGCTGGGAATTATCCCATGCATCTTTCACATAAAGGGAATATTTATTCTTCTGATTTTATACCCTGAACGATGAAGAATGTGAAATCCACTGCTATCATTCTGAATTGTTGCAAGTATGGTCTTAATGCGCCTTTTAAAATTCAGAACTTAGCTGAAGATTATTTTTTATACTACATCACTGACGCTTTGCATCACTTTTTTGTCTATTCTCAAGGTTCTGAAATCTTCCTTGGCATTGCCGGGTAACTCTCACTCTAGCCTTTCAGATTCCAAGAACAGATTTCCTCAACAGTTCCTACAACTATTTTAGTTTCAGCTGAGATTAAATACTACAAATGGTAACATTTCACCCTTGAATGAGCCTGTGATAAGTATTTCAGGTGGATGCTCCCAAAGTGGAAATTGCATAGCTTAGACTAAAGCTGAAGGGGACGCTAAAGGGCAGTACCAGCTTCTTTTGGCTTTTTTTTCAGGGTACTGCCAAATCCGGCATTAAGACTCCAGTTCAGTGTTTTGATTAAAGGAGACTACGTGTTTAGGAGCTTAGCTTTTTTGTGCTTTCTTTGTGGTTCTTTCAGCCTTAAGTACGGGCACTGTGACTCTGTGAAGATGCTGAATGTAGCCATTACAAAGAGCTATTACTATTATTTTGTTGTTCGTCTGACAGTGCTATAGCAACCATCATGGTCACCATGAACTTGTTCTGACCACATGTCCTGCCACCAGAAAAACTACTACTTCATTTCCTTTCACCTGAGAAATAACTATATTCTATTTCTATCCTCCTACCTTTTTCTCTCCTTACTTTTTTTTTGGGGGGGATGATAGAAGCAAGGTAGTAGCTTTGTATTGCTTGGTATTTGAGGAAGATGGAAGACTCCTCAAAAAACAGCACCTCCTTTGCAAAGATGAAAACATCTCCGCGACTGATGTTCTCTTTCCTTTTTTGCTCGCTCTCTCCTCATAAAATCAACTTTGCTCCCCACAGACCTATTTAATTTTCAAATATCTCCCAAAACCCACAAAAAACAACACAATGTGCACTGCAAAGGTTTCCCAGTTGCCATAACACAACACTCTTAGCAGAACACAGCATGAAGCAGTGAATAATCTTTTGCTGTTTGGAATAAACAAAGAAAACCTTACAGTTATCCAATAGTAGTAATTTTGCCCCAGTTCTTTTCTAGGATTTCAGACTTTTACAAGGGGAAAATCTTTAGTCAAGGCTGAATTTTGGTATCCCTCTTAAGATTCACCACCATCACGTTGATTTTGAATGGACTTTTCAGAAATGATTATATTTTTCAAACTGGTTAAGCAAATCAGCTCCATATGAATATTGCTTTGCCTGCAGAATATTTTGAACAGCTCAAGTGATGGAACCAAATTTGGCTCAAAATGAAAGCTTGTGGAAGAGAGAACTGGTAGCTGCCACTGAACTCTTCACTACGTCAACTTTATCAAAAAGTGAAAGATTCTGAAAGGAGTCTGTTGATTTAGTCTTTAAACTGTTTGATGTTCCTGTGCAAGGCCTATGCTTTTCATGCAGCAGTTAATTATGCACAGAAGAGAACAAGAAGAACCGTGTGCTCTGCACGGATCAACAGAAGATGGTCTTCCTCTCGCACACACTGAATTGTTAAAGCACCAGTAATCTGGCCACTACTGTAAACAGAGTTTTCAGAAACAGAACTACAGACTTCAGCATTTCTTAGAGGAGCAAAATAACTAAAAAGTGCTTTGGGAGAAATTAAAACCTTCAGAAGATAGAGTAAGGATTCCCCCTAATGGAGAAAATGTAGACTTTCACAGGCTCCTGTTTTGGCTTTAAATGCAAGTCGGTAAGATGACATGGAATGTTAATGATATGATGAGCAGTTGTGGTCTTATTAGTATTGTTAAGGGCTGCTGGAAACAGTAAATACTAAACTCAAAAGGAAGTGACTACAGAAAAAATATAAAGCAGAAAAAAAAAAGTAGAATGTTTTAGTTGTCACAAAGAAAGACAGAAAAATTGAAAGATACAGTGTTTAAATGAAGAATTGACCGTGGCAAAGCAGTAGAACTGCTTTTCTGGCCCCATATTATTTATTATTACAGTTGGTGGAGAACTTGGTAAAGACCTACTGAAAATGACTTTGGATTTCGTGACTCTGCACTGAGCAAGGTGAAGACTAGCTCACACTTGCAAGCACGTTCAGCCATGCAGGCTGGTCAGTTTGCTACCATCCTTCTATTGTCCCATAAGGCAGTTCTAACTAGCAAACTGGAATCCACAAAAGGCCTCCAGAGTTTACATTGTATATACTATCAAATGTGAAAGCCCCTAATTTCTGTGCTTTAGTTTCATATTCTGTTTACATGTGGCTGGGTTTTTTTTAATTCTCTTAGTAACATTATTGAAAATTCATAACCAAACCACTTTGGAGTAAAAAACATTTTACACTTTGTGTTGACAAGCCATTTGCCAAGGTACTTATATAAAATATCTTATAGATTTTATATGAAAGTTTTTAACTACATAGACTTTCTTGGGAACAATTATACCCACAGAATAATTCCCATTAGTCATATCAAATTATCCTGTGTCGCTGTGTAAGGTCAAGTCAGATGAGAATGTTAAAAGAATTGCATCTGTCAGGGTTTTAAAAGTATGGCTGGAATTAAGGTTTTTCAGACTTACTTCCCTAAATAAAACTGCAAATTTTAGACACTGTTCATCTTGGTCTTTCACCTAACACAATCACAGTCTATCAAGACAGCACAAATGTTTTTATGAAGACGCTTATTACTTTGTCCGTAAGGCATCCTTTACTTTTTGTGGTAATGGCATTTACTATACATAGCTACATTTTTCTCTACCATTTGTGTCTGTATAGGAAAAAAGGGTATTTTTATCAAAACCAGCTACTTGAAGGGATATTTTTCTTCCCATGAATGAGAAACTTGATTCCTTCTAGTAAAAGAGTAAGGGTAATGGGAAGCCAGATGATATAATGGCCACATGAGACCCTGTTGGATTCACACTTTGTTCAAAAGCATATAAAAGCAATAAAAAACCCCTAAGCTTTACTGACCTAAATTTAAAATCTATAGCTTTAATATCCCGTTACACTGCAAATAACAAGCTTACTCCTTAAAATCTGACAACTTGACTTACAGATGCACCGTTTTCTCCCTAGCCATTCTTTTTATTTTAAAATATAAAATAAATGTAAGCAGAGTTTTCCAAGGTTCTCATAATTTGCAGGAACATGTTACTCAAAGTGTGTCCTTTCCCAGAATGTTAAAGACATTTCAAAGGAGTACACGTAAACCAGGGAAACTCCTAAGTCTGCATAGCTACACAAAGACCTGTTTAGTCAGAGATGGTAAGAGTCCTAGGAGACACAAATTTATTTGCCTTATTCCCCGAGCACTTGTCCTTGATGCCAAGCCTGGCAGGCAACAGC
Organism: Stercorarius parasiticus; assembly: GCA_013396915.1. Classification (NCBI taxonomy): domain Eukaryota; kingdom Metazoa; phylum Chordata; class Aves; order Charadriiformes; family Stercorariidae; genus Stercorarius; species Stercorarius parasiticus. Next base: position 160,980 of record VWZL01003686.1, read on the forward strand.
AGCTATTGAATCCCTTTAACAGTTTCTTATTAACTGCTTCTGAAGAAAATTATACTTTGACTTTGCTTCTTCCTGGATCAGTTACAGGAATTGATGTAAACTACAAAGCCAAACAGATGCAGTTTCAGTAACAGAAACTCAGACAAATCACAGCTAGTGGACAGTCTGATCGACTCCACAGATTTACATTTCACCTGCAAAACTCAAACGATGTCTGCAGGCAGGTATGTGGAAGTGTATAAATATAGCTCCAAGGAAAAGATAATTTAGTATGAGATTGGCTGATTTTAAAATATTTAACTCAAGCACACCCGTAATCTGAAGAATATTTACATTTGGATTCTGATTCACGGCATGGGCCCAGTTATGCCACTATTTTTTTCACAGATATTTATGGAAGGAATGTCTTCCTCTGCTGTTTCCTTTCACTGCAGAAAGTAAGAATCTGAGAAACTTATGTTAAGTGGGAAATCTATACAATCATCAGAATCGGATTTCTGTAGTTCATGAAATTTCTCAATAGCAGGGCAGGTGGAGGAAGATAAAAATAAACTATCTTTGTCAGCTTATGGTTCTTGCATTGGTTCATGATCATAAAGATTTTTCTGAAAAAATACTGACAAAATAACTTACCAAAAGCATAAAGAAGAAATCATACTAAATGTCTATGAAAAGATGAAACAGCATTAAAGACATACAGGAAAAATCAGAGGAAAATCAGAGCAATTATTGTGCTATGTTGTTTTGCCCTGACATGAAAAAATATGCTTAATAAATGTAACAGTTCACCAAAGTGGAGAAGATCATAACACTTGCATTAGTATTCTCATTTAGCCTTGTTATTTTGCAGATAAAAAAGGTTGAATGATTAGAGTGTTGTAAAGTCAGCTTTCTCTGTAAACATGAATTCATCATCCAGTATTATGCTTATGGATTATTATTGAATTGCATGATTCAGGGCTAAAGTTGACATCAGTTTTCATTACTACATCCTACATAATTTTGCCTTGGAAAACTAATTTACCTGAAAGTGGCTCATTTAATTTGAGGTAAAACAAAAGAGATGACACTCCTCTGTTGGTCTTTGTAGATCATACTCGCAGCACAAAGTTGCAGAGACATCCCACCTGATGTGGCAAGGTGGTGTTTGCCTCTGTAGCAGTTGATGCTCGAACTCCGAGGTCTTCAATGTTGGTCCTCTTCTGCTGGTCTCACCTCTTAGTCTTTAAGATGTGCCTTTTTATTCTTTCAGATGACCACGATCTGTGGCCTTTTGTACCCTCTGATTCTGTCCAGTTTGACCATTCAGTGTTCCTGGTAAGTCAGTCCCAAAACTGACCCAGAGATAAGTGCTCACTTTGTTCTTGCTCTGCAGCCATCTTAACTACAGTGTTGTCACATTATTTACTTTATGGCCTGCTAAATGTTAAATCAGCAATTTGCTAAATATGCTTAGCTAAAATCCATTTTACCATAAGGCTGAACTGCTGATTTAGCAATTCAGCTAGTCTGTATCTTGCCACTGGAAATGCTAAATATATCTGTGCAAGGCTGGCAATTCAAGCAATTAATCTCAGCTTAAAAGTCCTTTTCCCTTAATGTTGATCCACGACCCCCTGCTGCCTTCAGATTTCCCCTTACAAATGCAGAGCTTTGCAGATATTGAGAACCTGAACAGGAGGCTATCTAAGCACAGCCTCAGTTTGAAGTGTCTTCTTATTTTTTGTTTTTTTCCTAAATCATATTTTATAAAAACAGAAACATGGAAGCCAACACAGACTTTTGAAGATGGTCAGCTTTGCATTGAAGGGGATTAAATGTTTCTCTCTTACATCTGTTATGTACAAGACCACATGCTACATGTATATGCAGTCATTTTAATTCTTCTATATATGAACACAAAATAAACGGGCAGATGGCAGGAAGAGCAGGAGCATTAGCAGCAAGATCTGGAGGAGGAACAACAGCAACAAAAAGTAACAGAGCAGGAGAAGCAAATGCAATGAAAAGGGATTGTGAGTTCTGGGAGAAGAGGAGGGTAGGCATGTATGGAGAAGTTTCCCAAAAGGCCACTTAGGGGGTTGTGTTGGGATTATTGAGGACATGTTAATTCAAGGTTTAGCCTGTAAATGACCAGAAAGTAATTTTCTAAGGTGCTTTTGAAGAATAAAAGGAGAGTCTTAAATTCAGAGTAGTACAGAATTGTTTTGGCTAGTAAATTCTTCAAAAGAATGAAAGAGAATATAAATGAGTGAGTCAGGAAGCAAGAAATGTTTTAAATTATATGGACCATTGCCATGTTTCAAAATATTGTTTCCATAATTAGGACTATTTTATACTGATTTTGGAATCACATCAGAAACTTAGCTTTCCAGTAAGTCTGTATTTCTTTTGCTTGCAGCAAAATGGAATCCAAAGGTGCGAACTGTAAAAACTCAAAATAGTCAAAATTGCTTGCTTGTTAATAACAAATAAATTGTTTTGCAAGGCAATTTCTTAAGATGTTTTAATACATCAGATTCTACTACGAGTGACTAGATCTGAGGACAGTTACTTCTATATAAATCTAAATGCACACAACATACCACCGTGGTATGTTTTATCATTAGTACATTAAACCTTATTCCTTATTTGCCACTGAAAATAATGCATACACTCAGGAAATTCTGACCAAGGACTGTGTTGGGCATATCTGGCAGTGTTCATCCTCCTCTGCAAGGACCTGCAGGATACCCTGGGTGGGAGGATGCCATGACCTGCCCAGGGCTGGTCTCACCATCTCCAGACAACTCTGGAACAGACAGAAACAACATATTGTGCACCAAAACTTCCAGTTGGGGAGCACATGGTGCCTCTGCTCAAACTTATTTGAGAAAGTGTAAGCCACAAGGGCAGAAAACGTGTGAGAGGAGAACAAGAGAACACATGTAAGAAGATATATGAAGAGATGTGTTTAGAGACTTGTGGGGGAAAAAAAGAGTAGAAGTAACAAAGCAGACACATGGAAGGAGACATTGTGGGGAACACACCTGGAGACATGCTGTCTGAAGGAGCTGGTCCATGCCAAAGGAAGGACGTCTCTGAGGAACTATGGCCTGTGGGCAACACATACCAGGGCAGAGACACCCCCCCAGGGACTGCAGCCTGCAGGCAACCCATGCCAGAGCAGATGAAAATGCTTAAGGAGCAGTGGAGGAATTTTTCTTCGATACCTGACTCATTAATCAGAATTTTACATTAATTACCAATAAATAAATTAAGTTAAATTCCCCAAGTCAAAATTGTTTCCCTGCAACAAGGAGTCAAGGATTTTTTGTGGGGAATACTTGATCTGCTGAGAAGATGCACAATGACAGAAATACTGAGAAATTCTGATCACTTAGCTGGCTCCTCTGTTCTGAAGTAGACCTTCCTGCCAGAATAGCGGCATCAGCTGATTTTCTTGACCTATTCCATCTGTGGTTTTCCATCTGTACAAGCCTGCCATATGTTTACCCTCCTGCTCACTTTGGCCTCGCGTTCCACTGTGGCACTTGAACCTAACAAAAAGCTTAATAAGTTTTAAATTGCCGATACTGTCAGTTGCTTAAAGTTCCACCATTGCCTTTACTTACACTCTGGTAATATATCAACAACAGCAACCAGTCCATTAGGTTTTACTTAGCTAATGAACAATTATTTATTATTTATCTTCTTTTATCTACTCTCTACATCTTTATTAAAATTGCCTAAAATTTTGTATGCATTCCAAGAACTGCTTTTTTGTAGCTCTAAAAAGGCAAAGTACTGAGGTAACAAAAAATATTAGAGCCAAACATGCATTTTAATAGTCATCTTGGTATAAAGGCAGAATTGATTGGTCATATTTGTTATTTCACAAGCAAGTTTACAATTTAAAATGCAACAATGATATATCCATCAATTGAAGTAATGAAAAGTATGAAAATAATCATTTCCCTCTACTGAGTCCCAGTTCTGAGAATATCTGTCATAACTTCCAATGCAGTAAAAATACCTAAGACATGGAAATGACAAAATTTAAATGTAAAGCCAGTGAGGGAGGTTTCAGTGTCTCACTGCAGGGCTAGATTTAAAGTTCCTTTCTGGAACTCAAAGTTTTCCACACCTTCTTTAGCAGCCTAGTTTCTGGTTGTACTTTCTAAGCCATTGCACCCTTTTTACTCGCCAGTGAAATCACTTATAATGCTTCTTCATCTTCCTAGTAAAATGTTCTTTCCCTCGTGAAACTGAAGTCTGCTCCTTGCTGAGTGAGTATCGACTGAACTCAACTGGAGCTCAGCATCAGCACAAGTACTCATGAATGCTAAGTAAAACAGCTAAGCTTACTGGAGTCTTGTTTCTAAATGTTTGATAAAGGATGGCATTATATCATTTGTCTAACACTTTTTCCTTCACTCCCTGCACTCCTCGTATTTTAAATTATTGGTTAAAAAAAACAAAAACTAAAAAAAAACCAAGCAGACTTTAAAGATGAGAAAAATCTGACCAGACTGACAAAGCAGTGACATACTTGCTCTACGTTTTGTGTCCCCTTTGTAAACAAGCATTTTGTTTCGGCTGGTAATCTGTATTTCGAGCAGCAGAGGGAGTCTTTTATTCAGTGGAGCCACATTCAGTTCCATTCATTTACTCTCAAGCTTGAAGTTTGGGGGATAATTGATTTAAAGGTCAAGGCCAACAAGCCAAAAAAGGATATCAAGCAGAATGTTTTCTCTTTCTTTTTATTCAGGAGGGATGGAGAACTAAGATCTTTTGCCATCTAATTGTCAGTAATGTTTTCTTCCAAAAAGAAGAAAAATGTTAATCCACTCTTATCTTTCCTCATCTCAGCATTGGTTTGCAAAGGCCTTGAATGTTTTCAACAAGAGGTAGTAAAGATTTGGCTGCAGAAGACAGGATTTATTTTTTTCAGGACATGAAACAGCAGGTCTTGCAAATAATGGCTATTTCCCCCCAACTCTTTGCACTGTTGCCTCTATCTATGTACTGTTGCCATTAGTATTGAGAGAGCCATTGTTCATTGTAAGAAAATATAAAAGAACATCATTATAAGTTCAGATTTCTACAGTGGCTTTCTGGAGGGGTTTTGATCAATGCAGAAGGACTGCCTGAAAAGAGAAACATTTTCCAAGAGAATGTATTACACAGAAAGAGAATGCCCTGACACTGAAAGAAACTGGGAAAAAAACGTACCTACCAGTAGGCTAGACAAAGGGCACAGGTCGAGGCCTTTTCTTTGAAAGCACTGATTAACGTGAGGTCCTGTTACCTGCTATAATCATCGTTTTGTTCCGAGTGAAAGGTTTCCTACATTCCTAATTTGTCTTAGGGATGGTAAAAGAGAAAAAACTGTCTACCTCGGTCCAAGGGTGAGACAGTTTCATTTCGCATTCAGTTCAAAGTGATGGATACAAAGGATGCAGGTTGTCGTACAAATGCTAACTGAGTGATTCCCTGGAAAAGCAGCCGCTGCAGCTCACATCACTCAACTATTTATCTTGATGAGAAGGGGCATTTTAGACTGTTTCCTAAATAAAATGTTATTGCGGCAATATTAGCAAGAACTGTTGAATCCTAATAGAGAAAAATCTCCATTTATATGCACGTGTACTCTCGTATTAAGAAGACTAGACGTTTGCACAAATTAAGTCTCTGTACTTGATTTTCCACTGTGACATGTAAAACATGCTGGCAATTCCTGCTTTCTTAAAACTGGGAATCTAGGTACATAGGGGTCCTGATTTTGTTTTCAAGGAAGCCCATAAGAGATGTCCAATTCATTAAAATGGGACTTACACAGACATTCTGGGGGAGTGGAGGGCGGAGTTGAGCACCTTTCTCTAACGATGGACTAGCAAAAGGGAGCCCAGGACAGATAGGCTTCTAGGACTCAGTTAAGTGCCTAAACCGATGTAGAATAAATACAGATTAAGACTCACAGGATACAGAAAGTAAATTACAGCAAAAGGCTACACTAGCTACAACTGCAGACAGAGTAAAATCAATACTTAAATTTTACCCATTACAACATCAAAAAGAAACAGTTTAACTACTTCTAATATAAGGGTTCACTGACATTAGGGATGTGTCCTGTCTAGGGAAACTTTGGAGCTCACACCACCAAAAACATGACTTTCCCCATAATCAGCAGATATTCCGCCCCAAGCTTTAATTTGGTTCAATGAAGGTTCATATAACGTCCTAGGTTCTGAGGACTCTGCCTAAAAATGGGAGCTTTGCTCTTTCTATTCTATCAGAATATTTTGTCAACCAACTAAATGCTCTAACTCAGAGACAGTGCAGAGTAATTGACTTCTGTGCTGTAGTGAAGCATGGAAATTATATTACTCACAAAGCATGTACACCATCTCCCACCTAATGTAAATATGCAACAAAACCACTAATTTTCTAAAAAGTATTTTAGTTTAACACTACAGGAACAGTCAAGAAGAAATACTGTCTTGGACACAGTTCACAGGTTGTGAGACCATTCATCCCTGAAACTGGTATTGCCAGGGCCGAAGGGGAAATGTGAAAGTCCCATCACAAATCCATGGCAGATGACAGTAAAAGAAAGAAACTTTCATCTCCACCCTTACTTCTCCTAGCAAAAGCCATGAACATCATCATTATTTGGAAAGGCATGTAACATTTTGACTGTGAACTAGTAACCCAGGCAAAATTCAAGAGAGTTAGGAGACCTGAAAAAAATATATAGTCCAGTATGTTTTATCTCTTAGACCGAGATCCATGTGTCCTTCTTGAGCAAGGGTTTTCTAGCCATTCTGCATTCCTGATGGCAAGCAGTACTGATCACACAAGAAACAAGCTCTGTAAGTTATAGTAACAGTAAATATCAAAACTCCCAGAGGCCAAACCCACAACAAGCACCTGAAGTACCAATTACAACGCAAACTGTATACTAAAGACAGTCCCTGTTCCTCACCTTACATCTCAAGTTACTGATTAAGGTAAGATTGATAACAATTGATCTGATAAATCAGGTGAAGTATTGTTGATGTTTTATGCAATACTTCAACTTTTCCCTATTTCCCTTTTAAACTAAGCTATAAAATGCAGGTAGCCATTCTTGGGTATGAAGTAAGTTTTTAAGTTAAACAGTGATTTTCAAAATGTTTGGCATTGCCTTATGCAACTCAATACTTGGCCAGCATTTGGTTCTTTGGGTGTTCCCAAAAAAAGTTACATCAAACAGTGACATGCAGTAATGATTAAATAACATTTGCCATTTTAAGTCCCTTAAAACATTTAAGCAAATGCCACCTGTGCCTGCCACAGGATGGGTACTTTTGTAAGATTTCAGCTACATCGGTTAAAGCCATCCAACCATGATAATACAACAATGCTTTCTTTATCTCTTCCCCCCCCCTCCTCCACACACACATATGTATACTTTTATGTGTCTTTCTCCAAGCTTAAATATCTATGTATCTCACATATGACATTTTGTTCATGTATTCTATGACCTCTGGACTTTGACACAAACACTACAAACTTGTATGGAAGACCCCTTTATGTCATGCAGATCTCTCTAGTCATCTCAGTGAAAATTCACTCACAGTTTGCCAATTTATATGGCCAGAGAAATCATTTTAGTCATCCATAGCACACGCTTGCTAGCATTCAGCAACTACAGGCAGTACCAGAAAGCTATGCAAGAGAGCTAAATAAGCCAGTTAGAAAACAAAGTAGCATTCAATCAGCTAAGTGTCCCATTCTTGCTGACTGTGAAATGGAGACAAATGAAAAATCAGACTGAGGAGGTGAAACCCTGTACTGAGCAACACTGGGGTCCCCATAAGAATTACCCCACATCTCCACTAGAGATGTAGATTTTGGGTTGTCTTTTTCTGCATTTCACATTTGTGATCTCATGTCAGAATACTGCAACTCAATTACCCTCTTTAAAATTAACTACAGGCTTAGATCAGGGCTGTAGTACGTTAAATTAAATTGCCTGTGCAAACTGACATTACTGACACACATAGGAAACATGAAACTTTATTTGATGCATCCTGTGAATTATATAATTTTTTCATTGATTTTAAGTTGGTGCATGAATTTTTTGTTGATCGATTTTTTGTTGCTACTTTTAGGTAAACCCATTTAATTTACTGATTTATATTACTTTGTAGTGTAGTATATCATAGGAAAACAGATATAAATCCCACAACTTACTAGGTCTGTTGTATCCTTGACTATCCCTGATGTAAGACATTTCCTCAAGATGTGTAGACAGCTCCTGACTTTTAAGGGGAAGACACCCTTCAACAAGGCAAGATCGAGTCACAAGAATGTGACTACAGCTATCTGCAAACGTAAATGCCATTTTCTATCCTTTCATTTTCACTGAAGCTTTGAAGTAAATACGAAAGGAGCCAGAACTGAGCAAATTACCTGAGGACTGAAACATTTTTGACATAAGTCTCAAATGCAGTTCAAGTCTTTTATACTATTTCTTCGTTGTTCTAGTTTTGTTTCATCTTAGAATGTGAAGTGATGGTAGTGATGATGGAAAGATTGGACAGCTGGCCTCAGTTCCCCATGTTGGATACAGACAGAAACACAGTGAGATGCCCTCTTTCAGGAGCCTCAGAGCCTGTGCAGCAGAAACATTTAACTATTTCTTGCTGAAGGAATTGTGCAACAGGAAGGATCCATTTCACATCCACTACTTCAGCAGGTCCTGTATGCTAAAAGATTTCCTTTATAAGTGGAATGGCTGTAATTTCAAACCCATTTACAACTAATGTGCTGAATTTGCTGTGCCAGCATGAAAAATTCTTAAATCTCCTTACTGCTATAAGGCCCAGTAAGAAGTTGCTGAGCAATCCCTACTTCGATCCATCCACCAAACATGGGAAGAAATCATAGGGGTTTTTAAATATAACCAAGCCTAGGACAATGAAATCAGCATGAAATCTGACTTAGAAGTCAAAGCAATTACTTATTCCAAGTATCAACCTCAAGAAGACAGTTTTTAACTAATTCTGCCCCTCTCTACCCAAATGATAGTCACCTCTATTAAGCTACTTTACTAGTCTGTGTTTTGTTTCAATTAGCATCCACCACATGGGGTAAGAGTAAGGGCTCCATCACAATGTGAAGGGATGGAACCAAGATCGGACTCTCATATTTCCTGCCTCAGTACCTTTAAAATATGTAGAGAAAGGTAACTGGTATAAGAAGCTGATTTATATTTCTCACTTCCAACAGATCAGTTCTCAGGCAGGTAACTGTAGGCTATTCTGGCTTCCTCTGTGCCACTTGCAGCTTGAAGCAAGTAAGAGTCTCCATCCATGCTCTTGCTGGCATAGGGCAAATACATGGGTTTTGCAGTATACAGACTTCTAATGGAGGGCTTGTATGCTGAAATTTTTCACAAAGGCTTGTGTGTGTATGGTTGGACTCGATGATCTCAAAGGTCCTTTCCAACCATGAAGATTCTATGCTTCTATGACTGATATACTGAAACCATCACAGCTTTAAGGGTTTGGGGTTTTTTTATATCATCTATAAAATATTAGCAAATGTGCTACATTTGAAAGATAGGAGAGTGATTCTACAACACTTACTTTTTCATTGTGTATCCTTCTGGATTAATAAGATATAATTATTAGATACATTATTGTATACCATGCTAGACATAGCAAGAATGTGTCTGTTCCACAAGGTAAGGTCACCAGGGGTGACCCCAGAAGAAAGCAGGGCAGTGCCCTCACTGGCAGGGCACAGACCCAGGACCTGAGCAGGGCAGGGGTGGTAATCGTCAAATACAGGCAAGGTGTCAGGCCAGGTCTGAGGTCAGCCCAGAAAATCCAGTCAGGACCAGCAGCGACAGGACAAGACACAGGTCTGCTCACAGCTGTGGTCAGGCAAGGGCTGAAGCCCAAACTCACCTGGAGTCCCAGGTCCATGGATTCAGGTTGAGGTTGGACAGTGGAATTAAGGACAATCCCCAGAAAACCTTCAATGATGCCAATTGGAGCACTGTCTGCACTAATACTTAAATGCTTCATAGAAGGCTAAAAAATTTCACAGGTGGAACTCAAACACTGATAGGTGACAGACATATTGATTTCACTTTAAAAGAAAACAGCAAAACTTAATGTGACTGACAAAGAAAAAAAAAGACTGCAAGACTGCCAAACCACCGCACAGGAGAGACCCTACACATACTGTCCAGTGCAGTCTCCCCCTCCTTTTCTCATCCAAATACTAATGCATAATAAGAACTCACAAAAAAAATACATCAACTATGATTTATAATGATTCAGATGGAAATGTTAGTAAGTCGTGACAACTTTTTTATCTGCCTCCCTTTTTTTAATGTGGCTTCTGAAGCCAAAAGGGCAGGTGCATTGTATTCAGCCTTGGAGCGTGTTAGCAAACAAGATCCAGAGCATGTGAAGAGATGCTGTAAATCAGCACTGATAGACAGAAACTTAAAAGGAAACTGGATAAAAGTCATTACCACTTACAGAGGCCTCTTGCACAGTCGGCATCTAAGAGCCAGACTCGTACACTTTGATAGAGTGAAGAATGCAACCTGAATTCTTTCATTTCTCTGTGATGCCAACACCTGACATAGCAGGCTTTCTGAGATTGTCATCAGCTGTTTTCTTCTAGCAGACTATTAACATTACTTAAAAAAAAAGAAAAAAAAAAGTGTGAGGGGTTTTGCGGGTTTTTTTTGGAAAATATATGTGCAGAATTGAATACTTAGACTCTATTGACAAACTATCAGTAACTAGATGTGGGAAGAATGTATGTGCAATGTGTTCTTATTCATTTTGAATTACCATCACATCTGTGAGTTCCTAGAAGCCATTATACTAGTAATGATACAAAAGTAAAAGATTTAAACAAAAAAACAACAACAACAAAAAAAAACCTACCACCCTACAACACATAAGCCTGCTCCAAGAAATGTACTGTGTCTATAGGAGAGTAAGGAAAATGGCTGACATCAGATGGGTAAAATGCCAGATTAGAGGACTTCAGTGCCCCAGGAAGTTAGTTACATGATAATCTCTTCTTAGTCTGTCATTTCTAACTGGTGTTTCCATTGCAAAATGTCAAAGCAGACTGCTCTATTATTAATTTTTATAACATCTGCATTTGTAGCTACATGAATTGTCAGAGAGCTTTACTGAATTATCATAGTGAAGAATTCTAAAAAGTGATGGTGAGGAACCTCAATAGTGTATCATTTTTATGTCCTATCCTTGTAGTTCTCTCCCTTTTTCATAGAATCATAGAATAGTTTGGGTTGGAAGGGACCTCTAAAGGTCATCTAGTCCAACCCACCTGCAATGAGCAGGGACATCTTCAACTAGACCAGGTTGCTCAGAGCCCCGTCCAACCTGACCTGGAATGTTTCCAGGGATGGGGCATCTACCACCTCTCTGGGCAACTCACCTCAGTGACTCTTTCACCACCCTCACTGTAAAAAAATGTCTAAATCTCCCCTCTTTACCTTCTTTTAGTTTGAAACCATTACCCCTTATCCTATCGCAACAGGCCCTGCTAAAAAGTTTGTCCCCATCTTGGGCCTGTTCAGCCTGGAGAAGAGAAGGCTCCAGGGAAACCTTATTGCAGCCTTTCAATACTTAAAGGGGGCCTACAGGAAAGATGGAGACATCTAGTTGAAGATGAGAAAGAATAAGAGAGCAGAAACCACCAGCAACAACTGATCCCTCCTCGCTTTGCCACATCTCCTCTGTGTCACTACCTAGACCCAGAAGAAAGTCACATGAAGACCATAACCCAGACCCAAAGGCAGAAGGAGGAGAAACACAATACTCTATCTCCGTGCTATGGCGTCTTAGGGCACACATTTAAGACTTTCATAAGAAGCCTAAAATAGAAGCTACACATTGTCATAAGAGTTCCTTTCCATCTGGCATATGAAATAAAGCAGTTTACTTATGCTATGAATTCTAGCTGGGTTTAGATTTATTGAATTGGCATCACAGTAGGTTCATTAATGCCTGGCAAGCCACTTATCATTTAATGTACTTAGAGAGCATGATACAGAGAAGTATAGGCTTACCATGCAGCTTATGCAAAAACAGAGCAAAGCCAGCTCCAAAATATTTCTCCATATTGATTGGTCTTAAATTTTTATGTATAAAAATAGTAAGTTGTAAGTTTGAAGAGATCATATGTGGAATACAAAAGAATTAATGAAGGACCTTATAACTGATCTTATGAATTGTGGATCTATTCCAGACACCTGTAACTGCTTTTAGCCCACAGACATTTGGTGTGGAATAAGAGATTTAAATTAGAGATGATCTATTCTTAAGGTTTTGTATCATTAGACAGCACTCTAATATGATACCCAGATAATTTTCCATCCATTTTTTAATGCCACACGCACACTGAAAATAGCTATGTTAGCAGTCACCTTGGGCAGATTTAAATTTCTCCCAGTTTTTACATCCAGTTCTTTTTCAGTTAACATTTTAGCAGAGATTAAATCACTGATAACCCTGTCCTTTCTTTCACTTCCAGTTCAAACTTATCTTGCAGTAAACCCAACCTCTTAGCTTCTTTTTCCTTGTTTCATTATCGTGCACAAGCCTACTCCCCATTCCTCATGCCTTCAAGCATTAAGTCATCTTAGGTATCTGCTTCTGCTGACTTGATTTCACTTCGTAACTTTATTTTCTGCCATATCAGATTATTCCTATCATTCAGTGTCGGTTTTTGTGATACAACATCTAGTAATAAAATATTTAATTAAAACAGATTGAGAAATAGATAACACTGTATTCCTGATCTAACACAATTTTTTAATTACGTGTATTACCAAAGTGTTTACTGATGACTTGCAGTAGAGGACCACAGGAAATACAGGTAGGTCTCTATTCACTCATGAAAAACTCTCAGCATTTCTTAGAATCATAGAACGGTTTGGGTTGGAAGGGACCTTAAAGATTATCTAGTTCCAACTCCCCTGCTATGGGCAGGGACACCTCCCACTAGACCAGGCTGCTCAAAGTCCCATCCAACCTGGCCTAAGGAAGGTCAACCTTTTTTGTGGAAGCTGTACTATATAAATCATAGATTTGCATTTTATCAGCTACGGCTCATCTGTCCAATACTTTCCATGCCACATATTGTCAAGTGTTCAGCAGGTGCTGAAGGTGGCCAAAATGACTAATCATAACCGCTAGTACAGACCAAAAAAAATTAAGCAGACTACCTGTTGTGTCCACAGGAAATGGGGGGTGGGGTGTGGGGGTGTCCAAATTCTCAGTGCATTCTCTTTTTTCTTGTCATGCGATAACGCTTCTGTTTGTGTAGCCTGGCAGGCTGTTAAAGCTAAAATGCTGAAGTTGGTAATATAATAAAGTTGAATAGTTGCAGCCTATAGTTTTTTTCTAAGTTACTTGAAAGATAACGGTTGTAAAATAGATTTACTTCTGGTAAATGACGTATTTTAAAGGGTGTGCCATGGAACAGATGGATCTCGCTGGCACAAAGTTACAATAAGTGGCAGTGAAGTGTATGGTAAATCACTTACACAGAAGCAACTCAAAACAGTCAGTTCAATTAAACAAGGCCCTGTTAAAACTTTTCAGACTCAAATTAGTATTGCTGGCATTGCTTTTAGCATTTGTAGCTAAATGTCAGATCTGCTATTACTTTTTCATGCCCTTGAAAGTAAAACTGCATCAGTGGTCAAAGCTCTGACTGTGAAATTAAACATTCAAGGATTTGCTCAATTAGTAGCTCTAACTTAAAAATAAGGACCCAGCCTCCAAGCTCTCTGTTGAGCCGAGTAATCTCCAACATACAAGTTCTTGTTAAACTGACTCTACATGTCTGAGAATTAAAACACAGGATGGGCAATCATCTTTATTTGTGGATATATCTTATTTGAAACCTGATGTTTACTGAATAAAAGTCTACTTAAGACAGATTAGTGTATTTATCAAGCAAAGTCATGTAAATAATTTTGCTATTACTTTCTGTTCAGCTTTGGCAGTCTCCTTTCAGTCTGTTACCAGAAGGCGTCGAGTGCCCTCTGCAATGCCCACAGATGCATATTCCTGGTGCTCTCCTTGTGACAGCACATAGCAATCAGGCAATATGTGTCAGGTCATCTCACTGATTCATCTGAAAATTCACCTTGCAACAGCAATAACAAAAACAAAAAAAACCCACCAGGTCCCAGACATCCTCTAAATGTGCAGCTTAAAGTATGGAGAACAGCAGGACAATTCATTTCAATGGCAGCCTGAAATGTGCCAGCTGAAGCTGTATCTCAAGATACAGGTGTATGTGTAGGAATTTAACACCAGGATTAAGCCAATCTTAAGTGCTGACCTCTAAAATTTAGTTATGTCCTATTGTTTATTGAAATGCATTTAGTAACCATAATGAAAATCTTACTTAGATCATAGTTATTAAAAATTCTAGTTAAACAAATTCTAGTTACATTTATTAGTGTCAGCATTATTCAGGACTTTTTAGCATTATCATTTCATTTGCTTCAGTACAAACAATAACAAAATCCAGGACAAGAAAGAACCTGGCCCAGAAAGCAAACCAAAACCATACAAAACTCAAGATCATCCAAGTCAAACCTCCTTCTCTGATGTCACACTCTCTAAAAGTACGTAGATATCATTAAAAATATATTAAGGGAGATAGATAATGTATTTATTGTATCTTAGGAGAGCTGTTTATCACTGTAGCACTCCATAATGTGAAACAAGAGCACCAGTAAAATTTCACTGCAGGGGAGTATAATTTTGCTACCACACTTGAAGAATTATGGTTCAGTTGAGGAATAATACACTTTTATCCATTGATCGAATAAATACTCTTATCTCAGAAGAATTCCAAATATATCCTGGAAAGTCTGTTTTAAAAATTCTAGCTGCATTTCTGAAGGAAAAATAAGAAGCAAAAGGTTTGGAATTGTGCTAAAATGGAATCATACTATGATGAGTACTGCATTAAAATACAGGTTATATTGACTACTGAATTCCCTCTGTCTAAAATGAAATTAATTTAACTCTAGCTTCAAATCCACAAAAAGAGTCTCATACATCTTAGAGCTGAAGTCCAAGTATTGAAGAACAGAGTTCCTTTCAGTGGCTTGTATTGCCATACCTACATTAAATTTCATTTCAGGAGTTGCCAACAGAAAAATATTACATCTTTTTCCCCTCAGGTGTTTTGCACAGGTGTTTCTTAAAAACAGAAACATATCCATCTGTAATCTATTAATTCTACTGACATGATGGGGAAATCTGAAAATGGATAAGCATATACCAGGCTGAAGGAAAGAGCTTTTATTTATAGCTTCCTAATAATTCCTGTGTGCAAGTGGTAACACCCTTTGGTCCTGATTTACCGAATGCTACCCAAAGGAATCCCTGAAAATAAAATAGAGTCTTTAGGAAAGACATTTACTGTAAAATCTGCTTATCATTCACTTCCCTGTTGATAATTTTTTTTTTTTTGCATTCTTATGTTCACATGCATACAATCATATCTGATAAGGTCCAAATTTTGACTTGCCGTTATTGTATATGGTAGACTAATTATAAAATAATTTTTACAAGTACAAGAAATGTTCTTGTAGAAGTCTAATTTACAGAACTGAAGCTTTCAATGAATGTCTATATGTAGATAGAGAAATTAAAACACAGAAAATCCACTGGACAGAATGTGTTCAGTTTTGATCAATTCAAAAAGAATATGAGAATTTAAAGGTTCAAAAAAGGCAGAAAAATATGAATGCAAGCAGATAAATACCTTTATAATATAATAGGGGCATTCTGGCACAAGAACATTCTAAAAATAGGAAGATCACTTTAAGAGCGCTAAATCTGGACATGAACTAGTAGAAAAAATTCAAGAATTTAGTCTAGCATCAGAAAACTACTCACATTAGGAAAGTTGGAACCTAAGACCCACAAAGCAAACATTTTGCCTTTCTGCACCTACAAAATCTGCCTCAACTAGCAAAAAAATAATAAATGTGAGCATGGTGAAGACAGATGCACATTCACTGGAGTCTGCAAAGAGTATGAAAAAAATTTGGAAAGGTGTGAATTGCTCCATTCATCTAATATGATAACTCTGAAACCTATCTGTAGTAATCTAAAGATACGATCCTGAAACTGATACCTTATATTCAGCTCAGTATCATTAACTCTCCTTGCAAGAGAAGAGGCTTGAATACGAAAACTATTAACTGAATATTATTTTAACAGAATTCTGGGTTTAATTAATTTATTTTAAAATTCTAAACGCTAGTCAGAAATCACCCATCTTTTTTTCCCAAGCTTTCAAAGCCTTATAACTCTTATAACTAATTTTTTGTCCAATAAAATTATTTTAATACTTTACAATTTAGAATGAGGGCCACAAGGTAAAACAAACAGAATTCAAACTAAGTAGTACAAGGGCTACTCCAAAGATGTTCTTCTTCATGTTTCATTTTAAAATCTCCCTTTTCCCCTATTTTTCTGAAATTGAATGTCCAGATTTGTTGAAATATAGTTATAGTTAAATACATGGACCTAATCATAGAACTAAATCCATTCACAAAGAATACGTGTGCCTTTTCTTACAACTCACCAATGTTAACTCTGCAACATTAACATCAATACTAATTTCTGTTCTTTGTCTTACGAGGTATAAGTCTGAAAATAATGCTGTAGAAATAAGGATGAGGCTAATAATGCTGTTGGGCTTCATACACAATGAACAGTGTTGAAAAAATGCAGGTTTACTGTAAAGTTCTGGCTTTAAATCTTGGAGAGGATTACTTTGTTTTTAAGAATGTTTCAACAAATAGGCATTTTGTTCACTTAAAAACCATATTTAACATTGCAGAGAACTATTAACAGCTAAGGAGGGACTAAACATATCTAATAGATTCATTAAATTTGAAGTGTTAAGACTTGTTACTTCAAAGAATCAACAAAAGCAAGGTCCTGAAAAGGAAACTTTGCCCCTAACTGGCCAAACAACATTACCTGGCATGACAGGAAATCAGTACATGGCAACAAGCCAACTTCTAAAGCTTTCATCAGCTGTTTTAATCACCAAAGATTATTATTCCAACTTTAAGAAGCTTATGTGATTTATCTTCATGGTTTTGACAAAAGAAAGTCAGCAGTCATTCTGAGAGAGGCACTGCTATGGTGCTCTGTGATATTTTAGACTGTCAGGAAGTAGTACAATGTACATGATATACTCTGTGTAATCCTTACATTCCTGATTGTGTAAGCCGCAACAGAAAAGCTCTATGTGATGATGACCACATACTTAAGTGTGAAATTGGACATAATGCAGGACCAGCATTTCTCTTTTCTTTCCTCCATAATGTAATTACATGTTATGGAAATGCAGAAAAATCTATGTCTGAAAGAGAAAGGTTCATTCTTCCTTTTTAGAAAGGTTACAAGAAAGTCATGCTTTCTCAGTAGAGCATTTATTCCTGTTATGAAAGGGCTAACGTAAAAAAGTAATTTTTTAAGAAGCTTGTAACATAGAAATAATTGAGGGATTTTTGATACAAAGTACATTAGATTATGTGAAATAAATTTATCATGACAGAGACCACATGTCAACTACAGAACAGATACTGTGCAGATACAAAAATCCAGGATGATCACAATTCTTTAAGCAACTAGCTCCAACTCTGCCCTGACAGATACTCCTGATTCTATCCCCCAGGTTTCCTGGGGGATGAGGGAGCCTTCTCCTGAGATAGCAAGGCTCCTCCCTACCCCAGTGAAGTGGTACCAGCCACAGTGGTATACCACAGTACCAATCACGTTGGTGATAAAGCCACTGACTCACATGATGGGGCAGTAGCCTTCACTTGCTCTCACTTCTATTCTCAAGGCAAGCAGTGATCTCCCTAGTCTCTATTAGATAACAAATTCCCCAGGATACTTGATTTTCCAAAATATGTATAATACATTTTACAAAGTCAAAAACAAGTGAAAAGGAAGTACCCCACTTAAAGCCTAGCCTCCTTACCAGATTTATAGTCCTACAACATTACATTTTAATAGCACTGAACTCCACGGAAAAGAAACATATTGACTTCATGGCAGTCAAGAATTGCCCCTGGGAGATCTCTTTGGGATTCTCTTTCTGAGCCATCAAACCTAGCCCATTAACTTCCAGCAATTTAGAGGATGAACTTATCCAAATTCATATGCAAACAATACTACAGATTTAAGAGTGTATTCTGATGAAGGTTGCAGAGAAACACTGATCTTGAAAAGGACTGTTTCAAAGCTTCAGTTTTGGAAAGATTTTGGGGATCCTTGGTAAAATAGACTATATCAATGCTAGATATTAGAACAAAACTAATTCTGAGGGTTTCTTTAAATGTTAGAGTATGTAATATTGTCTGATATCTGGTTTGACTTAAAATTTGGAATCAGTGGATTCACATTCAAACTGACTCAAGATCTTAAAGGAAACAGAGAGTGGATAAAATAAGCACTTTTATTCAAGAACATAGATGCCTTGGCCTCCCATATTAACCATCCTTATGTCAAAAGCTTGCTTAATATTATATGTTGTTAGAGACCAAGAATGGTCTTTGACTTTCTTCATCAAAAGATCTACCACCTACACCACTTACCAAGTAGGCAATCGTCAAGAAGACGCCTTGTCATGCTATTCACTCACTATTAATCGAATACATTAAAGAACCACTGTACCACAGAGCAAAGTTGCTACAGAAACATGTCTAGAAGAAGGTGGTCTTGTGGTCTTTCTGTCAGCTTTCACTCCTTCCCCCATTTTTATAGAGTGTGTTTTGGTAAATGTACTGAACAAAAGCCATAGACAACTTTCAAATACTTTGTAAATGCATTAACCCAGTGACCATGCAAAGTCATCTGGACATTCCCACATCCCACCTACAGGCCTACCAATAAAATACAGACTTTACTAGTAACCTCCCTTAAGGTCTACATCTACCAGCACTGGGAAAACCCCACCATCCTTCACAGCCTAGAAACCAGACAACTCTTGCATCATGCCCTGATAGATCAAATAGCCAACTGAAAGCAAGGGCAAGAGGACTGCACACAAGGAGTAGCCTGTCAACACCTCATCCCTTTTAAGCTGAAGTGTCTGCAGATAAAACTCCTCTGTCACTCATAACTGAGGAAGCAGCACACAGTAAAAATTTAAAAAAAAAAAAAATCACATCAGACCATTAAGAAGCAGGCTGTTTAACAGAGCAACAGCAAGAACAGCTTAACTGGGACTACATGGTAGTCAGAGGACTAACTGCAGTTGGACTGGACTTTTACTCCCTGTGTTGGCTATTTGTTATATCCCTCTTTAACAGTCTCTTCTTTTCAACTTCACTTCACACCTTTTCGTCTTCTCTTGCCCTACTCTGTTTCCTTCCATTCCACATTCATTTTTTCCCATTTATTTGACTTCATTACACCTCTACTTATCTCCCCCAAAAAACCCTGTGGCTCCACATCATACTGTTCTTCTGTTCATCAATTATCATTCTTTCTACCTCAGTCTTAAACTGCGTAAATCTTAACAATCTACAATTTCCTAGAAATTGAGATTGCCTTGACTATTTTACATTTTTTGGGTATCTGTCAGAAAAGGTATAAAAACAATACCAGAAAAGTCATAATTAAGGGTATTATGGAGTTAAAATTAATAACAAGCATTATCTTTAAGTATTACAAAAATCCTAGTTTAGCCCATACGCGACAAAACAGTGAGTAAACAGAAACTCTAAAACACTGGCCTCAAAAATTCATATTATACAGACTGAAGTATTCTGAGATGCTTCAGTTTCACAGGTAATCTAAAGCCTGGTAGCACACAGTGTATATGCTAAGACTTACGGGAGGCATCTGCAAACACAGGTGGCCTGTTCCTGACTATCTGCCGTTGCTGCTGTGGTTCTTTTGGCCATTCTGGGTGGTTATGTTTTGAATTCTGTACATACCGTCATTCAAATGGATGGTAATATAACATGTATTGTAATTCAAGATATTTCCCATGGGCAGCAGAGATAGACAGGATTCATAAGGAAATGTAAACAACAAAATAAAAAGGAATGAATGACAGTCCCTACTCTAAGGAATTGACAACACAGGACTATTGTAACTTAGAAGAAATTACGAAGCACAAAGGATTGCTGAAGAAAACTATAAGAGAATCATATAGTTTTGCAGTAAATATCATCATTCTTCCATCAGAAATTATAGCACAGTGATAGTAGGTGGAAACAACATGGGTTTAGACGTTTTGAATTTGAAGAACACTGCTGCAATTCATGTAAATTGTACAGATTTACTTTTGCCGACCTTTGGGGCTGTTGAAATATTTTATTTCTTCTATTCTGTCCATTCCCTCCTCCGGTTTAATCCTCTTTCATGAGGTGTTGCAACACCGCTCATACACAAGAAGCCCAGCTCCATGATGACAGCTGCAAATCTGATAGTTCTTCCATGTTCCACCTGGTTTATACACATGAAAACAACTCCCTTTGCAACAATTACAGTCTAAAGTGAACCTGTGTGTATAAAAATGTGCCCACGCCAACAGGCAGGAACTGAGAAGGTGAGTGTGACAGTTCATCTCAATTTATTTTTTCACATTGTTTGGCAATGATATTGCGAATATTATAGTCACCTATCACAGAATCTCTTAAAACACATGAAAAAAAGGAATGCAAATTTTTGAATCCTATTTCTAAATCTCTTTGGGTTTAGCCAGGGAAAGAAAAAGCTTTTAATGAGGAGGCACAACCAATTCATAGTTAAATCGGTGTAAATCTAGCATAAAACCACTGCCTTAACAGAAATTTTTAAGAATTTACAGAATCCATAATCAGTTGTTACGCATTTTCATGAAAAGCCTTTCTACAGGGTCAAACTTCAGCTTCAAATTACAATCGAAAACCGGAAAAAAAAAAAAGATATAACTGAGTAGCAATAGCCCTCAGTATTTTTCACACAATCATTATAGCTACCATAAAGTTTGCATAACTCGTGGATGTAGGGACAGCAAAACAATGGCAAACCTGCCTACGTCTGCGGTGAATGGCAGGTGCAAAAGTCAGGCCCTCACCTTTGATTTCTCCTAGTATTGCAATTTAGTGCCTAGTTGTCATTCACCATCCCTTTATGTCACCTTCTTCCGCGACAACTGTCAGGAAGCCTAATAATATGTTTCTGACCAAAAAAAAAAAAATAAAATTACTGGCTTCCATTTAACATGAGAATGTAAAGGTAAACTTCAGTCAACTTACAACATTTATCCTAAGTCTTATTTTTAAATTATATAAGGTCTAGAATTAAGGAATTAAAATGTGCTGACGTGCTGTTAGTAATTTTTGTTTAATAGAATTTTCTTGAGATAATTCGAGGTGAAAAAGCACAAATTCACATACAAAGAGAATTATCATTTATATTTTTAGTATATAAAAACTTGAGAAGTTTTCTCATAAACACCTATGTAGGATACATTGTTTTCTCTACTTTTGCATCTGATCTCTCTCAACCATAATCATCTAGGATTACCATTAAACATGTACATGTTTTTAAAGGAGGCTAATCTTACTCCAGTTTGAAGTAGATAGGGTTAGACATTAAAGTCTGCATGAATAGTCCATTTCCTATTAGGACTCGTGCAAGCTACCTGTCCTCTGAGGCTCTGATTTTGCAGCTGTCATCTTTCCCAGCATTTGGGCAATGAAGGAATCTTTTGTTCTACTGAAAAGTGGTGCATTGTTCCCTGCTCAGGTGCCCAGAACAAAACGTATAAGGCAATACAATGAGCTTCTCTCCAGTCTGGCTTAAAGGTTTTTTTTTTCTTTATGGAAGATTTTTCATTGAATGAAACTTTCCTTGTGCAGGCTAAGAGAAATTGCAACTTTGTACTTAAAATCTTGAGATACAGGATAAAGATTTCAAAATATTTTTAAATGGCATTAAGTGTCTAAGCCAAATCTAGTCTCTTTACAAACATAACAGTAAATGGAACGGTTTTATTTTGCTTGAGCTATCCCCACACTTTGTTTATTTCATCAACAATATCCAGCTTATTTCCCAGACATTTCCAAAACACTTCAGCTGCTTTTATTTAGTCTGGTTGCTAATGAGAAATCCCCACCTTGTGAGTTTCCCTTGGCTTGATCCCCCTGAATTGCTAGAGGAAATCTCTTCAGAATTATTTTTATCTGTTTCATATACTTGTTAAGTTTATCCCGTCACAGAAAGGGGCTGCCTCATCACCTCTAAAGCGCACTAAATTCATAAAAACAAGAAGAATTACAAAGGTTGATCAATTGTCTGCAGAAGAACTTCCCTGTGAAACATGGTTTTGGACTGATTTTTTTTTATGTTCTCAGGCATATGTTCATCTCTCTACAAGAAGATTTCACAAGTTAGGCAGAATTCTCTAGAAAGAGACAGAGATTTCCTCTACTCTGAGGAGCAGCTTTCTTCACTCTCAAGGAAGAACAAATGTCAAAGTACAGGTGTAGTAGGTAAATAAATGAGAGTTAGTTCAAGGAGGTGAGAACCTGTAGCATGCAAAAACCGACAGTGAGTCTGCATTAGCATTGTTGCACCACAGAGTTGTTTCGAAGTACACGAAACGGATCCCTTTACATGAAACTAAACCAGGAGATGTGCATCTTATTAATGCCAACATAAACCTGAGTCACAGTGCTACAACCACTAATTGACATGCAGACCAGGGGACCAGACTAGACCTAGTCTGAAATAAAACCTCCAGAACATACACAACATGAGTTCTGGGCCCTCAGGATCAATTGGTTTTCTTTCCAGATCTGCTTATACTCTGTTTTGCTGCTTGTCAATATAGACACAGTGTGAGAGAAGCAGACAACAAATAGGCCTTACGAGATCAAGGGCATTTGCTGGGCAGCAAAAGGTGTTACACAGCATTTAATGAAACTCAAAAGGACACCAAACTTGCTGAAGCAAAAACTCATCACTTGTCAAAAATACAGTTACCACGAGGAGGGTTAAGGATAAGCCACAAGACAAGCCACATTTATTTCTATTCTATCTGGCTGTCCCTTCCTACTGAAAGAATCAGCTATTCTTGTTCTTATTTTAATAAAAACTGGCTCCTCTAAAGAAAACTCAAAAGCTTTTAAAATCAGGAACTCGCTATAAAGCAAAGATTTATGCACACCCACCTCAAAGTCCTGCCCAGCCATGGGTCTCATTGCACAAGCATTGCTGTGAGGTTGCTGTGCCAACCTGAAACACAGCTCTCAAAAGCCTAGGGACAGCCCCCATGCTGCAGGAACGAAAGCTGAAGCAACACAAAGGACACAAATGAGATGTACACCCAGCATAAAGCACTGGAGATATTCTGGAAGTATTCAGGCCAATACCATTTTACCAGAAACCACATGAGCTACAAACAACTTATGGTATAGAAGTGGCTTAAAGCTCTTTATCTCATTTACACCCTACTGAGCTCCACCCCTGCAGGTGTGTATGCTCTGAATTAAAGGGCATATCCTGCAAAAGCACTTGTGATATAAGTTCTTGTTAAATATAAGCTATCAATTTGTCTCCTAAATAGGGTGAGATAAATCATGTTTAGTGACTGTATTCATGTGTATAATATTAAGCTCCTTCTTTATTGGCAGAATATGGTGAGGTGTTCTTAAAGGTGTTCTTAGCTGTATTTCTTAGCTGCAGGCTGGTCATAAGGTCCTGCTCATCACTGCTTTGCCCATTTTGTACCAGAAGACGGTATGATGCATCACGTGTAAAGCTATGAGTTCAGACCAGCAGTGTATTCATCTTGACCACAATCACATGAAAAACAGAAGGGTAGGTTTAAGCCCAGAGCTCACTGCTGGAGGAAGCATTTAGTATTTGATATACGTTCATCCTGACAAGCTAGAGAGGCTATAAAATGTGGTTACCATGAATGCATCTTTGAAAGATGCTTTCTGAATTTATGATAATTAACTTTATTTACCAGCAAGTATAGATACAACTTATAAAACTTCCACAGTTCTGTGCAGTGATGAATGATCCTTGCATCTGCTATATTGATAAAAATGCTTAGAAAGGCAGTAGTTACTCAATCCCTGCTAAGGAGTCCTCGGTGGTACATCCCAATAACATAAAGTCTCAGTGAAGAACCTTCTTATGTTACCCTACTGTCATCATGTAGTTTACAGGTACAAGGTTTTTGCTTGCAAGATATTTCTTTTCCATCCTCTTCCTGTCCTTTTCCCAAAGACTGATTACCCATGCAAACTACAGCATATTTTTCCTCCTTGGCTGCTGTTATTCTGCCCCAGCTTGCAAACTGCTTATTGTTGTATTTCCTCCCCTTTGGTGTCTGACCTACAGGTTCTCAGAAGGTTTGCTATATCAGTTAGTGGATTTAACTCATATAATACTAGCGTTAACTAACCCTTCTAATTAATTCCCACATTACATATTTCAGATCATGAATTTAATAAGGTTTATTAAAATATTGGAAATATAGAGCTGGCAAGATCAGCCACAGTCAGACATGGGAATGGTAGGTGAGAGAAAAATTCTCTTCCAGCTTCGCAAAACCCCAGTAATCTGCAAATAGAATTTGGGAAGAAACTTCCAGTAAGCACAGGCTTTTCTGTAATCTTACCTGATATGTTTCTTTTGTAATCTGCCATCTGAATGGATGAAACAGCTCCTAAAGGAAGAAGTGTCTTTGCTCTTTGCACTTGACTCATATATCTGTAAGGTGAAAAGCAGACTGATCAGCTCTGGAGTACACTATTTTCACTACAAGTCTAGTGAGTAAGATGTAGAAAGATAAATTTGTCTTCTGCTGATTAGGAGCAGCAAACTGACATCTGTGCTCAAATGACTGCTGAACAAATCAAGTCTGTGATGTGAGATATGAGAGAAGCAATCTTTTTACTTGTAATTTTGGCTGTCACAGAGTGCAGTTTAAGACTAGGTGAAATCTAATGTAATGGCCACCAAAAGGGGCACCTCTGCTCTTCATTTCTGCCTCCACTTGTACGCTCTAGCCCATTCTTTCGTGTTAATGACTGTGCAGCTTCAGGGTGTCTCAGCTCAACCAACTGATCTGATGATAGAAAAATAAACAACTGGGGAAAAAAAGATTGGTTTTCTGACAGATCAGCAGGCTGACCTAATTCATCCTATGAATGTATGACTCCAATAAAATTATTGGTATTAATACAGAGAGCAAACTTCAAAGTAGTGCACTTTTGAAACTGCTGTAAAGAGTGAGCTGGGAACATGTAGCTACCAATAAGGAAAAGATACAAACACTCTGTTTGGAAGTTTAGCAAATAATAAATTGACATTGGGGATTCTTCAGTGTGTTTTTAGTGAAAAGTTACTATTACAATGAACTTACATTCTCAGTCTGCAAAGAAATGAAAATTAAACCTTCATTATCTATCTATACTTGCTTAGATATTGAATTTCAGAATAAATAGTTAGACAACATAAAAAAGTATTTTTAAAACTGCTTGTACTTCAATCAGTGTTGGTTACAGGAATTGCTCTTGTGATTTCCTAGGTTGATTGTAACATATTTGAATAAGTAAGGCACTGCGATGTTTGAAAGAAAGCTCTGTTCATCAAATCTATTAATTATTCCAAGAAATGTAATGAGTGCTCCATACACACAGAGAATTAGCTAATGTAAAGTTCAGAAAATTACCAGAGCTTATTGTTACTGGGACTGAGGGTGGGTATCTCTTTATTTTTCATTAATATTTTGCATTACTCTTGTCTTCCAACAATTGAATTCTCCAAAACAGGTTCAACACTTTGGACTTTTAAAAAAGAGGCACATTTCCAAACAAATATTTCATCTTGCTTTTTATCTCCTGACATGTTGAAATTGTTTTTCAGTACTGTACGTTAGTTATTAGTTATTTTGATTAGTATTTTGGGGGGAGGATTTGATTAGTATTTGGGGGGAGACTTCAGAAAAACTGCTGTTTGCATGCATAGCCCCAAAATAGTTTAGTGCTTGTTTTACAAAGGTTTGAATTAGTAACACGTGACTGACTTTGTTCAGACACAAATGTCAGCTTTCAATATGAAATCAAGTATAACAGGAATGAGACCTACATAGCACATCTGTACTTGAATTAGTTCTTTTGCAAGCATCTGCACATATTTGCCACTAAATTGTTGTTGAAAGACGGTTTTCCAAGGACAATTAGTATTCTTTAAGGGCATTCTTTAGCAGAAGGACCAGAATTAGGGCATACACTAGACTAATTTTCTGCTTTTAGCAACATATTTTTTAAGCTCACAGATTTCCCACAGAAATGTATTCTTGCCCACTAACTGCTGCAAGTCCTCCCAATTCTGGCACTCAGTAATCATTAGAGACTGATGTCTGTGCAAACATTCAGCTATTCAGCTACTTCTCTGCAGTATTCAAATACCCTGAAAAAGTTATTCCTCTGGCAGTCTAGGCAACTGCATGACACAGACTTGTATTTCTTTTAAAAAGCAAATAGATAACAAGAAATGCAAACAGATTAAATGGCTTCTTTTCATAACGCAATGTGCCACGAATTGGGCAGCAAGTCAGCCATACAATTTGTTCCATTACACACAGCACCTCATTGCATTTCCATTAGGGCCTGTGATTTTTTTTCACCCCTCATACTAGAACTCAATTTGATGTGATGGAGGTTTTAATTACTCTGAAACGGTGTTTTCGTTATCAGTCATTTCAATATAGTATTTATAAAGGCAAAATTTTAATAGCCTTACTGCTACCTCTATTCTTTCTTCTATTCACATCCTTTGTGCTTTGCAGAGTACTTCTAGTAACATCTTTTTGATTCATCCTTATAGCCTAAGATGGCATTCAGCAACATTTAATGACATAGTTATCAAATACTTAAAGGTCAAGGCCAGGTACTTCAGAATATCAACTTCCACTATAAAATATGTATATTTTTAATATCAAAGTATATTTTTTCAACTATTGTTTCTCTCTACTGAGGAAAAATATTTTTAAACATACTTATTTATATTTATCAAGAACCGTAAACCCTAATTTCTATAGTTACAACATCTGTCATAGTAGGAATATAATTCCGGGAATAATGCCCCCTAGTGAGACAGTGACAATTTTAGCTTGCATTATTTGTGATTTTTGCCTATAAAGTTAAAAGCAGAGAAAATGGATGCATTTGAACTTTATTACGTATGCTTTGCAAGAATACCACTTCCATTAGATTATTCTTATATCCTTAGAAGCTTTTCATTATAAAAAGATCAGGAAAAATAAATACTAGTGTGACCCCAGTTTACAGAACAAAAATGTCATATTTCAGCCCAAGAAAGAAGTAAAAATGACAGAAAGGCTGGCTTACGGCTATTTGTATTCTGAGCATATTTGCTATCTTTATGTCTGATCATTCACGCTACATCTGTAATGCGAGCATATTTCTAGCTAGAACACCAGTCAAAAGCACCATCTCTGGCACAGCCACATGAACATCATTCTGTATTTTGCAATTTTCAAGTGACACTCTTTGGTCTCCTAGGCTAAAAGGCTGAGGTGCTTTCAGAGCTGTGTGCATCAATCGCTGTACCTGGAACTATAGCAGGAAGTTTTCATAGGAACAGCTACATTTGCATACTCAGTACAGACAGGACACAATATACGCTGTCCAATTAGTTTCTTTTATTCATTTTTATTAACAAACCAGGCTTTTAAATAACGTACAATCTTCTGGACTAACCATTCACCTTATTTGCTTCTTCAGCTTGCAAGAGTAATCACTTTCCTACGAGAAGTGGCTTACACTAAAGGAAAATACTACTGAAATGCTTATCATTTGTCTAAGTTTTAGTATTTCAGACCGCCTTGCAGGCAGCCTTCCTTTGAAGAGAAATACATGTAAATCTAATCAAGATTTACAATTGTCAGTGGAAGAGTTTTGAGGTTAAGTTTTTCTGTAACCCTATCAACTTGTAATTTGCCTCCATTTCAAATGTTGGCAGGTAAATTTTGCGCATCTCAACAGTTTTGCACGGCCGGGGCTTTAGCTTAAGCTGCTGTATTTTCTAACTGGCTAACCATCCTTCTTTGATCTCTGTGAGGCCCTGTCAGGTGGAAGTTCTCTTAAATCCTTGAGTTTCTTTGGGCCCTGTTTGGCTTCACAATAACTTCCCCAGTAACTGTGCACACCTATCCCCTACTTTCTTTTTTTTTTTTCCAGAGAAATACCTGGAGAGTTAAAGGTCAAATGGGTGCAGGTAAAAGGTAGTCAAACAGATAGCATGCCCCTACTATGTAATTTAACACTTGCCATAAAGAAAATGTTAAGCCTTCTTGCAAAGTACAAAGATATAAAAATAGCGTTCACTCACCAGCACTCAAAAAATAGTGTCACTTTTATTACTGTAGTAGTAATATAAAGAAAGAAGCTTTGCTTTATTTTTCTATGCTCAGGGAAGTCTACCAGAGGAAGCAACTAGAGCAACCCATTATACTGATTAGGGGATTTTTCAGCTTAAGATCTCTTACTCCATTTTTTGTGCAGTAAGTTTGCAAGACAGCATTAAAGAGTTTATTTATAAACTTCAAGATTAAGTTTACAATCTACTGTCTTATTGCCATTGGAAACTAACTTTCCTCCAAAGTTGTAGGAGGCTTTTTCATTCTCTCTGGGTTTCCGTGATTTTTTACACATACTATTGCCACATGGGTAAGTATTTTTAGCCAGGTTTCTGCAGTATATTTCTGCTTACCTGGAGATCTTTGCATCATGTTTCATTTTGTAGTGCCAATGAATTCTTTGTAGTGCCAAGAATTAACCTTCTCCAAGTTTGCACAATTCATTGAACAACAATAAACAATAACAGATTCATACAGGACAGAAAAGAGATAGCAGTGTCATCTCCAATTCATTTGAAGATGTTTCCACACATTTCTGCTTTCAAAAGATATGGCCACACTCCATCAAACTGGAGGAACTATCTAATCCACTTTCCTCTCTAAAAATTACCAGTAGCAGCTGCTTAACAAGAATGTAAAAGACTGGATACTTATAGAATGACTTGTGCAAAGAAAATTTCCTCACCATGTCCATGAATGTGTATTGAAATCTACCTGGAGAAATGTCTGGTTTACAAATTACCGAATATTTCAGATTTAGAAAAACAAACAATCTTTTTTTCCAGCATCTCAGAGATTAGCCTTCATTTGAATCAATGGTTCCATCACTAAATTCCAGTATAAAATAAAATTACTGTCTGACACACAATTTGTGATCACTGTAGATACAAGAGTATCTTATTAAGCAAAGATCACCTGTTATTTCAAATTCCAGCTTTCATTCTCAATTCCCACCTTACAAATACAAAAGCAGCCATGTATTTGAAATAATTCTCCAGAGAACTACGAACAATCCAATTATTTCCTCTGGTTTGCAAATTTGTATATATAATTAAAAAAAAAACCCAAAAACAAAAAACTGCTTCCGTATTTCACTTAACAAAATCCATGGGAGCTCTTGCAGAAAAAGGTGAAGGTGAATTGTGATGAATCCATTTCCTGGGCTGATCTTTTGTTTCACCAGGAAATGACTAGGGCTTATACAACCTAACAAAAGACAGGTAATAGCTGTTATTCCCATTCAAAAGGAATGCCATTTTTAAGTCATGAACAAGGTCATAAGTTTTACATTCATTTCCTTTGGTAGTAAAATGGTTCATGCTACTCTGTTACTTTACTGGTATTTACATATAATTTTCACACACTTAAATGGCCATAGTTTCTCTAATAATTGCAAATTAGACACTGTTTTGCAAGCAAAGGCTTTAACAGCTCACGCAGTGAATGCGCTCCCTGCCTTTGACCAGATGCAGAGGCGGCCGCACAGGGAGCCAGAGAAAGAAGAAAGAAAAAAGGTGAGTGAGATTCATACCTGCGTGCAGCTCTTCTTCTCTCGATTACTGAGGAGTTGGAGCCAGCCATTTTACCACAAGAGCTGCCAGGGCACAGCGTCATCCAGCCCTGCCTCAGGGACAGGGAGCTGGGGCCCATCATGGCACCTGGCTGGCTGGGCAGGGCCTCATGGACCAGGCCCGTCCTGCTGCCCCAGAGAGGAGCAGGGTGGCTGGTGGTAGCCCCAGAGAGGAGCACCCAGCCATCAGGCACCTCAGACGGGGACAGGCCAAGGCTGGGCCGGGCCGTTGGCCCACAGGTGGGCCCGACTCACAGGGCCCATGGCTGGGCAGGGGAGGGCTGTGGGGAGACTGAGACAGGGCCCTGACAAGACAGAGAGGCTGGAGGTGCATTTCTTCACCAAATCCAAAAGGCAAAGGAAATTTTCAGGGTAGAAAATTGCAAATCAGAGGATGAAATCCTCAGAAGAGAAGCAGGATAGCCCAAGCCAGTGCATACACGCACATTGCCACTCAGTCCTCAGTGTGGAGATTGCCTCTACAGCCGAACCACCAGGGAGTCAGTACTGAAGCCTGTGCCTCATCCAGCTAGGACCTCTCCTGCATGTTGAAGTCAGTTTTTACAGTATGGTAAAAGAACATTTTCATTCAACATGGACTTTTTACGCTGTTAATCATATGTATTTCTATTCATTTATCTTAGAGATCCACCTGCCCAGACCCAACACGAAGGCAGCCTTTGAGGAATTTTTATTCTGGTGAGAGAACCAACAAACATTCATTTGTACCAATGTGAATATTTATACAGACATGAATTATTTTTTCTAATATGTCAGCATGATATTATCTCATATTTTTCCATTGTTTAGTTTGGGGAAATTTGTAATGAAGTGGTGTCAAAGATACTGCATTTTATTCAGTAGTTTCTGAAGGACAGCAAGTGACATTAAATCAGTG
The DNA here is from genome assembly GCA_013396915.1 of Stercorarius parasiticus. Taxonomy (NCBI): domain Eukaryota; kingdom Metazoa; phylum Chordata; class Aves; order Charadriiformes; family Stercorariidae; genus Stercorarius; species Stercorarius parasiticus. The sequence continues at coordinate 191,930 of VWZL01003686.1, forward strand.
ACAGGCCATTCAGTTTTAAAAACAGTATGGAAACTGTGTAAACTAATCAAACACTGTGTTTAACAGAAGAACAAAATAGAACCATACTTTGTCTCTCTTCAAACATATATCATTTGTACTGTCTCTGGCCCATAGTGTATATTCACCCCAGTTCCTTTTACCAGAGACCAGTTTCCTCAAAGTTTCTTTTACTTTTGGAGATCATATATGTAAATAAAAGTTGATCCCATGTAGCAAAAAGTAGTTGTGTGGCAGCAGTTAACATTTTTTATTAAAGAAAAAGATCAAAAATATCTCAGTAAAGAGTTCAATTATCACAAAGATATCATTAACACAACAGAAATTCTAGAAGCTGCTCAGAGATTTTTCACAAGCTGTCAGTAACCCGTTATAAAAAAGTGCTGCAATTCTCTGTATGTCCTCCAGGTGTAGCATTTTCACAGTTCATAAACACTATCCGACTCACTACTGATAACCTATGCACAAAACTACATATAGCTCAAGTTCTGTGCTAAGTTGCATCCAAACAGTTTCAGTGACTTCAAAAGATTTGTACAGTGTTTGTATCAACATGGAATCTGGCCCTACATCTATAAACAAACCACTAATTTCAGGCCAATTATGCTAGAGACAAATTTAACCAAAGCCTGTTTGTTGGTGTCTTTTTAAACTTCAGAAAAATGATCTACCAAAGCAACCCCATCAAAGTACATTCATAGAATTTATACCACTCTTGCGAATATGTTGCTGGTTCTTAATTCTTAAAAGTAATACTGTAGTGGCTTTCCTAATAATTTATTTAATACTGGTTTGCAAATGTCCTGTCTGAGAACCTCAAAATTCTTCCTGATTTTTCAGCCCTTCATTACACAATACCTTAGGAGTCTAAGGAACAGAATAACCTAGTTTTACAGAGAGAGGAAGTAAATCATATAGGTTAAGGAATATATATTTGTCAGGTGACCTCTAACTCTATGTGACTGGGTGTTTGGATAACCAAATGAGACCCCTGGTTAGTCTTCTGTTCCAGTAACTTGATATGTATACGCAGAGCACTTCACTAAATCAGACCTAATAGTACTAACATACACCTTTAAACATGCATTTTTTCCGCTTGGGCAGGTGGAGCACAGCGGGGTAACCCTCTATTTTTTCCATTGAAACCCTAGATGGGAAAATATAAGCCCTCTGACAGATGTAAACTTATTTTTCTTAATTAATTTCATGATTCCCCATGGTGCAGAAACAACAGTTTAAAAACTGTGTAATAGCAAAAACTCAAACAATATGAGATGTACCTTTCTAAGGTCTAATAATGGCTTCATTTTTTTGTCAGTTATTAGTGGTGGCAACCATTAAGGAACAGGGTTATATTTTTTTTACATCAGTCAGTGAAATTAATAAGAACAATTTTTATAAATGTCCCAATATACTGGACTTCCATTGAAAGATCCTCAGGAATCCTCCTAGCCCATGCATACTCTGTATCAGACCTTGAGAGAATGTTTCTGTGACATTTTATGATAAAATATAACTTCACAGGTGAGGTGACTTTCTGCCCACGTACCAGCATTCAGATTTCTCAGTTTCCCTGTTCAGTTGGAATCTTTTTTCAAATCAAACTGACATTCACTGTTTGTACAGTCAGAATGATCCTTTTATCCCAGGAAATGTCATGTGTAATTTTTATATTTGTCCAGGAATATACCAAAGGATTTATAATCACTGATACAGGTGGAACAAAGCTGGATCATAACTGAATTGATGAAATATCCTTGGTGAAATTCTCTTTAAGTGACATTCAGATTCATAAAACGGAGACTAACCAGAGCTTGCATGTGGAGTTCCCTTTGTGCCTCTGTGGAGTGCTATGTAAGCATGTAAATTCACGCTCCCACACATATTTGACTGATAATGCCAAAGAGCAATCATAATTTAATTCAAAAGAAAGAAACATAGATTTACAAAATTTAATGGAGTAATTTTATGACTTTTCCATTGTAATATTATAGTTGTGTTATAGTTGTAATATTGTGGCACAAAACCAGATATTGTTCTAAGTCCAGTTAGAGTTTGTGAATTACTCTGTATAAACATAAGGTACAATAAGTTTTATACTTTGGACAAAATGCTATTTTGGTTTGTTTTCTTTTTTTTTTTAAATAGGGTGAAATCCAAGAAGCTTGACAAAGTTACTTTGGTCTAGGCATTATTACATCTTTTGAGAGACCTTTTAAAATTAGGGTTCTTAATATTTACTACCTAATATATGCACTCCTCGGTATGCTTCCTTTACATTTTTTCTGTGTTCATAGAAAATATTAATTTGACAATTTACTGGAAAAGTGACCTCATGAAATAGAAATGAAATGTGATGCATGCCTATCAGTGACGTCATAGTGGTGTTAATGAAGGAGAATCACAATCACAATTCCTAACTGTAATACTATTATTCAACTCATATAGCCAGAAGCTAGAACAGAAAAGGTATCATAATCTGATTCATAAAAGTGGCATTACTGAGAATAATTAATCTCAGAAGCTTCCCAAAGAATCACATTTTTATTCACCTTGTGCTTAAGAAATTTGTTTTTACCTACTTCAGCTAAGATTTTAGTCCTTCACAGTGAGGAAAGTTTACTTCAATTCCAAGTATGTAATTGGCAGGATGGGGAACGGGAAGAGGGGAGGGAAGGGGGAAGAAGAGAGACATGGCATTGTAATGAGCAAGTGTATGTATAGCTTTTCCTAAGCATAAAACTGTGACTTTCCTGAATCATTTTCTGTGACTTCTGAGATAAAGGTAGAAATAACAGAAATTAACTAAGAGACCTTTCATATTTTTATTCGCACACTTTTGAATTAGTATTTTATTTTTGTGTGTGATTTTGACTTTGATTTTGTAGATAGTTTACCTCCTTTCCCCTTGGGTCTGGTTCTGTGAATGGTTGTAAAGGAAAACAAGTCAGCCAAAGTTTCTATTCTTTTAACATGAAAAATGGCCCTGTGCTGTGCAGAAACTCTTGAGAGTAGAAAGTAGAGCCATTTGTGAAAAGAAAAGGGCTGTGTTTCAGGCCAGTTTATCTGATTAAGGAAAGAGAGGGCAGCTAACAGTCAGAAAGCCATTCCCCATCAGGGGACAGCAGGTTCCCTAAACAAGATATAGGCAGCTCTCCAGCTTAACCTTAAAATAGTTGGGACCCGAAGAAGGTGTTTCAAGGGCCCTTATAGTATTATTGATTCTTGATGGTTGTTATTTTGTATTTACTTGACAGCAGTTCCTCTGATATATAATAAGCAAGCCAACCAGGGCTAACAGTTGCTCTATAAAACAGAGTTCTGATAACTCATCAAAATAGAAAAGCCAGCTGTGGAAAGCAGCAAAGAGTCTTTGTTAGCCAAAACACATAACAGCTAGAGCATAGATCTGTTTGGGTTGGGAAAGTATTGAGCGCTGAAGTAAGCTGAACTTCAGAATAAACATACAGATCCACATTCTTCTTCCAGGCTGAATCTTTACTTACATGCTGGGGCATGCTGCTGTTCATCCTGGAGCTATGATTCCCCAAATGTCCAGGTCAGGCACTGTTTAGAGTGTACTGCAGCTCCTGCCTGGGAGCATACTTGTGTTTTCTTTCATTAATTTCAGAAAGCAGACAGTGTATCTCATCTGAAGTTAAGGTGTGACCACTTTTCACATAAAAAAAATATACTAAGTTCTCAGAATTTACAACAGATTAATTTCTAGTACAAGACAATTCACAACTCTAGCTGTTACATATAATAAATAATTTTATTGCCCATTGTTCACAACTAAACCTGAAAACAAAACAAAAAATGCACAATTTCTTTTCCAATTTTCAGTTCCTTCTGTATCACTATATGCAAAGAATTTTACTGAAGGAGGGCATGCCAAAAATATTAATTGAATAAACACATTTTCATTTGATTTTTAAAACACATGAAAAGAAAGCATTAGCTTTCTATTTCTATTCAACGAATCATACTTTGATTTTAGTGACCATTTATTCTCATCATAATGTAAATATTTATGCTTTTAATGAATTAATTTCATACATGGAAAGTATCACTGGCTTGAATATAGTATGCTAGTGAAAATATCAAGTGAAATATGATGAATATATGAAATAACAGTGACTGGTTAAAGAAAGCATTTAAATGCTGTCTCTGAGTGGTACTGGTTTCTAAACAGGTTTGTTATTCTATAACTAGAAAAGTATCAAAATCAGTTTTACTTAAACTGATGCCAACTTCTGGTTTAAGACAGGGTCTAGTGTTTTTCTTCAATGATTTCAGGCTTAATAAGCTGTCTTTTTCTTAATGATCTGAGGAAACTCTACCAAGAACCAGCAGTTCCACATTATAACATCTCTGGTTTACTTAAAGCCTAAACACTGTGCAGATAGCTGCAGTAATGGCTATCTCAGCTGACCTACCAGTAACCCCTGTTTTGACCTGTAGGAATCACCCTCTCTAGAGGGCAAGAAGTTATTTCAATTATGGGGCTTACTGGTTCATCTGTTTCAATGGAAAAGTTATAGGTAGAAAACATTTCCAAGCCTTGCCTGGGTTTTTAGAGGCTGAGTTTCTCTGAAGATTTCATTACGACACTAGAAACAATCCTGATTCCCCTTCCGTCAGAAAGAGATGGCAAAATTAATGTAATAACTCAAGTCATCAAACTTGAAAACTGCTTTTTTCAATTTTCAGAAGCAGAGGGGAATACAACTGCAATGTTTGTCATATTTTCCCAAAGAGCCCTACTAGCTGACCAGCTCAGGAAATCCTGTATCCTGCCATTTGCACTGCTATTTGCAGTATTCATTGTCACTATATTATCAAAGACCATACAAACATCATTTTACAAAAGGCAGCAGATTCCTTACTGTGTCAAGAAGAACATCCCCATTTGCTGCAGTGCCTCTTTAATCAACAGAAATCCACAGCCAACCAAGATCAACAATGTTATTAAGGTAAATATAACATATAAATATACCTTAACAGGTAAAGGTACCAAAGGTACCAAAAAGTTATTACAGCATTCAGTTACTTCAACAAAAGTTATTTCAGCATTCACCCTCCCTAGAGGTATTTAAGAAACGTCTAGATTTGGCACTTCAGGGCATGCTCTAGTGACAGAGATTGTAGGGGGTTTTTTTGTGTGTGTATGGTTGGATTTGATGATCTCAAAGGTCCTTTCCAACCATGAAGATTCTATGATTCTATGATTCCTACTGTCACCAAAAGCAGTTATATTCCTAAGTACATTTATGGACCTGGCACCATCCTTTTTTCAGGACCTTAAAACTAATACACTTATACACGCTTGCTGATACTTGATAGACCATAGTGAGGCAAAAATGAGGAGGAGACTTTTTTCAAAAACAAATTTGGAGCACAATGGATCTGGCCTCTAAGCATTTGGCCTCTGAGGCTCAAAGGGGCAATATATTTATTGAACAATAAATATATTTATTAAACATGTTTAAGACAGTAGTACTTTCAAAGCATACAGTAGAACATGCTGTTTCTATATGCCTGAATAGTCTATATGAAAAACTGTAGATGGTCTGTGAAATTGAGGTAAGAAAAGGATTTGACCAATCATAACAGACAGCTATCAATTTTTATATTGGAATACTTTGGAGAACAGAGCACAGTATAACCCTAGCTGAGACTGAGTTCTGTTGCAGTGTAACAAGCACAGACTACTGTCATGTCTTGTTGGTGCAAAATATATCTTTAGAGAATTATTTCTTACTTATTTATCTAAAATCTTGTAAAATATACATTAAAAAAACTTTCATCATAAGAAACAATGCCAGTAAATCTTATGGTTACATCTCTTGACATCTAATAAAATCTTTCTGGAAAAATGTGTCTTGCAAGCAAGAAATTAATATATTAATTTTGGGGGGTAAATATGCCAGCCCTTGGGATTACTAAAAAAAAGTAGATGTTCTTTAAAAAGGTACGTTTTTAATAAATAGGAAGGAAAAAGCAGTTGAATATTAGGCATGTCAGCAGTTAGTGCACAAGAACCTCTTTGTGTTTACCTGGTATGTGCTGCTTCTCAGTTCTTGAAGCTACAGCTTCACTTTAAATTTATTTCATTTTTACCTATTAAAAACCTAGTCCTGTTCGTGGTTCTAAATTAAGTCTGTTACTATGGAAGGAATCTATATATAGTTTTGATTACTTGGTTATTGAATGTGTTTTAAAAATGAGACATTAAGCAGGTCTGATTATTTTCAGGTCAGAATTTCTTTCTCCTGGGTGATCACTGACTGTCAATAATGTTCCTGTGTGGAGAGATGGGAATTAAGTACCAAATACAAATTGGAAAATATTACATAGGTATAAGAAGAAAGAATCGGGGAAGCTATTCGTGGTTATCCAACTCAATCAGAGAGTAAAGCACAATTTTTTTCTGGGTTCTGAGTTTTTTTCCTAAACATTAAATAACTACATGTGATACTGTGTTTTACAGTATTTTATGTAATTTCTTTTATACTGGGGGTCATATTCTGCATATCAAGGTTAAGGCACTGTTTACATGATTAATCATCAACATATAGTACTCACGATATTGGAATACACCCTACTATTTAACAGCTCTGAGTGTCTACCTACTCATAGTAAGAGTAATACCAGAGATTATCTCTGATATCCATGGAATTATTCTGGCATCCTAACTGGTAAAACCAAGACCTCAAGCACTTGGCCATGTGTGGTGCCTGTGTCACCTGTTGCCTTTAGTACATGTAGAGGAGGTGGCAGGAGGCAGAAATGAGGGTGCGGCACAGGAGGGAAGATGAGGCAGAGGCTGTAAAGCTGCTGGTTTCTCACAGCAGTTCTGTGCCTCTGCCACAACAGCTACCTTTTAGAGTACCCTTGGATCCTGCCGAGTTTCAGTACCAAGCCCAAGCTATGCCTGCTTCTTTGCTTCAACGCCCTATGTGCTGCTCATCCTTCAAACTAAATACTTAATTCACTATTAAGTAAAATGGTTTTTCCTACTCATGTAGCACACACTTCTAGCATGCAATGAAGACTTCTCATTCCTTTACATTCCTAGTTCTACAAAGGATTGCTGTATGTAAGACTATTACCTAACGTAATTCTGAAGGAAGTTAATTCCTTTTGCACGAAAAACATGCTGGGTAACAAAAAGCAGGACAATTAGTTGACCTCTTCCTTACCCCGGAAAGAAAGAACAAGCATAACACCAAATGAACAGCTTGTCTTTTCTGTAGCAAACTGAGCACGTATTCTTGCATTCACTAATAGAACATGACATGGTAGCACTTTCTTCTCTTGATTTCTTCAGAACCGTGATTATTAGGATAATTGATTATCCTAATACAGGAGATGTTTTGTACATGAACACAGCAGGTTTAACTTTTAGTTATAAATCAAGTCTGATTCAAAGGGATTTAGGGGACCTTTTTTATTGCTTCAAAAGGAGTAGACCATCACTAAAGTGACCATGAGTCATGTCTTTCTTGCCCTTACCTTGACTGATTATTTATGTGATGAAATTTCCCATATTTCCCACTATGTGGCATCAACTTTTTTTTAGTGCCTTAAGCAATATGTGTAATAAACAGTCCTTGGAAAGCATTTAATAGAAAACACATTTTAGGACAATCGAATCTGTAAACCTGTCTGTCTTTCCCTAACTTTCTGCAGAGCCCAGGAAATGTGAGACCCTAGGCAATTTCAAATACTCTTTAGGGAGTATCATTTTATGTTCATTTGTTCTCAGGTCAGCAATGACAGCATGCTTGTCTTCTTTCTCCAGAGAGTCTTTTTGGAAATCCTATTCCTTTGGTGTCTATGCTTCTGGTCCTGTGTCCAGCTGGGACCTGAGCGTAGTCCATGCTTTAATATGTTCTGTTTTGTAAGAGGTCGTTGTCTACCACTGTCATATTACTCCATCAACCTAACAAGAAATTGGTACCACACTACAGAGTCTCTGTGTCACACTGCCCAAATCACATCATTATTCATAAAATTCTTAGATAGCAGTTTAATTAATGAATTGAAGATGGGGACTTTCGCCATTCCAACCAGATGTACCACAAAGCATGTGAAATTATTTAAGTGCCTTGTTACATGTGTGGTCTGCAGAAACAAAATTTAGAAAGTAACTTGCCTAGGAAAATAAATTACTTCGATTACAAAAAATACCATAGTATATATGGTTTAATTTTTTCTAATATAAAAGTTCTTAGCTTAATCTCTCTTCTAATGGTTCAGCAGCAGCAGCTTACATGGTTTTACTGGGGTAGGAATTCTTTGGGTAACAGAACATACCGTACCATTTGTGATTTGAATAGAAAATCAGTGCCAATACACGTGGTATTTCATCCAGTAAACATGACATTCCAGAATGTGAATGTGAACAATATGGGTAAATTCCTGCTTTGAAGTCAGTGGTAATCTCCAGTAGACCCAAGCAGAGGCCACATTTCACCTGATGAGTTCTACAATCTGTCTCTAAATATGGCTGTAAACTCCGAACGTAAATAATTGACAAGCCAGGTTAAGATGGAATGACTTGACAATTGTGAAAGGCATTAGAAATTCATCTATCTGTCTGAATGTTTCCAGTGATTTTGTGTTTCACAATTGATAGACATTTAAACTGAATTAAAATAAATGTGAGCTCAACCATTATGAGAAAGCAGGGAAGCCACGCAGAGGGAGCATATGCGATTTCACGGTCTGAAAAAACATTTCATGCCCTTTTAAACAGTAGAGAATCCAGTCCTCAATCAAGGTTACTCCTTCCCAAACAGGTTTTTTTGGTGTCTAATAAGTTAATGTATCGTAACTCAAATTCTCAAAAAGGCAAGGTGTTCACAGCCTCACTCACTTTCTCGTTCACTTCCTACCTCTCTCCCTCCCTCCCCAACTCTGCCTCTCCTTCCTCCTTCCAACATGACTCCTTTAATGTCTATGAACAGTACAGATCACACTTTTTTTTTTTCTGGAGGAGGGGAATTACTGTAGCCTCTCCCTCTTCTGCCTGGTAACCTGTTTTCATGAAAATTCATAGATCTTTTACACCTCTATCCCAGTGTCAAATTTACTCTGCAAATTGATTTTTCTGTTTGAAAGATATTAAGATCTTCCAATGCACTCAATCGTATTTACCCACAAATGCGTATGTATGTTGTGCTTGCAGTCATTTACGCAGCAAAGCAGGCTGACAAACAAATTGGACGATATTTTAATTTTTTGATCTTATCATTTTATGTGGATATGTAAATCTCATTGAAGTGCCACAAAGAAATCCCAAGGGTTTTTTTCATGTATAACAAAACAGCTGCCAAGAATAATCTAAAGTGATCAACCACAAAAACCACTAGTTAGAAATTAACAGCATAAAGTCAAATAACTTAGGCCCCTGCCTTCAGAATTGGCAATACAAGAACATGGACGGTCATTCTATGTGGACTGAAAAACCAACACTGAAAACTTAATGTATTGGGTCCTACATGTATCCCACAGACTCACAGTCCAAAGGACCGTGTTTCACCCTTCTCATAGCTTTTTCCTCTCTATTTTTCCACAGATGTTTGGAAATATTTTTCCATAGTGCTTACACTCTACCAGCAGAGATTATTCAGAAAATTCACGACTGAGCTTCATAATAGCACCAATTATGTAAATTAAGTTGATAAGGTGATATTTAGGCACTTAGCATCATTTGAACTCGGAACAACTTCACAGTTCATTCTTGGAAAACAAGTTTGAAAGCGTGATTATGAGCTTTGAATTTCACAACCGATTCTGTGTTTATAGTAATGTGAGAGCTTTCTGTGCTCATTCACCAGATGCTTTTAGCTGCACATAGACAGCAAATATTATAATTAAAAGTTAAATACAAAATTTCAGTTTTTCACAAGGACTGCAGACGGATCATTTCCACTCTTGGAAAAGTCATACCTCTGTGTGGAAACAAAAGTATGTTTCTGAATTGCAGAATGGGCTGATGTTAGTAACATAAATTATACCTACACAAATTACTTCTAACATATAGATATCAGATGTCTCACAGATAAAGTAAGTGTGTGCGCATATGTGTGTGTTACAGTGTGAGTTAAATATCTGATTGCTCGGGGAAATTAAATGCTATGTGATGTCCGAGTATTTGGTAAAGAAATCAACATGTTTTTTATAATTGCAAGTACATTGAATGTATTTACTATCTAGTTGTAGGAAATTTATAAGTAGAAACTGATTATTGATTGCAAGTTATTTGCTTAGCTTTGACGATTACTATAAAAACTTAAAAATACAGGCAGACTCCAGTACCACAGAAATAGACAGAAAAATATCCTTTTCAGTTGGGTCAAAACTTCATCCTGCTTTAGAGAATCTCAATCTTTAAGGACATAAAGGGTACCTATTGGACTGAAATATATGAAAAGATGGAAAAGATATAAGAACCAGAAACTTATTACAACACATTATTCAGATATGCACAAATAAAAACATTGTATTTCAAAACACATTTCAAATTTCTCTGTATTCTGTCATCTCAGCTAATTTGGAAGTTGATTTAAAAGTTTAGGACAAACTCAAAAGCAAATTCCGTAGTTCTGGGGTCTATTTAGCTGCTTGCTGGAGTCCATTGTAGGGCAAATACGCTCCAGGTGCTTCTGTTCTGCTCTCTGTCTACTCTCTGTTCACAGAATGTGACTGAAGTGAGTAGCAGCATTTAAAGTCTTTAACCTTTAGACAGTCCTAAAAGCATTCCACATCCTCCTGGACATCACATAAGCCAATGTGGTGTTATATACACTGGACCCATAGCCACATCTGATTTCCAGCATGCAAACCCTTACTTGGAGGCTTTGATAGACTGTTAGAAATGACAAGGAAAACAATATAAATGCTGCACACAGATTAGCAGATCATTATTAGCCCTTTGCGCACTAAAAGCTGAAACCTCCTTGATCCTAGACTATAAAGAGCCTTCTGAAGCATTTTGAGCTTCTCTTTGATTCTTGGCCCAAGCTTTAATTTTCTCACAGTGCTGAAGCTCTGGGTTTCATTAGGGATATCATCTCAAATTCCTTTGTGCCTCTACTTGTTTGGAAGTGTTACTTCCACCTTCATCTGTGCATACTGCTCCACCTGTGTCAAAAGTTAACTGATGATATCAAAATGCTTCAAACAATGCCTGTTAATCAGCATTGTCTATTTTTTGCATCTAATACAATTTGGTTTTATCATTCCCCTGTAATATAAAGAAATCTTATCATCTATCTCAAAACAATGGATTTGTTACCATGTTGCTCTTGATTTCTTTCCAAGTGTTTCTATTTTGCTGCATTTTCAGCTAGTTCATTTCTTGATGGAAGGTTACCTTCAACTAAATATCACTTCTGATTTATGTTGAATGTGAACTCCTTTTATGCAACCAAAACCAGGAAGACTTGTGCGTTGCAAATTTGCACCTTTTACTGCAAAATATAATTCATTATACTCTTAGCACCTTTAAATCAGTGTGAACAAATACTTTCAGAAAAAGTCTGATTTGTTAACTGTTATTTAGCTATTTCTTATAACCATATGATAAGCATATAATAACACTAGTGTATATTGAGGGAAGGTCAAAAGGGGCCAAACACCAAAAATTCAAATTTTTAAAGCTACTTGATATTACTAGTAAAATGATTATGCAAATCCTTTGATTTTGGTTATCTTCTGCTCATGAAAACATCTACATGTCTATTAATTGACAGATTTCTGGAAGTTCAGTTTCTGACTCATTCTACTACTTGTCACCTCACCTAATCCTAGACATTAATTAAAATATAGATTATTTCTAGTGGTGGAAAGTACTAAGCATCTTTCCAAAATCTAGAAAGAGTCAGGAGGGGAGGGAAAGTAAAAGACAAGAACACCAGAGTCTACAGCAACAGCAAGGAGGAAAAAAGACCATTTTGATGCCAAATTTGATTTTGAATGCCAAAGCCAGACAGAAGAGAAGAATTTGTAATGATTAGAACAACACGATGAGAAATAAGAAGTTCATTGTAATTGTAATATTAATGAAATTATTGCTTGTTTGAGATAACTGTACTATGGATCTAAAATTATTTTGGTGAAATTTAGCCTTAGAAACATTTTTTTACCTTTATACTTTAGAAGTTTCTTGAATTCTTTGACTGCAAATCCCCATAACTGGTTAAAATGTCCTAGTTGCTATGATCAGGACTAAGCATACGTAACAGAAAAAAAAAAGAATTATTTTTATATTCTAGTAGTGTCATAAAACTGTCATCTGAAGTATTGCTCACTGTTAGGTTTGGATTTGAATGAGACTTTCATTTGTCTTTCTCATGATGAACCGTTTGAGGAAGATTTCAGCTACAACAGCACAGCGTTTTCTGGGAAACAGATTTTAGCACTTATCAATCTTAAAAATTCTTGCACTGAGAAGCTCCATGCTTGTATCTTCAAGATCAGAAATCTAAAAATTGTTTAAGCAGTGATCCTGATGTGAGATGCATTATTTTCTGTCTCTGAAAAATTCACCTCGTAGCTATTGAATTATAAGCCTTTCAAAGACTCCTGTGTGCACATGGACAGCCAAGGTTTCCATGATTCCACCTGCACTGAGCATACTGTTGCCCGAAGATGCAAGGATGAAATAGGACTTCTTTATGATTGCTCCAGCTAATTGCTAAATTATGTGACACAGGACCCTAGAGCTGAAAGCAAAATGTCAGTTTCTCCTGTCCTCAAGTACCTTCCAGCTGGCTCCCACACAGTGCAAAAGAAGAGGAAACTACCTATCTTGAATGCAGAAGAGTGACAAGCATGGAGAGGCAGGTTGCAAGTTTGAGAGTATTTGCAGAAAGAGAAAATTGAGGAAGGAGTTGCAGAGTTAGGAAAATACAGGGGCTATAGAAGGGGCTATAGAAAACACAAATATCTAGAGTTCAGAAAGGTGCAGAAGAACCAGTGTGCTGGGAAAGACACATACAGGGGAGGAACATGGGGAAAAACTAATTTCTTTTAGAAATTATTAGAAAGTGCAAACTAAAAGAGGGGGGATTTCACGAAAAGAAAGAGCATTGATGAAGTTGAATCCACTCAGGTTTTATATGCTGCCGTTACATACCCAATGAGACATTTCAATGAAACATCTAATATTTGTGAGAGATTACAAATAAAGTAAGTGAGCACTGCAACTGTGTACAAATTGCTTTCAATAAGTGAGGTATTCTTAAAACATCATTCTTCATGTCTCAGCTTTGGCACCCAAAAAGGATCATGGTAAATTTGGCCTTAACCTCTTTGTACTTGAGTTCCATAGCTGCAGAAATGGGACACTGACAATACACTTTCAAAGGGATAATAAAGATAGGTTTAGGAGCAGCCATGAAGCAATTAGCTGGTGTGATAAGACAACCAGAGAAATTCCCAGGAAAAGAAATGAATAATTCTGTAGTCAAGATTTTGGATGATGTAACATAAATAAGGCCTGAGGCTAAGCCACTTAGTGAACAGGATAAAAAGAAATGTTGGATAACTCTTATTCACTCTATAAGCCAGAGGTCTCCTGGGAGAAAAACTATATGTGGTTGTGTAATTAAAGATTATATCATAACACATATGCACAGGAGGATGAAATGAGATTGAACAGGAAATGTTCATTCCTGTCTGTCCTTCTTTTCCAACACTTAAAATTTTGGACCAACTATTGGGGGTTGGAATTAGATGATGTTTAAGGTCCCTTCTAACCTGAACCATTCTATGATTCTATGATTTCAAATGTCATGCTAGAATAGAGAAGCATTTATGAGTTTTGCATAGGCATAGTAAATGGAAATCATTTTTAAAAATTATTAAAATTAATATTAGCATTGTAAGCAAAAACTGTTTGGTTCTGCAGTTAAAAAGACCAAAGAACACAAAATTGTTCCACAAAAAGAAATATTAATTCAGTACACTCATGTATAGCAGAAGTCACCTATCACTGCTTCATTCATAGTGTAATTGCGTGCTGCATGCATTTCTCTTCTCCGTGGTGTTTGATGAAGGAATTGCAAAACACAGCAGTCACTGGAAAACCTGCTGCTCACCAGCATTCTTATTTAGTTGAAATTCTATCAGATCCTCATTACCCTCTGTGTTTTCTTACCATTTTGTCTTTGATCTTCTCAGTCCAATGGAATACAGAGAAACTTTCTAAGCTTTTTCTTGGCTTCGAAATACTTCGCCAGTGTCATCTTTATCATGAATATCAGAATATACACAGGGAAGTCTGGAGTAAGCTTTTTTTTCAGTCCATCCGCGTCACTTGATTACTGGCACTGAAGTGGCTCTTGCACCAAGACAGATACTACATAAACACATGCTGAAAATCCAGCCACAGTTATTTGCCTGATGTGAAGAAAACATACATGTTGCCCGTCGCTGTGCAAAAACTTAATTAAAACATTATTTCACTGCATTCTTCATAACTAACCATAACTGGATTCCTTCTGAACATAAAAGTTAAACTTTATTCATGTTGAAAATAAGAAAAAATATGATATGTATTTTCTAATGAAGTCTAAAACTAGCTATACTTCTCATCACCTTCACTAGCTTTCTTGTTTCAGCAGCATGACTGATGCACTACTATTTCTATACACAGGGAATGAGCTCTCCATTGTAAAAATAACCCAGTTAGCTTCTTTTCTTGCTGGGGCACCTATTGATTCAGACAACCCAGCAGCTGTTTTAACCCAGGAGTTCAATGCAAAGGTGAGTCCCGTTTTTGAACTCCATCATCTGAATCAGAAACGTTGCTACCTAGTGACACAGAAGGCTGAAGCATTTAAGTTTGTTCTCTCAGGCTGATTCCTTCAACAGAATGAATGGATGTATTTCTCCTGAGCGACTTTGTGATGGACCAGGTATCACATGCCTGTGTGCTTCTAACCGTAAGCCAAATCGGATATTTGCTATGTTACAGCAAAGTACATAAAGCCAGCAGGGTAGAGATTTTATATCAACAACCAGTACTTTGTCAGGAAGGCAGAAAATTCATTCTCTGTCCTAGTAGCTCATCCTTTGGATGAGCTTTGGAAAAACCCGTTGCATTCTTCCTTTAGCAAGCTGAAACAAAATAATTTGTTTGGGGGAATACTTAAACAAATCCTGTTTGTTGTTTTCTCTTCATTAATCCTTCAGTTACTGTATAGCTTTCCTCTGCTTCTCCATTTCTTTCTTTCCTTTAATTAGTTAACTCCTCTTCTATGACTTGTAGCCGTAAATAATAAAATTGCACTGATTCGTGTAGCATCATGGCAGCTGTGAGAAAAAGAATAGTGACTGCATTTTGCAAAGGCAGAAAACTAAGGTTTTCCATTTAGAGAAATGTAGTCTGAAGCAAAGCTACGCACATATAAAGGCAAACACTTTTTAGAGTATGTTCTCACTGTTGGCCCTGTTAAACAGAAACTGCTTTTGCTTGAATTTCATGTTCTCAACTGATGTTACTTCTAGACAATCTATAATGTGGAAAAGCACTTGGCCACATTGAATATCCATTTATTAGATTAATTTCAATACAGTACATATCAAAAACAGATTAATCCACCTGAGACTTCATATAAAAAACCTCATGCTAGATTACCATTTACCGGATCACACAAGAAATTAAAGATACAGTGATGTACAAAATGTATATGCAAAGGTTTTTAGAGCAGGAGGGACAGGTAGAGGGTCTCATCTGCAGATATTCATGGCTGGTTTATGCATCTTCTTGAGTACTTGTACAAACAGTATTATATTCCTTGATTTCTAAAAGATACATGTTTTCCTGACATCCTGAGAACAAACTGCAGCAACCACCTTTGTTTTCAGGCACAGTAGTGAAAAGCATTAATCTGTTGGGGTTTTTTTTCTGATCACTAGTGAGATGAATTTGTATGGATGGTGAATAAAGTTGGTTTAGAGCTTATGACTGATTTCGGGATGTTGCTGGGGGAAGCGGGAAGGAAAGAAGTAGATTCTGAGGATTAGGGCATGATAACCATTCATTTGGTTACATTTGAGAGTCTTCCTGAGAGGAACATTTCCCAGTCTTTGAAATTTGCTTTTTATTAAAACTATTCATTTGATAATATTTATGTTTGAAGAAATAGTGTTTAAATATTATTATTGTTGTACTTTAATATATTTATTTGTTGTTTTCCTGCATGGATAAGCTGTGGGTTGTATTAGTAGCCCTCAGATAACTTTAAGAACTACACAAGTTTTATTCTTTGCTGTTCTCCAATTCCTGAATTTCATATTATTTTCAAATGTTGAATTTTCTCCAGTCTTTAAATCTGGAATGTCTTTCTTCTTAGTTGTTTCTCAACTTCATCAATTGAAAAAATATTCCTAAATGTTCATGATCAAAAGTATTTAACAGAATATTTTTAGAACTTTTATGACCCAAATAATCTTGAAAATAGTTAATTAATAGTCTAATAGAAATATAAATATTGATGTCTATCAACACAGAAACCAGGGCTACTCTAAGAGTACGGTAGAACAGTACTCTCCTTTTGGCACCTGAGCTCAGTGGTAGATTTTTTCTAATGCACTTTCCTGAAAGCTAATGAAGTCATTCTGTGTCAGTCATGTTCAGACATGAAAGTGATTCAAAGCACAACACTTGCAACTTTCAGTTTAGGTTTCACAGGGCAATAAAACAGTTTCCTAATATAGAACAATTGTTAAACTTGCCTGATTACCTGAGGAGAGGGAGGATTCCCAAATGGACTCCAATGGCAGACATTAAACTGGCAGCTGGTTAGCATTACCAAAATGAATAATGAAGTACCACTGACATCTGGATGGGTTCTAGGCAGGCTCTGATGTATCAAGACAATTCCTCTGTTTTAAAGAGTGATCCTTTCAGTGTCATTGACCTGGTGATAAAATGCATCTTCTCTTAAGCTGTGAAGCGTGTTATGAAAACACAGAACTACAGTAACTGCCAAAAAGAGTTAAACAAGGAAATGAATCATAAATAAAATTTCCTCTCTTGCCACGTCCAAGCCAAGTGTTGGCATGATGAGGTAATGCAGTAAACATCACAACAAAGTGACAGAAAGTCATGTTTAGCCCCTCTAAGTGCTCTGAGTTTGTGACACAGCTAATAAAATCTTCCATATACACAGTAACTTTTGCTGCCATTATTTATCAAGACCACAGAATTGCTTTCAAGTAGCAAATTAATTGCTTTACAGATTTCCAGTAAGATATATGACATAGTTTTCAATCTGTCTCAGTGACATCGAAATAAAATTATAGAACATGACCTTGCTTAAGAATATCTTCCTGTATTTCGCAGTAAGAGTTTAAAAACACACTGAAGCCACAAATTTCTGGTCTATTTTGTTAAACATAGAAGTATTTTTGGTGTGTTATCTTTGAATGTATTTGAAACAGCATTTGATGAGTTAAAAAGAAGTCAAAACCAGTTGCATGGAATAGTTCCAAAACCTTGTGCTAAATTATTACAAGCATTACTTTAATATTCAAGAAGGGGAATGTAGTTGGGTGCTTAAGAACAGAATACCTAGCAGCAAAGTATCACTATTCTCTTCTTGCTGATAAAATATAGGGAAGTGTAATTACTGCTTAACACTCTGAAAAACCGTTGATGTGTTTGTAAGGTCAAAGTTAATCAGCTGTCTGGAAATCACTCAGGAAAAAAAAGAGGATTCCCTAGTTATCACAGAGGCAGAATGACATTTTTACTCCAAGTGTCTGAGACAGAAAGTGAACTAGTTGCTTGCTTTTTGTACTGCCATGTCACCCAGGCATACCAGGGCACTCTCCCAAAAACCCTTTCCACCACCAAGCCAATAACTGTGATGCAAATAAGAATACTTTCAGAGGAATGATTTTGGGAACAAATGGAAGGGATTGTCAGACTAGTTCAAGCAATTTCAGGCAAGTCTCCCTGGGGAAAGTTAACACGTGTTAAACTTACTCTAAGTTTCTACCCTGCATGGTCTCCATGCAAAACAAAGTCAGCCACGAACAACAACCATATGAGAGACCAGCTGTTCAAAATTAGTTTCACACTGTTAGTAGGAAGGGACTAAACAAGTGGCTGCATAAGTTTTCGAATTATTCAAAAGGCCTTCATTATATCGTCACTTTGCAGAAGATAAAGCAGAAAAAGGCAATGGTAGGCTTTTGTATGTCTTAAGAGTTACTTAGTTGGGAAAAATAAATTACTGCGCAGATTCCATTGACACTGAAGGCTTACAACCTCTGCTGGTCTAAAGGAACAAGAACATTTAAATCTGCAGGTTTATATACAAAATGTCTTTTGCATATGTAAAGGATTTTGAAGTTAGATGAGCTTTTTGTATCTTTCACTGTTTATTCTTTAATGACACAGACATAATTCAATTAAATATGAACTTTTATCGTAAACTTCTCCATTTTGCCAGCAGATTTTTCAGCCAATTTTACACATAAATATTTATAAGTTCAGAAATGAACTGTAGGCATTAAATGCATACATTTTATCACATTTTTATGATCATTTATCAGTAATTGCAGATTTCATTCATTGTCGGCTTGCTGTTCTTTACGTCTTAGTGACTGTTGTTTTGTAGGGGAAGACCTACAGTAATATAAACCATCAAGTTAAAAAAACCTTCCACCTCTTAGATTGACAGACATAGCTGTGCTAGTCTTTTTAAACTTCAGACCAATAAGAAACAAATTCTGTTTTATCCTATTCAGCCAAAACAACAAAGCAAGGGGGGTTTTCCTACAGATTTAGTGTAAAAGTCCCCAGATGACAAACACAAAAGCCTAGATATCAAACAGGATGAAAATGCTGATGTTCAACACCTGCACTGCGTGAGGGCCAAGAAGTAAGCTAAACCCTTTGCTAACCAACACACCTGCTTGATAGTGCAGTTTTTAACCCTTTCCTCTTCCTTCTCAAATTCCTTACTTAACATAGGAGAGGATCCTAATAGAATAAAGCAATCAAAAGACATGTTACAGTACAGTTCTAAAATGGAGACGACATTCTACCTTCTTGTCAAAATGTATCAAGTGACTATTTTATTCGTATTAAAAGGCTATCTAGCTTGACAGATTTTTTAATAATACTGGAAAGGATTATTCATGGATACAAAATTATGGAAAAAAATTATACAGGCTGTGTGGAACTGTTTTCTTTGCCACCGAAATGTTTGTGCCATCCTGTTATTATATCTGACCATCTGAGCAGATGTATGCTGCCAAAAAAAAATCATGAGTGGTCTAATCTTTCTCTCTGCTTTTCAGAGGCTGCAGTGATCTGATTAAAGGCCATCCAGCCAAAGCTGAGCCCAGGTATCTACCGGATCTGCTTTTGCAGTCCGTAAGCACTGAGTATTCAGGCCGAAGTGCAGGGGGCTCATGTGTAATGTCAAAAATACATGAACAGGGGCCCATGTTACGGCAGTTTTTACACTCCAGCATTTTTCAATCCTTCAAAAAGAAGAATAATTGACAATTTTTCTTCTGTCATAATTAATACTAAAAATGAGAGTCACATTATTAGGTCCTCAGTCACTTTTAACAGAATCCACACAGTCTAACTGCCATTGTAGATAAAAGCAGTTTGCCTAACTGTGAAAACATGTGCAACTGTGAGCTAATACATAATTTTGAGTTGATGTCGCCTTCTGCTTCCTTCCTTCCTTCCGTTGCCTGTCTTCCTTCCTTCCTTCCTTGTAGAAGCCATCTTCTACTGTTTTCCATTATTGCTTGGAAAGTTCTAAATAAATTCAAACCCCATAATCATATAACGGAATAACATGAGATATTGAATTCATGTGATATTTCTGCTTCATACAGCAGAAAGCAGAGTTGAGGTGGAAAGGGTGGACTCGATTCAGTACAGCTATAGCTGTGTAAGCTGTGCATTTTCCCCACATCTCAGCTATACCAGGATACAATCACACCAATGAAGCGGCAGTAGGAGCTGTGATTTTGTTGGAAGGATTAGCAGAAGTTGTTCATGTTTAACAATAGGTGATCCCATCTAATACTAGGAGCTCCACTGGGTTTGAATGTGAGGCTTATTTGAATTTTTTTTCATGTTTGCCTCCATATGAGAAAAAAAAATCTACAGAACTACTCAGCAAGAGCTCTTAAACTTTTATTCATTCATGTGACACTTCAGTTAGTTGAAGAGCTGGCTGTCATTTAAGGTAATCTATTTTTCAAGCCTGGACCACAGAGAGGAGAAAATTAAGCAATGAATAGCCTGACAATCACTTGTCATCACTTGATATGGCTCAAGAAGCAACTCATAGAAAGTCATAAATACAGAGGGTTTCTTAATAGCAATTTGAGAAAGGCTGACTGTTCCAGAAAAGAAACCATATGAATGAAGAGCAGAGGATGATGGGTTTCATTAGGATCTCTGAATAAGGCTTTAAGAATGTTCAAAAGTGATAAGGAAACTGAGGCTGGACACCCATGTGGTTGTTACTACATGATCGCAATTTGTGTATTCCTGTCTAGTTACAGTAAAACAGGGAGGATTTTTAGACACTTTGCAAAATCATTGTTAGCCAGCTTCAACTTTGTGTCACTTCTCCATCAAATCAGTGTGTGCACAATGTTGGGGATCTGGAAAAGGATCCCATTAGGTTACATTAGCTAAAGGAGCTACAATACAAGATCTTGCTCCTTTGAAAGGGTAGCAGAGCAAAACCACCTACTTAAAAAACTTGCCAGTGTGGTCAAGGAACTAAATGTTTAGAGTTAAAGCTCACCCAAGGGTAACCCAGAGCAGAGTCTGGTACATCAGGACTCAAAGCAGGAATCCTACTTGGACTCCCCCCAAAAGGGATGAGTTTACCAGAAGTCAAACTAATACCAAGCAAAACATGGGCAAATGGAGGAGTTTAAGAAATCTGGAGATACTGATATTAAGATGGTGAGTTCACCTCTCCCTTCTTCCTGAGTGTATTTGGGTTACTTGATAGAAACCTCTGGAATGTTTTCAACAGCGATAAAGCAAAAAGTTATTTTCATGCTCCAAGATCTCAAAGGCAAGGACATGCACAATTTCAGTGTTTATTACCTGAGCAAAGATGTTTCAAGTTCTGGTATGCTTCCCAAGAATGTTCTTTTCTCCCTTGCACAACAAAATCATATCCCCAAATGTTTGACAATACTTGTGTGGAAACAAAGAAATGGCAAACAAAATTTCTTTTGACTTGCCACCTCCTTTAGCCCATCCATTTAACCTCCGTTTGAACTTTTGCAGTAGTTAAAATGGAGATTGATGCTTTAACCAGAGCTAAAAAGTGCTGACAGTGTTGGAATAAAGGTCTGAACACACTAATAGGTTTTAGAGTCTGAAACTTTTGATAATCTGGCCCTGGGTGTCATGGGTCTCTCTGAGTGGATTCCATCTGTCCCATAAAGTTATGTACTGAAACCTAACGCAGCCCTTTGATCTTCCCTGTGTGAAGATCCTCATGTTCCGTAAAATCAACAAGATGTTCTCACTCACTGAAAAGCCAGATCTTGGACTTGCTGATTGGCGAGACCATACTACTTGTTAGTGAATGTGCCTCTTCCCCTTTTGTTTATGTCAAGTTTCAGTGGCAGGATGATGCGAACACAACTGGTGAAAAATCAAAGTCCTTATTATTACAACATAGCCCACAGTTTGGCCATGTTTTAGTATAGTATCGGCTGAGACTGGAAAATAAATATTAATGATTATACTCTGCAGTAAAATACACTGTAGTGAATGTTGGTTGGTTGTCTTTGCTGCAACACGAGTGCTGCAACACATCTATAGGTGTTCTTCACGATGGAGTTTGTTACATAAACATGAGGACTAATAGGGTTACTTCAGACTAGCATTGCTGTAGTAGGAAGTGGGCTGAGAGTAGGGTGCTTTTTTTACCTGAGTACGTATTTAGAAATAAAACTCGGTGGATTTTTAGGTTTTGCTAACAAGGCTGAAAGCCTTCTTTCCATTTATGTGGTTACACAAAACACTTGTGCTCAGACCTTCAACTATTCTGATACAACTGCAAAGCAGCCCAGAGGTGCAGGCTCTCTCCGCACCAAGCACCGAGCACCCAGCACCGTACGGAGCAGACTTGGGCACCGTCTTTCCTTGCTGAGACAGACAGCCCTACACCCAGTGCTGCCACCGAGCTGCTTAGGAGCTCTGTGAGACCCTCAGCATCACCAGTACAGGAGAAATCCAAACAGGGTTGAATCCCAACTGGCCTCCAACAGTCCCAGAAAATGAAGTACTGTGAGCCCACAGGGCACCCCCTCATCCTGCCTCAGCATCCACACAGCAGCGCTGCACTGAGTAGTTTCACGTAGACAGGTGTAGGGCAGGATTTTCCCTTAGTGACTTACCAAGTTCATTCAAGACATTCACTGCATAGCTGCAAACGGAGCCCAGGTGCCTCTACTCCACCTACCTTCATCCTCAAAACTCATTTAGGTCCTTATGTGCGCTAGTTGGTGAAAACAAACTCTGTCACCGTATACACTGTGTAGGATTGTCTGATATCCAGAAAAAAGCTGCTATGACATGTGAAATGCAACTTTACTTAATTTATTTTTTTCTTCATGTCTTCAGAGGAAACCTCATTCACTGTATTCATTTAGTTTGCAGTTTTATTTAAATATCTGAAGACAAGCTTTTTTCCAGTTGCTTACCATATCATCAGTTAATTACATTAGTATGATTCTATTCATGAATAAATGTTCTATTTTCCTGTTATTATAAATGCCATTAACATTGAAGTTGTATCCTGTATTATACCATCTACTTCCAAAAACAGATGACAAAACCATGAAATGTTTTCATGTAATTTACAGTTGTCTCGTTAGATGGCAGTGTAACATTCAAAACAAAGTTTTATTCTTTTATATGTATGTATTTCATATTCACCAAGAAAAGCAGTTGATTTTATGTGATAAATCTAATCTTTTTCCTAAAGATAAATTTGCTTTTACAGTTTGGAATGTTCAAATCTAACATCTGGAAGTCTATCTTAAAATTAAATGCTGAGTGTTGATAACTGATTCAAGATACTATTCTTCTTGCCAAACAGTTATAACTTTTTAATAAACTTTTTTTACTGTCATCTTTAACTCCTAGGCTCTAGTCAAGAAATCAATGTGTTGAGAGGAATGTGATCGTTTTAAACATTCTTTATATCTTTTTGATCCTTAGGCCAGCTGAGAATCAACGCAGCTCCAGACAGAAGTTTAGAACTACTTTGATATGTTGTCCCCAGTAGAAAGAGCCTTTACAATGCCAGGGATCATTAGAGAAGCATGTCTCTTGTATCAGATACCTGTGCTGCCTATTTCCTACATTAAAATCTGATTTGTTCTGCTCATAGTGCATAGATTTCCTATCTTAATTTTCAGAAAATCTTATTTTTCTAGAACTGAAAGCATAGCTGAGGAATTTTTTTCTTTCCAAATTCCTCTATACTCCTTTTCTCCCACACCTATATATTTACCAAGGAGGAAGAAGCAGCATTAAAATAGAAAAAGAACTTCTGCATTAAGGGACACTAAATCTAAGAAAGGTAACATTAAAGTAGTTGGTATGACCAGTAGTGAAGTAAATTAAACATATTCAAAATATCTAGTTAAGCTTCATATTCTTCTCTGTTTACAATTTTAAGTTTATCAATGCAGCCATTCCTGGAATGGGTTTGCAGGGCTGGCCAACGGTAACTTGCTGGTTCTGAAGAAGAATCTTGTCTTGAAATTCAAACACTTAATAGTTCTCACACTAATAAAAAGCACAAGACCTCTGCCCTAGACTACAACTTATTATTTACAACTTACTTCCAGCATTGTAGGATGCATTCCTTGGCCTTGAAAGAATACTGAAGAAGACCGAGACAGTTTCCCTTGGAACACATTGGTTTATTTTGAATTGGTGAAAAAAAGAATTATCCTGATATGATGAAAGCCAGCCCTCCATTATTGTCAACTGAGTAACATTGTTTTGTATGGGAAAAAAGTTATTAAGAGCCATTTGCAAAGAGGTGCAGAAAGGTGCTCTTCTTGTCTAGTGACCAGGAAATTGAAATGGCATATGAAATTCAGTCTTAAAAAATCACATGGAAAAAGCTATCTTACACAACAGTGGACTCTGAACTAGCTATTAAGACTCAGGAAAAAAGATCTGAGTGTTAGAAGTATACTAATTCTTCTTCAGCATTTCTTTATTGTCAGCTGCTCTGATAACAGCAGAACTTGTTTCGGGGAAAAAATAATTTCTAGTTAAAAAATGGGATTTACGTCTCTCCCCCTTTACAACATGCATGCCGCCAACAAGGTTACTGATGTACTGTTTCTTTTGATTGTACTTTCCAAGGTTACAGAGCTAGTACTGCAGGTGCCTGATAAGAGACAGCACCCTCCTTAATGTGGTGCTGTCCTTCAATGCACCGAAGTCGCAGGCAGTGTGCTAAAGTGGACTGCTTTTATCTCCCGATATTCCTTGCAGGATTCCTATTTTTCAAATAATGTCTGATGTGACAAGCATTTTAAGAATCCCTGGTTCTTTAAAATTCCATCTCTTCTTCTGGAAAGGCATGCTATCAAAGTGCCATGTCCTTCACTGGCATTTACCCTGAAAGCTAGGAAAGCATTTCTGTGAAAGGGGGAATTCTAAGGGTACAGAATTACAGTGGTTGTTTTGCAAAGTCCTGCATTAGGCTAGTTGTTATTTTTACAGCCTATCAGAGCTGATTGGGTTTTCCCATCTGTGCGAAATTAGCATGTTTTCTTTTTTTTCTGTTTTGATTTCCAGTGCTGTACACCAGTATAAGCATATCACAGATTTGGCCACAAGTTTGTGCCTCTGATATAGAAATGTCTCTTTAGTGCCCTGTCTTAGGTTTTGCTATATTTACAATAGCGTGATATTTTTCCCCTATTTTTCTTTTCAAACTTTGTTGAAAATGGATACTCTTAATTTAATTTTCTGCTTCACTTCAGTGGTGAGTTACTCAGTTCCAGGCAATTGGAAAACTGCACACTGATGGTAACATTGGGCCCTTGGGAGCAGGAAGACTACACATAATGTGATGAGATGACTTAAGTCTACTAAAGATAGAAGGAAAGAACACAGGCAAAAGAAGAAAATAGTTCTCTTAGCAATGATAATATATGGAGAAAATATGGTTTCCCATCTTTTCCTGTGTTTTCCCATCTGCATGGCTTGAAACTGGTTTTTTTTCGATGATAGCTTTAATCTAGTAAGAACAAACGTAACTTTTAAACTGAGGTCTATAAAAATGAAATCCAGGAAGATGATGATGATGATGATGATGATGGTGATGATTGTTGTTGTTGTTGTTGTTGTTATTATTATAGCAAAAAAATATTGCAGGTCATGTTTTATGAGTTCATTAAGACGCATCATAGGTGGCTAGAGTTCCCAGCGAAGCTGAAACACTCACTACTGGCTGTGCAGTATGTGTCCTATCATGCCTTCATGTTGAAATGCCCTCTGGCAAAAGTTTTCTTCTCATCGGACACAATCAGATATTAACTCAGATTTTCAACGTAACACTCTCACATTCGCCTTCACTAATGTATTAATGTTTCAAATTTAAAAAATCATTTCTTGGAAAATAATCTTTTTTCTAATATTAGAAAAACATTAATGTGCTACAGAGACACCAAAGGGATTTAGGAAATTTTAAGTGTAAATTGTAGACACGAAAAACTACAAAGGTGAATATGAGCACGTAACTCTAATATTATGTTTAATCTATGAGTGAATGTGTTAGGCCAGGACAGAATATGTAGCCCAAAGTCTTTAGGTTTTTCTATCATCCGTCAGTGGTGACAAAAAAAAATGGTACTATCAAATTAGTTTGATCAACATTCCCTATCAAATAAATTCTTGATCCCCATACAGTTTGTGCTTCCCATACAATTTGTAGAGTGTGAGAAAAATACCTCTATGTTTGCCAGTAATCACCCTTGTTTGGCTATTTAGCTGGCAAATAAAATACAGGGATATGAAAACCTGTACCACAAGAGGCCTCAGCTGCCGTAGTTCAGAGAAAACGGAAAGTGGTGTGTAATTCTAATGAATGTTTTTAAAAGAAAAAAAAAGTTCATCTGCCTTTTAAGGATAGGCAGCCCATGAGATTTGCATCAGACCAGGCAGTTTCTGATCCTGCCTCCCAGCTATATAACCGAGGGCTAAATGCTAACAAAGCGGTTTGATCTAAGACTGCCGTCGCCTCCCCTCCCTGCACACACACATCCAGCGCACAGCTTGTGCTCAGGCGCTCATATGCGCTTCCTTCCTCCTTCACCAGCCTCAGCTGCATCTCTCCGCACAGCAACACACTGCTGTTAGCGCAGCAGGCTAAGGTAGCCACACTGGGTGAGGGATTTGGCATGTCTCGGGAGGCAAGGCAACAATTGAGACCACGATGGGTTTGGGATACCATGGTAGACACCATGGAGCTGGGAGACCATGGTGGGCACCATGGGGTTGGGAAACCATGGTGGGCACCATAGAGTTGGGCACCATAGGGTTGGGAGACCATGGTGGGCATCATAGAGATGGGAGCCCATGGTGGGCACCATAGGGTTGGGAGACCATGGTGGGCATCACAGAGATGGGAGACCATGGTCGGCACCATGGGGTTGGGAGACCGTGGTGGGCACCATAGAGTTGGGCACCATAGGGTTGTGAGACTATGGTGAGCATCATAGAGATGGGAGACCATGGTAGGCACCATGGGTTTGGGAGACTATGATGGGCACCATAGACTTGGGCACCATAGACTTGGGAGACCAATGTGGGCACCATGAGGATGGCAGACCATGGTGGGCACGATTGCCTTGGGAGCAGTAAGAGATGCTTCTACGGAAAAGCAGTTCAAAATCTGGAGTTGCCTCTGACAGCAAACACCGATCAATACAAGCATCTGTGGCATAGTCTTCCTCAGTAAAGTCTGTCTCTCTCCAATGAGACAGGAGATATTGATTGATAAAGGAGTTCAGTTTCTAAAAATGTGACGGTTATTGGGAAGACTTGATTTCTGCATTAAGCTGAAAGTGGCTTGTGAAGGGAAGATAGGAGGCTATGCATATAGAAGAATTGATGACCGACAGATCAATTTTGGAGGGAATCAACTGTGTGGAGAGCATAGTTTGTGCAAATAATCAGGGACGTTATTCAGAATATGGGAATTATTCAGAATACGTTAACCCCATCCTGCCATTCTCAGTGCTTTGGACCACTGTCTAATTCTGTCTTAGGAAAGAGAAGAAGAAATGTTAGCCAATTATGATTTGATTAGCCGAGTATTCCCATAGATTTCCAACAGACTTAAAAGAGATTAATTTCCTGCTAAGCTGTATACATCTACTTTCTGGTAGCGTGAAAAATAAATGTTATACCTCGTAAGTCAGAAGAAAAAATACATTAATTTTAATACCATTACACAGTTATGAATTTTATATAGAAAGGCAAAACACCAGCCAAATTTTCTTCTCTTTTTTTCAGCTATGTGAAGGAAAACCTGAACAAAAATAATGAAGTTCAAATAAACCCAAAGATCAAAAATACATATCTTTTGATTACTTTTACTTTACTATCAGATCTCTTCTGCTGATTTGAATAGGTTACCTAGGAGAAACAATGTATAAAAGTCTGTCTTTAGATCTCTGATAGGAAATCCCCACTGCAGCAATAAATATTATATCTATGGCAGGCAATTGGCAAGCTACCTTGATCATGATAGTCCCTGGCTGACAATCACACAAAAGTGAGACCAGAAAGTATATCTTAAATGTTTCAGCACTTGGATTTTCCTAACTACTCCTTTCAAGTTCTTTATGAACAACTTGTATATAGATCAAAACATGCTAATTTCATCATTGCTGGCCAGCATCATAAAAGAATCGTATGAAAACATATGGGCACACTCACCAGCTTTTTAAGCAACCAAATCTTTCATAGAACCATTGAAGTTTCTTCATGAGATAAAAGAGTTTTGCTGTTTTGAAACAATAGCACCTCTTTTTTTAATAAGAAAACATATGAGAGTGCTCTGTGTCATTCATCATCTGTCACCTTTTCATTTGAAACACTGTCAAGGGGCTGACTAAATATGTAAAGGTAGCAAGGGCTAGTACACTGCACAGCCAAGATAGGTGTGGGTTTTGACCCTGAATGCACTGCCTAATTCCCCAAAGCAACAAGAACAAAATATCAAAAAAAACATACACAATACCTGGTTATGAGATGTACCTTATTTTTGCTCTCTTGCAACAGTCTTTGAAGGAGCACTGATGAGCTGCAAGTGATCTGTTCTGATGTCTGCAAGAGATGCTCGGGGGTAGGAAATACATCCTGAAGAGTGACCTAAAGAAGGTGAGGGGAAGTAAGAGCATTCAGAAAATACAGACTGACCATACGAAAAAGTTTTAACAGAGCATGGTGCAGGGCAAACTCTGCTAATAACCTAGAATTAAATGATTTGAGCTTTTCAAGGTCCATATACCACAAAGAAAACCTACAGAAACATCTACATATGCCTTATTGCAGTCATTTGCCTAGCACCATCATCAGAAGGGAGAACACTTTACATAGTTAAGATTAGCAGACACATTCCTAGATAAAAGAATTTACCTCCTCATTATGGTGAACTTGAGGAGTTAACTGAGGTTATAAGCCACAAAACCACAACCACTACATAAATGCGGGTATCCTGGACCCAATTTTTAGTAATAAATCAAATGCAATGTGGTTTTTGCAATGAATTGCTTGAATACAGCCATGAGACATTTCTAGTTGCATGAGACAATTTCATACTGCACCTTACAGTGTTCAGCAATCACAAAGCACAAAACTCACCTCAGGAGACTTTGTGATTTTGGAATAGATACCCACGGCACCGTGACCGAAAAGAGAAAGTGTGAGTGAGCAGGTACTAGGCCACGCAGGGTTTAGGGTTCAGCAGTTTCTAGTTTATACATAAAGATAATAGCATAGAATTAAGAGCATTTGCTGACCATTTGGTGACTGTTAAGTACTGGATTCCAGCTCACTAAGGGAAGTTTGGACAAAGCAATCTGCTCACAGCAAAAATCTACTGTCTGTTTATTCAAAGAGGAATAAGACTGTAGGAAGACTAGGAATTCTTTTGGAGTACCTGGAAACAGAGCAATAAGAGAAAAAACGGGTGTCCAGACCCCTACACTAAATCGTAGAGGGTAGGTAAAATGGTTTTTTGTCAAAAAANGAAGCCTCTGATCTATCTGTTAAGAACTACAGTTCTGAAAGTTTGACTGGAGGGCCAGCAACACAGCACAGCTTTGTAGAACCATGACAAGGACTTTCCTGAACAGAAAAAGCTACCATCTGACATTTTAAAAATCAAAACCTGCTCTAAATCATACTTGGAACACAGTAGGCTACAAGCATGCATCCATATCTTCGTGTTAAATGTTACCAAAGGTATAGACCATTTTAATAGGCCTACTCTCTAGCAGATTAAATTTCTTCACAAATTTACACAGTTATATGTGTTAAAAGATTTTTCTGCATTTGTTTAGCTTAGTGATTGATTAGAGATATTTTCTCCCTATAGGTGGTGAAATTGAGATATAAAGACTTTAATAGGTAGTTCCAAGGCTGAATAGCTAGAGGGAAAGGCAGAACAAAAAGCAGAATGCAGTTCTGACTTTTTGTGCTATCATTGGATTATGCTACTTTTCAGAAAGGGGAGATGGCCAAAATGGTGTTAAATCTGAGAGACAAAGATACGGTCTTCGTCCAGCTGAAAAGAAAAAGAGTTTCTGGCTGGACTTCAAAACCTGATAACCTGCCTGATCAATAGGCTCTCTTACTAATAGTGAAAAACATCTCGGAGTTTGCAAAAAGTCCTGAGAATATTCCCCTTCCTATCATTTCACCTCCATCATATTCATGCCAAGCTCGACTGGCTTCTATCCATACCTCTACTGGAAAAGGGAATTGTATTTTCTGGCTCCAGCAAAATAGGAGACATGGAATTAGCACAATCAGGATATCAATGACTTGGTAGCTAATATTACTTCATGCTCCTACCCAGAAGCTTTATAACAATAGGGGTCAACTGCTAAAAACTCTTATGTGTAAGCACAGTTGCCTATCACCACCTTCTGATATCTCAACTATGCCCAGATGAAACCACCCTAAGGCAGATCTACCCACCTTGAGACCCATGTCCATGTCTATGGCACCGTATAGCCACTGGAATTAGAGATGGACGGAAGATCTTGCATGAGTAATGAAGAGAGAAACGTGTTCCCTGGAACAGTCAACAACTGAGACTGTTCTCATCAGGAACAAAGGAAACACTTGTAACTAATTTGAAAAGTATATTTCCTAAATATATGCTGGTGTAGATATTCACGTATAAAAGACGACATTTGGGAGACAAATGTGACTGAACTTGGGCTCTATTCATAAATCAAGTGGTTTGTGACATTTTAAGTGTGAATAAAGCATGATTCAATTTTCTTATAATTAGACAAAAGATATAAACAAGGACTTTACCACAGAAAGATTTTTAAGCACACGTACAAAAGACTGCCTTTCCAACACTCGTACTTCTTTCCCTATGAATTGCATTTACTAGAGATTTGCTATAAGAGAATACCAACAGCACTTTGGATATGTTCAAAATACAGAGAGCTACTGTCACCACTGCTTTAATTCAGTATTTTCTCTTTTTCCTGAACTTCCAGAATGGGTCTGGTGTCTGATCATGTTGCAGATGAAATAGTTATTTTGGCAAGCTGCCACCCAATTTCTGTTTGAAACTTAATATCTCTCCAACTGGCAACAGAAGTAACTGTTTGACCTCTTCCCTGTCTTTTTTTTTTCTTCCTATTTGTGCACAATTTATTCATAAAGATGTTACAGTTAAACATGTTCCACCTGAGAAGCTTTTACACCTTTCTGGTTTTCTGCCCATGAATCTCTGACTGTGAAGAACCCATACAGCATTGTCAAAAGTACTGCAAAACTTTGTATCAAAAACTTGGTTAAAACTAATGCCATAAACCAAACTTTCCTGATAACAGTTTCATGGTATGTAACAACTTCAGAATGTTCTCTTTCTCTGTCTAGCAAGGTGTTTATTGCCTTGTACTGCGAGGAGCACATGTACATCCAGATGTACACTGACAGCAACGATTTCACCACAACAGTTGCATATACTACTGCAAAGGAAATTGTTTTAAGAGAAATGTCTGATAAAGTGCGGTTTGATGCAGACATCCAGGAAGCATAGAATTCCACCACCGTATTCTTCAACGTTGTGAAATGTTTACTTCGCTTTTCTGCCACATCAAAGGAAATGACGCAGAGGAGAATTGACTTCAGGTCCTAAGCCTAGTCGGGGTTCTACAATGGCTGCCCAGATTACACGTTTGTCTTATTCTTACTCTCTTCCCCATGCAGTGGAGATGTGGTACTGTCTGAGCTCATGCAGTTGTCGTTATGTTCATATAACTTGAGTCTTCAAATGGTTGCACTACTAAAAAAAAAAAAAAACAAAAAAAACCCCACCAAATAAATGCCAAGAATTTAACAGCAATGGAGTCAATAGCTTTTCTTACATGAAAAGCAAAAGAAGCAAATGAAAAGATTTCCAAAAGGCCTCCTTACTGGTAGCGTCTCCATGCAGTATGGAACAAGATGAGCAAAACTTAAGCATCTTACCATGTGTTCTCGGTATTTATGACACAAGCTTGGTCCAGAACATTAAGGCAATAGCGCAGATGCATTTATGGTGTATAAAACTGCCTTCTGTTTA
The DNA here is from genome assembly GCA_013396915.1 of Stercorarius parasiticus. NCBI lineage: Eukaryota > Metazoa > Chordata > Aves > Charadriiformes > Stercorariidae > Stercorarius > Stercorarius parasiticus. Next base: position 223,834 of record VWZL01003686.1, read on the forward strand.
GTTCATTGCTGTACAGAAAAAGGAGTAAAGCAAACGTAATGGTTTGTAATGGTGTAACTAGAGCCATGGTAGCATAATACTAGTATGATTACATAAACTAAGGAAAAAAAAATCTAAAAATCACACCCACAGCTCCTACAGCTGCTAGTAAAGATCTATGTTCAGGTAAAACTTTAAAAAGCCACTGAAGGAAGATTGGAGGGCTATGAAAAATGAGTTAACAAAGCCCATCAAGAAATAAAAATAGCTGGAAATGAAAGCTATGATGAAAATGCACTTGTTAAGTGACTCTCACATGTCAGAAAGTAAATTCTGCACAACCCTGGAGTGCTACCAAAGGGCATGGCCGTACCAGTGATTTCAGCTTTCAGACAGAATCAGTGAAGCTGGCTGTCACACCTGAGCATGAAAGACAACATCAATAAGCTTATGGCAGTAAACATGAACGTACAGGCAGGACCAAACTTCTCCGTGCAAACACAAATGGGTCAGACCAATGAAAGGGCTGTGTGCCTTTTAGACTAGCTGTCCGCTTTTTCTGATTGCAGCAGTTTGTTTAATAAAAAATACACATTTCTAGAGGCACTTGGATTCTCCTATTCCTGTAACTATTACAGCTGGAAGACTTTCCACAGAAGACTGTTAAAAATTCTACCTTCTTCATTCTAAACAAAAGCACAAAGGTTAATAAAAGTAACAATTTCACTTTAAATATGCTCAGAAGTCAAGGTTACTCCTGGATTTCAGAAAATCTCCCGTATGACACTACTTGGAAAAGAGTGCAGCAGAAAACAGAATACGTGAAGAAATACGGAACTGGCATGGAGCACGATTTCCAGCCAGCTCTGAGATCAAAGGGCCGGGTTTTACAGCTATAAAGAGAATCAGTGGGGAACAGAAAGTGGAGCTGCACCTGCTACACAAACTGCATGACTACCCTCAATGGCTCTCCTTCCCTGCAAAAAAGGAAAGGCAGAAACAGGGCAAGCAACCGTGCAGGGATTTATTTTGAGATGTGGCATTTTCTCTGCCTTCAGAGACTTCCTCTGAACCTTGAACGATGTCACCTCCTTCAAATTATCCTCTTCATGACATGAGAGCAGTCCACAGCTTTCAGATTGATAGGGTTATGCAAAATGTAATGAGTGGTAAACCAGATCATTAATTCGACTGGTTAAACAGAACCAACTTCTCCCTCTCTATTCACTTGGGCTTTCTGAAGTGGGAGAGAAAACCACACAAAAAACCCAGCCACTGACAACTAAAGCTATTAGTCTGATGACATAAGAAAATAGCTATTTTGAGGTGCTGCTTTTGCATCTGCCATTTTCAATCTAGAAAAACATTAACTGCATCTGAAAATCATGATGGACAGACTGTAACAGAGCAAATAAAAGCCACAAGCAAAATGAAATGGGAAAATGCAGTATGTTCCTTCAGTGGCAATATACCAGAGCTAAAAAAGGAGGCTGTGACAGCTTTTCAGTGCTCTGGAGGTTTTGTACAGTCATGCAGCGCCACCATACCTGCTCCATTACATTTTCTTCAAGGACTATTGGCATATATCGAAAATGGGAATGGGGCAAGAAAATGACAATGATGTATCACTCTTCATCTTCATCTGTATGTTGGCTAGGAGTTTGGATACAGAAGTTCCAGCTGATTATTCACCGCTTAAACCTATCCTCCGTTACCGTCTTAGCCTGTATCATATTTGTGAAAAAAGATGTACAATGGTAACAAGAAGGATGATTACAGCCCTTGCCATCTTCAAAGTGCTTTTGAGGTAGTTGGATTAACAGTAAACTGCTGATCCAAAAAGAAGTAACTCTTTTATTGGTATGATTTAAACACTGAGCATGTTTGCCAAAAACGTATGGGAATTATGTCCTGAGCAGCAGCCACTAGTTTTTTTACACAACTAACATGGTATAAATTACTTTTTAACATGCAGAGGAAAAAATTTTCTATTTGAAGTGTACACGTTTGTCTTCAGTTATTGATCTGTTACTAATGGGACTCAGCGTCACCCATAAAATCACTATTTTATGGTAAGTTGAAGCACATTACAACATTATTTTACTGCATATGTGTATATGCACTGTAGATCTTCCACTGCCCGTTTTTCAGAAAATTTTAATGAAGCCTTTAACGTTAGTAAGTTACATATTGTTAGCTACAAAGTGCTGAAACACCTTTCTGTGTATCTGCATTAACTTTTTATTTGGCAGAAAGTAAAATGATTTTGTCCCCAGTCCACCAGTAGTTTACGCTCATCCGCTTCTCATTATAGATTGGAAGAAGTTCTGGTGCAGTGATGGCTCCAGCAAATACTGGAAAATGCTTGAAATACCTTGATTTGATATAAATTATGCACGTACAGTACTTGAACCATGTATGCTTCCACAAAACTGAACTCTGACGAGTTATCTTGAGCTGGAGCCCACTGGGAGTGTTGGCACCCAAAACATGAGACCACTTCTGGGGCAGTATAGATATTGCTGCCCTCTCCTGGACCTCCTTTCCTGCACTGACCTTTCCCGTGGAGGTGCCAATCATCTGACAGCAAGCTTCAACAGGTTTAGGTCTAAATCATATAGGGTCTGTCATTGATGCTAAGTATTCTTACAGAGAGCAGAGACTTTCCTGTTAGTCATTACACAGATGACAATTATTGCAGGTTTGAAATGTTACACAGCGTGCTAAGAGACTCTCAATTTAAAAATGACAGTAAACCAAATAAAGTGAAATATTTTTAATTCCCTTTTTAAATGTGCATTTGAATTCAGTACAGATCTGTAAGGCACTCTCATAGGTCAAAAAAAATATTAAACATTCTTTTCAAAATAAGGATAGTCACAAGGCAATGGTATGTGCATAAAATATAACTTTATCTGTAATTGATAAACAATGCAATGTGAATGTTCAGGTTTTGGATGCATTGCAATGTAGTGTCACTTCTGTATCATGACATTACTCGGAGGAAATATTGGCACTGTAAATTATTTCTCATTGGGGTTAGGGGTTTGTATTCTCTTCATATCCCAGTAAAAAATAAACTCTTTAATAAATAAATATATAAAATAAATATCTGCTATCTGGAGATGTATAAATAGGTCCATCCTGACGAAAAGTTCCAGCTTTGACTATGATGCATTGACATCTAAGGTCCATCACTGAAGTGGAGCCACTAAAACTTCATACACAGTTCTCAGGATTTATTACTGGTTTATTACAGTCTATTTCTTTCTATTTCTTCCAGCTGTCATCTCATCCACACGATGAAGGTAGTTCTTTGTTAATTTACCGACCACAGGTAATCCAGACAAAATTGCCAAGAGTTTGTTATTTATAAAAAAAGTCACACTCCAACTTCCCTCTGGTACCGGGCGACCACACAGTTCAGCAAGTTTGAAGGAGGCTGGTCCACACTCAGCTTGGAGGCTTTGTCTCCTAAATCCAAAGGTTAGAAAACAGAGGCTTGTCTGTCACAAAGCAGCTTCTTCCAGTCCAGCATCCTAGACCTCTGCAGGTCCCTCGTGCTGGGATTGCCATGGCAGCAGGGCCGACAGCTCCAGTATGGTTTGGGTTTTCTTTCCAAAGTTGCCTCCTTCCTCAGCTGTATCCCAACACATCTTTGTACAGTTCTGGGACTCTTTCAGGATCCACAGGCCGGGGCAAAAAATGAGTGAATTTCTGGTGTCTTTTGGACCTTGCCCCATCTCTGGGAGTACCGTCTTTGTTAAGTGCTACGAAGTATCGCCGCCCCGAATCTCCGTGTTTGTACACATTGGATGAGTAAGTGTTGTACCAGTTTTCCTCAAACTGTTCCCTGAAGATGCATTCAGAAGTTAGTTTCTCCTACAGAAAGAAACAACAAAGAAAAATAAGTCAACCTGTCACTAGATATCTGAACACACATGAAAAATATACCATAAAAATAGACAAAATGTTTTAAGCTTTGTGTGACCTTACCGTTCATTTAACTGTCAACAAATCAAACCCAAGAAGAGTATGTAGCCCTGACACTGAGTTTGGAAGCCAACTTTATTCTTTTGAAAACTGAACCTGTACATATACAATTTTGGATTTAAACACAAATTAGATAATTGTCTGTCTAAGAAGGCATTACTTGTTTATGACTTAACTAAAATTCACCTGACCTACAGGAACTATTCTGTCTTGGGGTATCAACCATTCTAGAAATGAGGTTTGGTAGAGGGACTCAGGTGCAATGTAACAGATGAAGAAGGTATTTCCATGTGTTCTTTGTGGTGTGCATCACTTCTCACATTTTAAGCAGGACTAACCACAACCAAAGGAACTGGAGAGACAGAATACTTCATCTCAAGATGTTTTAAGACTTGGAAGGAGAAGAGTCTAAGACTGTTATTACCCTGATAGTATTGGAAAAATCAAAGATTATATTTTTATGGTCATATGTTGAAGTTATTCCACAGATACAAATCAACTATAATGAGTACAAGCTGATTTTCATTTTTAAATGCAAATATTCCAGTCGGGATCTACAGATACTGCCAGTACTCTCGCACCATTCAGATTTTTCAAATAACAGTGGTACCAAACTGTGACATGTGGTATTATCCTCTTTTTCACAGCATTTGAAAGAATGCTTTTGTGTTAAAAAGCTGGTACCTGGAAGTGCTTGTAAAGGAGCATTAGGCTATACATAAATTAAGTCAGGGTACTAAATTAATTGTCATTTATTTGTTCCATAACTATCCTTTTAACTGTTTCCCAGTTGCATCCAGTGCTTTTGAGGATAAGGTATGCACCAGGATACATTTGCAGTATTGATAAAAAGAAAATTAGTTAGCAGGCAGCTTAAATGCTGTTTGAATAGCTGGTTTAGTTTGCTATTTTTTATAATAATTGGAGGAATATTTCTTTTCAGTTCTCTTCATCTAAGACAGAGAAACTTTTCCCATCGAATCTTTAGTATACAAGGCTATACTGTGTACTTTAACATCTTTTCCTGTTGAAATGTATAATGTTTTTTTAGTGTTTCAAAAGCTATTACTACCTCAGCTAGCTACTTGAGGGGGTTGATCAGCGCTAAGAAGTGAATAAGGTCCCTTCTCACCCTCAACGTGTATGAGCTGACACGAAAGCGGTACTTACAGAGCCATAGAGTTCTCCCTTCTCATTCATTCCAAGGTAAAGGCCACTGTCCACGCCTCTGATGCTGACCAGTCCCACTGCCACACTGATGAATTCAAGGATACCTGACAAAAAAGAGAGATTGCTTTAATTCAACTTGTAAGCACATAGCTTACATAGCATCCAAAACGCAGTTGAAAACAAGTGGAAAATGTACATATTATAATAAACGTGGCCTAGTTTTTCTGAAATTTCAAGCACCGTATGGAAGCGTATACAACATTCACAGGAAAGCAGCTTGAGAAGCCTCATCTAGAAACCAGAATCCTACACCATTTAAGAAACTTTTTTTTTTTTAATGTTGAATATGAAAGGATTTTATTCAGCGCTGAGCCTAAAGCCTTCAGTACCATGCAGTTGTAATCTATAATGATTATACGCTATTTGCTAAACTGCCTACTCAAACATTGGAAGATAGGTTTGAATTACCTGAAAATATACTTTACTTTCTCTGTGGCATTATCTTAAGAACACACATCCATTATTAGATGATTTGAATGGAAATCAAAGTACAGATGGGAATTTTATATAACAGAATCTACCCACAGAAAAAAAAAAAAAGTATTTGCCAGGCGTCTTATCTAGCATATGGGCCCACACCTCTTGACACAACTTGCTATCTTCAGTGCAGGCTTTTTATGTGCATGAAGCATGCTGCTTATTTGCTAATGTTTGGATTATAGCGTTATTTGTGTTACATTTGCCCAAAAATGTAATATATATTAATAATATCAAGTATTCAGGAGATGAGGCACTATTTGAAGCCTGAGTTTGGCAAGGGTACGCCAACATATTTAACCAATTGATATGCACAGATTACAGTACATACAAAACATGAAAGAAAGGGAACGTGTGAACTGGCTTTTTGGAAGTTGTTAACAATGTAAACAAAGCCTCAAAAAGAAGTTGTGCTAGAATATAAGCTTTTGCTGTGCAGCAGCAAAACCACTAAAGATTAAAAAAAAAATAATCTGAATCTAAGGTAAGCTATTTTAAATAGTGCATTTGATTTTTATTATGACTTTTTGTCTATTTGCTGTATTTATGATTACTCTTTTTCATGCAGGACCATTTTTCACTCTCAGACAGATGGACTGTCTGGACTATACAATAATTTAAAATGTTTTGAATTTTAATTGAGCTGTGGCAGGTTTCTTATTTCTATTACCAAGCAGCAAAGAAAATAAATCCTCTACAAAGAGTAAGCACTAAAAACTCCGTTGCATGTAAATCATCCTAGTTTTCCAGTTCCTAAAGCACAAAGTCCCATAAAAAGAGGTGGAGGTATTTTGTCTTTCTGGTATCATTTTCAAAGCCACCCTTTCTCAAAACTATAATAAGCAGGTGATTCAACCCACAAAGCAACCACATCAGACAAACCTGCCGAGAATAGTGGTAGAATAAAGGAAGAACATTTCTAAAAAGCCCAGAAAATGTTTGATCTGGGGCTAACTTTTTTTTTTCTTTTAAAGCAAAGATTTATTTCATGTTTACACGCTGTAGGAAATATTCCTTCTGAGAAGAACTGTCTGCTTGACTACTGCTCTTTTACTTCTGAAAACATCCATGTGTTATAACAGCTATTAAGAGCCATTCCAGCAGATTGTTTTGACTATGGGGAGGATGATAGGAAACTCTTTAATCACCTTTTTACAACTACCGAATCAATACACACAAAAACTCACATGTAGTTGACAAAGGCAGGTGTGTTCAGATGTCCAGTTCCTACAACTACTATTTAGGATTTACCCTTATATCACAGGAAACATTTACATTTTGGGGTTGTCTTCACCTCTTTTTTTGCTTTATTGACATACAAAGTTGGCTAGCGAGCATTTTAAGTATTCGGGGCATTTTTAGGCCCCTCTGCTTCACCTTTCTGTCCCGCCAAAAAAAACCCAAAGCGGCCTAACGCATCCTAAAGGTCAGCCTGCCCCAGTCCGCGGTCTGTATTATTGCACAAAGACTAGAGACAGCGAATACAAAAAGAATCAGTTTGACTTTCAACCTTTCCCACCAAACCTGCCGGTGTACACTTATGTCTATAAGCCTTATCTCTATAAGCCTTATGTCTATAAGCCTGCACTTACAGACGTCCAGCATAGGCTGAGCAAGGCACCCATCCGTACCCCTGGCAGGGGTGGGATACACAGCCCCCCCTCGCCACCTTGCCATGGTGGTTTCACGAGGGAGGGTGAAACCGGTAACGAGTGCTCATTCCCGTCTCCAGCATCACTGCTATCGCACCTCCCTTCCAAAAACACACCCGCCTGCATGCACAGAGACCCTTACACACACACCCACATCCACAGACAGGCACCCAAACACACCCCTACGTGCCCACGCGTCTGGATGCGCACCCCCCCCCGCCCGCGGTCGGGGGGTGGCCGTGCTGTGCCGTGGCCGTGCCGCAGCCGCCTACCGAAGAGGCTGTGGTCCTGGCGGGTTCCCCGCACGCTGCCGTCGGGCAGGATCTGCAGGTGGAAGCCGGTGCGACAGTAGAGCTGTCGCCGCCGCAGGATGCCCTGCAAATGCGCCAGGTCCGCCGCCGCCACCGCCGCTGCNTATGCTAATGCAGCCCTCGGCGGGGAGGGCTGCGTTTGAAATTGTAAACCGGCTCCCCCCCTTCATCCCCCTCCTCCTCCTCTCCTCGCACCTTCCTCTGATGTGAGCGGGCGGCGGGGAGGGAGCTGCCGGGCCCCTCCCGCAGCGCCGGCCCGCACCCAGCGGCGGAGGGGGTGCGGAGAGGAGCGGAGCGGGCAGCGGCAGCCGGCGGAGGCTTCCGCGGACAGGTGCAAGGAGAGGCGAGGAGGGAAGAAGGAGAAAGGGCGTTACCTGAGGGTGAGACCTGCCCAGACACACATGAAAGGAGATAAAAAAAAAAAAAAAGGGAAAAAAAAAAGAAAAAACACACAAAGATCTGACAGTTTTACTCCCTGTTTCTAAAGCGCTAATAAAATGTACAGGCATTACCCGCGCCTTTTATCGCTGCAGCTACAAGGAGGGGAATTTCTAAAAGAAATTGGCATAGTCAGGGAGGTGTTTTCCCCTCTGCAAACTCTGCCTTGCATTTAATTTATCATTGAACGTGACATGAAACCCATCTATAGCGTTTGGCTATCGTTACAACATCTTGAAAAACATAAATGAGCCGGCCCCTGGTTTGGGATAAATATTTTCAAAACCTGCAGAGATGAAGAAAGAAAGACTGAGAGGTGGTTCATCCAAACCATCTTCTTTGGGGTTTTGCATTGGGCCCATCACCAAAGTCTGCGGGCCATCACAAATTAGCAATAACATCACCTACTGGAAGATCTCTGTTGTCTTTCTACAGCGTTTTGAATCACTTCAGGACGCTGCTGTGCTGTTCCAGATGACCATATGCATTTTTTTCATCCCCAAAGCAGAATGGTTCATGCACACAGATATATTGGTGGAACACATATTCATTACCAGCAATGGTAAAACAACGGTATATTAAAACTCAGAGATTGGCTTTTGCCTTCTTTGCGGCTTTTTCTGTAATGTCTAATGAATTTTAGGGCTCAAACTACACGACCCATCTTAGCATTCAAGATACGCAATGCAGTTCCTTGGCAATGTTAAAACATGGTACTAGAGTATAAAATGCAAAGATCTTTCGCAGTTAATTCTTTCAAAAGTTTGAGAGAATCGCTCAGCGGTTTAAGGTTTCATTTAAACAAAAAAGTTGCAGAGAATCATGAAAGATTAGTTCCCCCGTCTTGCTCTGCGGTCTTTTCAGTCGCAGTCTAAATCTGAGAGATCAAATGGATTTGACTGCTTAGCTTTATTTGCTATGGAGAATATAGGGCTAATTAATTGGCAGGTGCTTTAAAGCAGGTAATGCTACACCTTTTCATCATTGCAGTCCTAAGTACTGCCCCTGTGTGCACCTGAATTACAAAAAAAGCTGCTTTAAAGCAAGTGATTTACTGTGGAGGGATTTAAAACTGAAAAAACTAATGCTAAATACAATGATCAGATAAATCACCTCAGAAGAGAGCACAGGCGGACCTGCTCTGAAGGCAGTTACAGATAGATGTTATATTATTTTACCTTTCAGATAACAGGAGCCTGTCATGTGGTGGGACCCAAAAATCCACCATAATTGAGATTTCAAAGCACATCTGTGTAAACATTATCACATCAGTGTAAAACATCAACCAATGAGCTTTCTCTTTGAACCAAATCTACTTAATTGCAGTGCTAAATCAAAGAAATAGATCAAAGTTGAATAATGTATATGGCACCTATTTCTCAAGTAGCCTGTACACCGATTACTCAAATACACCTAAAACGTTTGAAACACGCATCAAGTATTTTTATTGACATGACTGGCAGGTCGAGATCAAACTGCAACTAGTTTGTCACAGCTGCTAAGTTGCAGGACGTGCACTAGGATGGTAGAGCTAAATGGAGGAGGCATATTCTTCTAAGCCTAAAGATGCTCCAAGACGGATAATGTGTCCGGGTTCAAGCAGTACTCTCTGAGTCCTACGAACAGTAGAGGGCTCTTCTGGTTAAATGGCACCACTGTCCCCAATAGAGAAGGGGATTTTATTAAAAAAAAAAAAAAAATCAGCCATCACACACTGGAAGATCCTCACGGCTAAATCTTTCCTGCTATATAATGGAAACATTTAAAGTAGAGTGGAATATGTAACGACGATCTTTTCCGAGTGGAGTCTTTAATGTCTGGGCACTAAACCGGTTATGCTGTTTTTATAAAGTACCAGAAAAGAAACAAAAAGATAAGAATTTTTTCGGTGTTTGCAGTAGTCATGTGACAGGAAAAGATAACACTAAGGATTTTTTTTTTGCACCTTCTGAGACTATACCATGGGAAGTTAAATAATTTTGAAGAGTGTTTTTACAAGAGCACATAATTCAACTGAAAGTATACAGTGCAATCTAATCAACTCTACGTATACTTCCTAGAGACCGCACTTTCAGTGTCGTTGAACAAATACATATGTGGCCGAGTTTTTATTTCCATAGCAAGCAGTTAGGGCTTCTATACACAATATAATTACTACAATCTCGTAGGAATAGCATATTGTCATACGCAAAACCTGGTGGCTACTAAGGGAGTGGATAAAGCAACGGACTGAAATCTTTAATAGATAGTCTACGTACATGTGTCTCTGTGTGTGTATATATAGAGAGATAGATCTATATATCTATCAGGTTTGTTAAAAAAAAAGTTGTTAGCTGTAAAACTTTATGTCCTGCAATTTATTGCACCTTTATTAATTTTAGGACTCCCTTACATCCGTCCAGTGCCATCCATAAAATTTGAATGATTGTAATAAAATATTGTCTAGGAGAATGAAGGGGGGGGTCATGAATACATGAGGAAGCAGACACAGGGTGGAACAAAAACCACTGAGTAGAACACAAAGGAATATGTCCCGCTGGAGATACCTGTGTTTCATGGTCATTTCCAGAGTCTTCCTAGATTTGGATGAGAAAACATGGTTGGCTGCTTCCAACAAGACGATTAGAACCTGATGAAGTTACAGTGAGAGCCTTTCAGAGCACTGCAGGTCTGAGTAAGATAAGGTGTATTCTCGTGCAGGATTTCCTGGGAAGAAAAGAACAGAATCATTTTCAAGGCTCCGTGTACAAATCAGGGCATAATCTGATGCTCTAAAGCCTTTTAAATGCAATGCATACAGACTTTAAAAGCATTCAGACCTTTTTCTTCTGAACTGATATAGTTGCAGGTATGCATGCATGTATACATACATGTATATATAAATATATCTACCTATTTACAAAAGCTCAGATGATGGAAAAGTAATGCTGAAAAAAAAAGTATTTTCCTATGGAAAGGAAGTTCTACATTTCTTGCACCTTCACTTTTTTTTCTATTTCTTTAAATGAAGACAGAAATTCATCTTTTTAAGATTCATGATTTAATTGCCCATGTTTTCATGGATACACATGAATAACTCCTGTATAAGCTCCGTAGGTAGTCAGCACACGTTTACATTCAGTTATATCCAGTGAGAATGGACCTTTTCCACATACATCAACATTCAAATGCCTCATTTGGCAGCTTTTGCATTAGTTCTCTAAGTGGATCACTGGATAAAAAACACCTTGATTTATTTAAATTACACGGTTTCTGAATCTGCGCACATAAGACGTGCAGGCAGCTCTCGGTTTTTGACTTGCTGCAGAAATAAATTGCGCTCTTGTTCCGAAGCAAACACCTCACCAGGGAAATTCTGACAATGTATCCAGGTGTAAGCAGTTACAGATGTGTATTGCATTTTTTTGAAGTGAAAAAAAAAAAAAAGAAAGATTAGCCTAAAGGTGTTATTGAAAAGTCATTAAAATGTGGCTAACTGATTTCAGGGAAACAATGTGAGCAGAGAGCTAACTCATGGTTCATGTCCACAGTTTAGGTGACTGATAAGTCACGCAGCAAACAGGTTTACTTTGGGACACTACATTGACCAAAACCGGTTTTGTTTCCAATCAAATGGAAAAACTAGACTATTTTTAAAAGTCTATATCAGTGAATGATGTCTCCCAATGAGGCAGCTAGAACTAAAAAGATCCAAGAGCCACGTTCTACAAAATTTTCCAGACTGGACGCTTAGTCATGTAACTGCAGGAGAAATACTTGAGTTTCAGTCATGTTAAGCATCTGAAACTATTATTGTCCTGACATCTAAATATTGGCCTTTATATTGGCCTTTTATCGTCTAGTACAGAGGTGTAGCTCAGATCTGGAGACAAGACTTTTGTTTGGGAAACATACATCTAACACGCTTATAAGTAAAGCATTAGATATAAAAAAATTAACAGAGAAAATACTTAGTTTTTAACAGATGGGAATAATGAAGTCAAGGGAATTACCCGAGGTATGAATTGGCTTACGGTATTCTAACATATTGAAAGAAATGCAGTAACTCTATCATTCACCCCAAATATCTGCTCTGAGGTTAATTCAACCTTGGCCATGCCTACCGTTGTATGATCTGTCAGACTGTTGGTTGACAAACATGGCCGCAGTTCTCCCCTGACACAATATCTTTAAAATGGAAAAAAAAGAAGACCCGGGGAACTACAAGCCAGTCAGTCTCACCTCTGTGCCCAGCAAGAGCATGGAGCAGATCCTCCTGGAAACTATGCTAAGGCACATGGAAAATAAGGAGGTGATCAGTGACAGACAACATGGCTTCACCAAAGGCAAATTGTGCCTGACAAATTTGGTGGCCTTCTATGACAGGGTTACAGTGTTGGTGGATAAGGGAAAAGTAACTGAAACCATCTACTTGGACTTGTGCAAAGCATTTGATGCTGTCCCACGCAACATCCTTGTCTCTAAATTGGAGGCACATGGGTTTGACCAATGGACCACTCGGTGGATAAGGAATTGGCTGACAGTTGCACTCAAAGAGTTGTGGTCAACGGTTCAATGTCCAAGTGGACACCAGTGACGAGTGGCGTTCCTCAGGGGTCAGTACTGGGACTGGTGCTGCTTAACATCTTTGTTGGTGACATGGACAGTGGGATTGAGAGCATGCACCCTCAGCAAGTTTGCTGACTTTTCGACAAGTTTGCAGAATTTTCCAGCCGGCTGGTATTTAGGGAATTCAGTAATGTGGGTCCCAATGGAACAACGCAGTAAGCAACCAGAGGGAACGTTATCTAGATCAGTCAAGGAATGGTAAAGGACAGCACTACTCTCTGTTGGTAAGTTGTTTAGCTCCGTTTCACATTTCATTTCTAACAACTGCTCCTGGTGGGACTAAGTGCCAACGTGCTTAAGATCATGGGAATAAGCTCACAGAATCACAGAGTTCGCCTAAGTGCCAAACTTTACAGCACAGTTCAAAAAATTATGGAATAGTCTGCCAGACTATTTGTCCCCTTTGTTGTAAGTGTTGTAATTGTAAAACCGAGATTTAACATGCCAAACATCGGTATCACAGGCAATGCTGTTCGATGTCAGTTTGTTGGGAACAATCCTCACGCTTTTGGCTTCGCCTGTGTATCAGGTACGCACCGAGGGTTCCCAATGCTTGGGAAATGGGCTGGGACATCACCAGGTTTTACGGGACCGATGGAGCTTCATTCCCACACAGATAACGAAGGATCCCGGGATGCTTTTAACACAGCCTTGGCGGTGAAACGGTGACCGATCTTGAGGCCACCTCCAGCCTTGAGGGCCCGGTGGCAAGCCAGGTGTGGTTGGAAGCCCTTCCTTCCTCCTTCCCGCGAGCCAGGGCCGCCCCTCGGCCACCCCGGGGAGGGAGGAGGCGGCGGTGGCGGCGGCGGGGTGGGCCCGGCCGGGCCGGGGCGGCTGCGGCGGGCAGCNCGGGAGCCCCCCCGGGAGCCGGCAGCCGCCGAGGCGGGCGGGGCCCGAGCGCTGCTCCCCATCCCGGTGGCGGCCGCGGCCAAGGAGACGGTAGGTGTGTGCGCTCCCGCCTCAGGGCCCGGCTGCCTCTCGCCTGTGAGGAGACGGCGGGCATGGCGGGAGGGACGGCGCTGCCCGCCCTTTTGGCTGCCGAGGCGGCGGCCGAGCCGGTCCCCCGGGCAGAGGTGACGCTGGGCTGGGAGGCGAGGGGCGGGCAGGGACCCCGGGAGGGCAGGGCAGGGCAGGGCAGGAGCAGGGGGTTGTTGGCCGCCATCGAGAGGAGAGCGGCGGGGGCGCCTCCAAACATAAACCGTGCGCGTCTGGAGCTGGCCTAATCGCTTCTTTCCTTCATAGAAAATGCCATTTTTTTGCAAATGGAGCCGCTGTTGATAGTGTAAAAGCTGTGTTTGTCTTGTTTAAATTTAGGATAGTTATCTGTTTAATACAATGTTTTCTGTGGAGTGAACGGTTTGTGCAGCGCTTTGTAAGAAGGGGTAGGGCAGGTAACGCCTCAGCCGCACTAATTCAGGGAAAATATTGGTCGACTAGCAAAAACCTGTGTTTTTTTTCACATGGGTAACAAAAAAACAGGTGATATGAACCTGGAAAATGAAGTTTCCTGTGATGGGGAGAATCTCCCACACCATGCTGGGTGTAACATATGGTAATGACAGCGGTTTTTTCATTAAAAAATTAGGTATTTCTAAAAATGTCAAGAGCCACGATTAGGTGGTTTGTCAGTAGGGTGTCGCGAGGACTGGAAATCAGTGGTGCAAATGTGCTGCTGTCTGTACGTCAAGTTTATCCTGTGATACGTTTGGTAAGAGCGTCTACATTTTTGCAGTGGGGGCTTAAATGTGAATGGTTTTGGCCCTTTTGCCCTTAGTTGTTAGCTGAAAGGCAGATTCTGCTGGCAGCATCCTTTACGAAGGGAAGTTGAGCCAGGTGTTTTTGATTATTCATGTACTTTCTGTCTTGAGTGTGTTGCTGTGGCACAGAGGACCAAAGACAGACTCTTTCAGCCTCTCATACTGTTCTGATTTGACAGAACTTTACATAGTTTTGCTTATCCGGTCTTAATTCTCAGTCTTCTTTCGAGGGAAATATGGCTGCTGCACCCTTGGAAAGTCAATAAATTTAGTGTGATGTGTAACTCTGAGTTGTCACACACACAGCTATAAAAGCGTTGAGGTTGTAAAGTCGGAATTAAGGTTATATTTGAATAAATGTTAATAAAAAATTTATAAAATGTGTCTTCTATGTATACACAGACTATTTTTTTCAAAGACACCAGGGGAAAAGAGGGGAAGAAAAAAATTAACATGGTTGTTTTTATGCTCCCTTGTGGAAAAGGGCCCAAATTAATTCGGTTTTTCATTTGTATGGCAGAAAATTTGAAAGATTAACTTGAAATATATCCACTCAGTTTGTGTGGCCAGACTAAATGCGCAGACTGACATCTCAGAATACTAGCTTTGTATTGCAATTAACTTTTTATTTGGAATGAGTGGTCTCATTGATTTCAAATTGTAGATGTAAACGCTCAGCATTCCTGAGAAAAATATCCATTCAGTTGAAGGCCCTCAAAAATGAGGATCAAATAGCTGTGGAATTTTTGGTCTGAGGTAGTGGGTTCCTGTGCTTTTTTAGTATTGACTGTTGTGCTGCAGAAGGGCTTGTGTGACAATGGGGAGAGACTGTAGTTTGATCCCAGATCTAGCTGGTGAACTACCAGGAGTAGTTTGGCCATGAGCTCCATCTGCAATGTATGCTCCATTTATGGTTGCCCTCTAGACCTGTGATGAGCACCAGTTCTTTCATTACAGGTTTCTAAAACACCTCCAGAGGTGTCTTCCGGGGGGGGGGNAAATGCATTGAATGGTATTCATGGTATTTGCAACAGTATTGTATTTATCCTTTATTAGGAGGCTGAACTCATATTGCCTGAGTGACAATAACTTTTTTAATTTCTAATTTTAAGTGCTGAGCTTAACAAACTTAATAGTGTTCAACAGTTTAAAAACCATAGTAACGTTTGAAGTAGAAAACTCTGTCATGAAAAGTCACATAAGCATCAGTATTACCAGGATCAAGGTTGGAGCTCTTGGATCTGCTGCAGAATGTGTTTGGAGCAATGGCTGGAGAAAAACAACCTGCAGCTTCTGTATGGATGAGTTTTATGAAAATGTGATGCACATTTTGCTAGGAGATTTTTACGATTCCGCCAGGTACTCGCCACCAAAGAATGAAGCTCAAGTGTCTTGGGATCCTCTCCAGCTGCTTTTGGAAGGTCAAGGAGGAGTCAAAGACATTTCTGCTTTATTCATGACACACAAAGTCTGACACACTTTTCTGGGGCTTTCTGGGTTTGCCCTTCCTCCACTTTCCTATTTCCTTAGCCCCCCCATTTCATTTCCAATCTCAGTCTGCTTTTCATTCCACCAAGGCAAATCATCCTCATCCAACTTTTTTTTTTCTCCTTCCATCCAATCCAGACTTTTCTACTTCATCCTAGTATTTCCATTTGCATGATTTTTCCTTAATCTTCCCTCTGGCAGGGTGCTATTTATTGGATTATTGGAAGCAAGAAGCAGGTGGTTGGTGTCTCTGGTCTCAATGTCTTGCTATAGACATGTACTGCAGCTGGCAGAAGCAGTTACATTGAGTGTTTCTTACATCACCCCTGGGGCTCTGGCCTGGAATGACCATATAGCAGGTTGAAATTTTGGGGGACTTAGCTAACAAAATGAGTATTTTTGGGTGAAGGTTTGCATAGGCTCATAATTTATTTCCTTAACAGAGCAACCACTAAAAAAAACCTAGTCAGTCCTGACACTATAAGTGACCAGCCCTTGCCAAACATGAAATCTTTTACTTTAAAACCTGAAATTGCTGGAGGTTCTTAAAATTTTAAAAATGTTCTAATGCGGGCAAAACAAAATCTATCTCCTCCCATAGTTTTTGATTCCATTCAAAAAAATCTATTGTGAAACATTAATTGATGATGGATAACTTAATTTTTAATGTTTAACAGCTAGTAAGTTTATAACTGAAAACAGTACCATAATGTAAAATATTCATATATTCAAAGTTTTCAAGAGTATTCAAGATGGTGATGGCTGTCTCATCCATATTGGTGGGGTTTGACCCTGGCCAGCAGCCACCACACAGCTGCTCACCTACCCCCCACCCCGCAGTAGTGAGAAAACTTGTGGGTTGAGATAAAGACAGTTTAATAAGTAAGGGAAAAGCTGTGTGACCAAGCAAAGCAAAAAGAGGAATTCATTCCCTGCTTCCCATGGGCCGGCAGATGTTCAGCCATCTCCAGGAAAGCAGGGCTCCGTCATGCATAATGGTGACTTTGGGAGACAAACACCTTAAGTCGAAATGTCCCCCCTTTCTTCCTTCTTCCCCAAAGCTTTTATCACTGATCTTGATGTCACAGGGCATGGAATGTCCCTGTGGTGAGTTGGGGTCAGCTGTCCCAGCTGTGTCCCCTCTCAGCTTCTTGTGCCCCCCCCGCCCACTCACTGGTGGGGCGGTGAGAGGAGCAGAAAAGGCCTTGACCCTATATAAGCACTGCTCAGCAGGAGCTAAAACATCTCTGTGTTATCAACACTGTTTTGGTCACAAATCCAAAACTTAGCACCATACCAGCTACAGTGAAGAAAGTTAAATATCCCAGCCGAAACCAGTATGCATGTCTAGTCTTGAATTCCCACATCTTCCTTTTTTCTTAAGATGAATTTTTTGTAAAAATGTAATAAGCAGACTGGCCTTGTTTCATCTAGGCAGCTCCAGCAGACAGCAGAATAAGTTTCTGGTCCCCCTAAATATGAAATAAAGGGGGGTTAACCTAGTTTATATCTTGTCTTCCGAAGAACAACTTTCTTCTTGCAGGTCGCCTGGTTCCAGACAATGTTCATATGGCCTTTGAAAGTGTCCTGAGAGTTGTGCTGGGCCCGGTTAGTATCTCTACAGGTCACTTCAGATTCTGTCACTGAATCCAAATAATGCTTGGCAGTAGTGGTGGAATACTTAAGAAGTTATCGTATCTACCTTGTTAATTAGTTGCTTTGTCCTGCTGCTGGCATCTAGTATTTACTGATGCTCTGGTGTTTATGGAACCAATAAATTTTAAAAGGGCTTTTAGATTCCAGGACTAACACTGATGATTACACAGATATTGATGGGACACTCTCCCATTCTTGGCCAGTTGAGAAATGAGATACATCATTTGAGAATAACTTAAAAAAACCCTATGTTTGAGTCTCCTAGAGAAACAGAGTGTCAGAATGGTTTGCAGATGTTTCTCCCTGTTCTGTGAAGCTCTCACAGTATGAAACCTGATGAGCAACAGATTTGTGAATTTACGTACAGCTGAATAAGGAGCTGTTGTTTGCTACAAGTCAAGTAAGCGATGGTATGTGTCGCCAAGATGGGGTCAGTGATGTGGCAGACTTTTTGAACAGACAGATCTCTTGTGGTCACTACAAAAAAATATTTGCTTGACTAAGCATATTATCAGAGGTGTTCTGATAGAGAGGAAGATGTGTTACAGGAGCAGCGTGAAGCTAAGCTCCCTACAGGATTCCCTTTTTCCCAGATGCTTTCTGAGAATAATTCCAGTCCTGAGGCCCAGGAATTTATGTGTGATTACCTAGAGCAAAATCTTGGACACTATAATAAAGCAACAGTTTTAATTCCAGGGCCGCTGCCATATAAATATTTCAGAACCAAAGTAAAATTTGTCACTCAGGGCTGCTGGTTTTGTGTCTGAAGGTGTTGGTGAAGACTAGGAGAGCTCTACTACCAGACAGCTCCTTTAAAGTTTAGGAGATGCTTATGCAGAGCAGGAAGCTCTTTGAAAGAAATATTATTTTGGTACAGATTCTCTGTACTGACAACTGAGAACACTACTGAGCGAAGAAGAGCCCTTTACCTTGTTGTATTTGCCTTGTTGGAAAACCTGTGTATCATGTTTTTTTTCAGATAAATATAACAATTTTAGAAAAACATAATCCAGTGTCAGAATTACCAAAAGGAATTAATATTTGTCTTCTAGTTCCTTGCTTCCATGTTCCTCACTGCCAAAATTCCGGTGTCATTTGTAAAGATTATTAAAACATCTTGGAAATAGCAATGATGCCTTTTTGCACTCCAAGGAGATCTCTTCTAGAACCATGTTGTCATTGTGTAAAGGTAGTGGATTCCAGGTCTCTATTTTTACAAAATTTTCTCTGAGAATCACTTCCTTCAGAGGTGATTTATGAATGAAAAGGGGGGCAGGGAGAGACAGACACAGAATATGTACTTTGTCACATATCTTGAAGGCACACTCATTTCCAGGAGAAGAAAGCTGCATACTTTGCATGTTTCCAGAGGTTTTTTTCCTAGTACCTCAGCAGTACTGTCAAACTCTCCCTTTGTGAAAATACTCAAAAGGTCAAGTTTATTTGTAGCAGCACATTTCTAAGTGGATTACATCATGTATTTCCATCTCTGTGAAACGAAGAGCAAGACTTTAACTCCAAAAAGTAAGGCAAACTCCCCTAGGGAGGAGACTCCTGCCTGCTCAAAGAGGATGCCATTCCAAGGGGTGCATAAAGGATCGTTTTTACAAGAACTGCTTTTAGCTAACCTTTTTTCATAAGCATTGTGCATTTCATGTCACAGGTTGATTGCCAAATGTAGGGAGGTGATTTTGCTCTTTGGCTGTTGACATCTGAAGCTTCTCGCTGTCATCATCCTGAGATGGATCCTGCTTGCTAGGCAGCTGTAGTGAGAGCCGTGCTGAAGGGAGAGGAAGATTTACCTCTCAGTGTTAATTCTGTGTTCCTCGAGGTGTTAAAAAAGGATGATGAATGTTTGAGACAGATCCAGCTATGAGTATGTCTTAGTCTTGCACGCAGTGAAGTGTATGGACATGTACAGCAGGACATACTGACTAAAGCTTCTTGAAGACCTGCTCCAAGTTAAGTAACTTCCATGTGAAACTAACGTGAGAAGGACTGTTGGAGAATATTTTAGCGTAATACTTATTTTGGAGGATTTCTGGAATAGCTGTGCTTACAGATAAACATTGTTACCCCAAGAATTTCCTGTAACAGAATTGAATTTGAACAGGGCCCTTTTTACAGCATTTTAAATACATTCCAGCTTCCTATGCTTGTAAATATTTTAATATAATAATGTCCTTATCTCAGTGAAGCAAGATCAGCTAACAGAGTTGTTGGCTGTACTACATCTAAGTAGTCTGCGAGAAATATAACTTCAGTAAGCATCAAAACAGTTTTGTCTACTTTGGGATTTTCCCACACTGGGAACTTGACGTTTAACCTTTTGGCCACCCAGCATGAAAACAAAATTGTGCTACTTTTATCTACATGGGAGCATATTAAATAAGCCTGAAGTCAAATATAAACGAAGGAAGTAAGGAACAGCATTGCTTTGAAAACCTTTTTATTTTAATAATTTGCACAGATTCTCATTGATGGAAGACAGATTACTTTGCAAGCAAAAATTCAAAGAAACTCGCTCACTTGAAATAAATTAGTTAAAGATTAAACTACTGTAACAGAACATATTTTTGACTGCAAGCAAAAGGTACTTTTAGTAGTAAAAGTTGGCTTCTTTAGCTAAAATAGTCTCACCTTTATCTCAGTTGGAAAAAGCAAGAGAACACTGATTTGACTTGGAACACAGCAAAGTTGTGATTTTTTTTTATGTGATACTGTTGAAGCTTTTTGCCTCATGAGTGCACACACAGCAAATATATTTTTACCTATTTGTTTTGTAAAATATTTTGCAGTATTTGTAGATATCCTCAGAATCTGGGAGTTGAAGTATTGTTCAGGGTTTTGGTTATGGATTATTGTGGGTTACTTCTGCAGAGCTTTATGAGCTTGTAGGCATCAGTTTCTCTAATTTTCAAGTGAAAAATCCTGTATCTGGCATTTAGCATATCTCTATGGGAAAACTAGATCTTTTGACACAGAATAAAACTTCTGAATTACTGACTTAATGTAATATGAAACTAACACTTGGCAAAGAACATTTCTTTTGTGTTTTTTAATAGAAAGGGTAATAATGTGTTTTATCTTCTGCACTTTACTTCCACTCAACCTGAGCCATATCATTGCCATTTATTGATATTTTGAGATGGTTTGGCATCATAACTACTGCAAAATGTTAGTTAATATAATGTCACTCTGTGAGCTCATGTCCTGTGTTAGGCCATCTTACGGCAATATAGAGTTATTGCATGGATTTTACTGGAAGGCCATAGAGGTTAATTCGTGTTATACCAAATTCAGACGTACCGTATCTCTTGAGTTAAGAGAGCCAGTAAGACAAACATGGGGACAGAAAGGGAGAATTGCCCATGCTTCAAGGAAGTTTGAGTCATACGTGGAAACCTTTGGTGAGAGCAGCAGACTTTCAGGGCATTTTGTCTTGTCTCCACCGATAGACACAGTACCTGAAAGGTGAACCCAAAATGGGAATGAGTTTTGGACACTAATTTTGCTTGATAGAAAGCCTAGATCATCTTCACTCAAGTTTTTGCTGTAAATAGAGGAAGAAAATTCAGGGGGGTGTCCTGGGTTGAGTTAAAACAGAACCAATTTCCTTTTTGGTAATTTTACTTTACAGTTAAGTTTCTTCTAACTAACTGCACTCTCAAAAAATATGCTGTTAATTTCAGAGGAAAAACTTCTTTCCTTTGAGGGTGGCAGAGCACTGGCACAGGCTGCCCAGAGAGGTGGTAGAGTCTCCTTCTCTGGAGATATTCCAAACCCGCCTGGATGTCTTCCTGCCCACCCTGCTCTGGGTGACCCTGCTCTGGCAGGGGGTTGGACTAGATGATCTCCAGAGGTCCCTTCCAACCCCTGCCATTCTGTGATTCTGTGAAATTGTGGCTACCAGTTAGATTCTTGGTTTCAGCTGTGGGGCTTTTTTTTTCCCCTAAAAAATGTTCTGTGTACATGTGCAGGTAAACCAGAGCTAACCTGCTATGCCTAAAATTAAGATAATACTGCTATTGGGAGACTCGTGACATTCTGCTTGAAGGAAATGGCTGTGTCTGGTTTTTAAAGGGCAGAGAACCATAACATGATACAAGCTCATAGTAATTAGTAGGCAGGATTGCCAAAAGGATTAGTAAACAGAAGCATTGAAAAAAAATCTCCCCTCTTTTGTTTGTCAAAGAGATGTACTTTCATGAGAGTTTTTGAAGATTGTTGATAATTACAGAGAGATTTAGTCTGGATAAGCTCTTGAAACTTCAAATAGAAATTGGAATCCTATTGAATCCCGTTCACTCCTTCAGCAGCAGTACCTTCCCTGAGGTATTCAGCATCTAATTTCTGTGTCTTGTTCGTTTGTCCACTGGATTTGACGCTAATGCTGCTACAATAAGATTGCCTAACCTGGGCATAAATATGAAATAAATCAATTGAGAGCAATTGGTGTCACTAAGATGCCTGTTCTTGCCTCACTGGATTATAGTCTGCTAATGATGGGGAAAACGGGAGACGTTTTATGTGTTGAGACATAAATAAATGCCTGAAGAGGTGTAAATTGACGTTTAGAATACTTTGGAATGGCGTGGTGTTTAATTAGCATATTGATTAGTTCTTAATAATTAAAGCTTTTATGCAGGAGACTTAAAGTTGCTGTATGTTACATAGATTGATGAGCAGTAATAGAAGGAGGAAAGCTCTGAACAGGAGATTTGGACAAAAAATAGTATCATTCCCAAAGATGGTTTTATTTGTCAGTTTGCTAAGGTGTGTGCCTGGAGTCTTCTGCAGCCAAACCTTGCTTTTAGTTGGATATTTAGTGTATGGACCAGTGCTGTAATACACGTTAAGCCCTGTATATATTTGTTAGAATTCATGTTGGATCAATAACAGAAACAATTTGTTTTGGTTCTTTCAGATAAACCCCAAAAGTTCAAAAAAGTTCCTCTTGGCAGCCGGTCACCGGTGGTGTCCCTCAGGGCTCAGTTTTGGGGCCAGTTTTGTTTAATATCTTTATCAATGATCGGGAGGAGGGGATTGAGTGCACCCTCAGTAAGTTCGCAGATGACACCAAACTAGGTGGGAGTGTTGATCTGCTTGAGGGTAGGAAGGCTCTACAGAGGGACCTGGACAGGCTGAATCGATGGGCCAAGGCCAACTGTATGAGGTTTAAGAAGGCCAAGTGCCGGGTCCTGCATTTCGGTCACAACAACCCCAAGCAACGCTACAGGCTCGGGGAAAAGTGGCTAGAAAGCTGCCCGGCAGAAAAGGACCTGGGGGTGCTGGTGGACAACCAGCTTAACAAGAGCCAGCAGTGTGCCCAGGTGGCCAAGAAGGCCAACAGCATTCTGGCTTGTATCAGGAATAGCATGGCCAGCAGGAGTAGGGAGGTGATTGTGCCTCTGTACTCGGCACTGGTGAGGCTTCCCCTCGAGTACTGTGTTCAGTTCTGGGCCCCTCTGTACAAGAGGGACATTGAAGTGCTGGAGCGGGTCCAGAGGAGAGCTACCAAGCTGGTGAGGGGTCTGGAGACCAAGCCATATGAGGAGAGGCTGAGGGAACTGGGCATGTTTAGTTTGGAGAAGAGGAGGCTGAGGGGAGACCTCATTGCCCTCTACAACTACCTGAAAGGAGGTTGCAGAGAGGTGGGTGTTGGCCTCTTCTCCCAGGTGAATAATGACAGGACCAGAGGAAATGGTGTGAAGTTGCGGCAGGGGAGCTTTAGATTAGCTATTAGGAAGAATTCCTTTCCTGAAAGTGGTCAGGCACTGGAACAGCCTGCCCAGGGAGGTGGTTGAGTCCCCATCCCTAGAGGTATTTAAGATAAACGTGTAGATTTGGCACTTCAGGGCATGCTCTAGTGACAGAGATTGTAGGGGGTTTTTTTGTGTGTGTGTATGGTTGGACTCGATGATCTCAAAGGTCCTTTCCAACCATGAAGATGCTATGATTACATGAAAACAAAGTGGTATTTTTATTCCTTAGAGTAAAGTTATGCTTAAGCCTGCAGTTTTCCCATCGCTTTAACCTGAAGTAGGTGGAGCTTTGCTGCTGGAACAGGTGATATTTTCTTTTCCATAAGCTGCGTGTTCCCATGGCCTGTGTTTTGAAACAAGTAACTGTTCTCGTGGGGTAGATCCAGGCATTTATCTGGCTAAAAAATAACACCACCAAAACAAAAAGTTCTCAGTCAGGCCAGTTCCCTTATCCAGTTTTACGCTGGGAAAAATGAACACAAAGTGCCAGAGCAAGGCCATGCAGGGTATGGAGCCTTCAGGGAGATGCTGCACTTTTTTGGTGGCAGGCTGTATTCCTATCATGTTAAAATGACTTTGAGCCAGAGGGTGAAATATTGCCATCGCTACATGGTCAGATGAAACTGTAGATTGCCTAAAATGAGGCAGAAATTAAGGTTTTGCAGACCGAAGTACTGGCATGAGTTAAGTTTAAGCATGTCTTGAAAATTCGTGTTTGCGGTATGTTATTTTGTACTTATAGTAGCATAGAGTACTTAAGATAATGTTGAAATATGTGTCTGAGAATTTAGCAAATGCTTTTCTGAGTGTCTCAAGCGAAATATTAAGCAGTAGTACCTGAGATAGTGGGAATTTCTTGAGAGAGCAAAGAATCTCAACACGCTTTCCAAGTACTGACAGTGATCAAAACTGAGATGATATTTCTTGAGTGATACGTTATCTCCAGATTCTCCTGATTATGTATGATTGATTATGACTGATTACAATGGATTACGCATACTGCATGCGTAAGATG
Organism: Stercorarius parasiticus; assembly: GCA_013396915.1. NCBI lineage: Eukaryota > Metazoa > Chordata > Aves > Charadriiformes > Stercorariidae > Stercorarius > Stercorarius parasiticus. The sequence continues at coordinate 248,203 of VWZL01003686.1, forward strand.
GCCTTGAAGCAGTCTCTTTTCTGAAAATTGACTTTGCAGAAACACTGCTTTATTACCTGCATGTATTCAAAAGCATGTTTTTAATAGTGGTAAAATAACATATGTATCAAAAACAAGATAGATTATTAAAATTAAAATGAAGGAGTAGTCAGTTATGTCTCTACAAGTGCTACCAAAACAACTGAGTCGTGTAAATCCCACATGAAGGCATAGCTTGACTGCTACTGGGCTGCTGAAGGATCAGTAGGACCATAATATTTAAACAGTGACATAGGACAGAAATATTTTGGCTTGCATGTGGGTATGTCAGAAGAGAATTCATCTTTTTTCTGTCATTCTAGGTGAGTTTGTAGGTCTTGCTGTTAGATTTTATCTTTTTCTCCCCGTATTTAATTTGATAATCATTTGAAAATCATAAAAAAAACAGAGACCAGGTTTAAAGCTGCTTTTCAGGCAGAAGCGCAGAATATTTGTATGTAGAGCAGTCTATTGAAAATTAAATGATTGTATAAGCATTTCTATTACTCTTACTTTCTATGACAGTTTTTTTCATTGAAATGAAATGTCCCATATACAGTAGAACAATAATTTCAGAAAGACTAGAGACAGCAGAAAGAGAACTGTACAGTCAACAGTCATTTTTGCTTCTAGAAGGCTGGTTAAAATGTCCTAGATAAAGTATCGGAGTACTAAAACTTACATACATCAAATCAGGAAATTGAGTCTTCTCTTACATTGTGATTGCAAATGTGATTTTTTTTTGTTGTTGCTGTTTTTTTCCAAATGGAAGTCTTTGACCTTTTCTAGACACATCTATTTTTGATGTGTCTATTTTACAAACATAACTTAATCTTTTAGTTACAACCCAGGCCATAAAATTTTGTTTCACTGCAGTAGTCTTACTAATGTTTTATTTTTTTAAGGACATTGTTTGGAAAACAGAAGGAAAGTGAACCCAGAGTTTTGACTGCCCAATATAAATGTGCCTTTGCTTCTAATTGCTGAAATCTGAAACCTATTCTTAGAAAAGTTTTGGAAAACCAATTTCTATGTGTAGTTGAGAACTGTTACCTCTTAGCGGACGGCAACTGCAAACATCTCCCAACTTCTCTTTGTGTTTAGATGCCTCTCTGAAAAACAAAGTATATTAGGCTGTGCTTTTTTATTAGTTGTTAAAAGAAAACATAGGCATTAGTTAAACTATGTGCTACTTGTTGCCTTTCCTTAGTTTGACACCTGAAGAATTTTAGGGATAATGTATGAAATGACAAGAATAGTGAGGACAGTGGCAGCTTAGGATATTTCATTGATAAGATGTTGCATTCCTCTTTAATGTACTGGGAGAAGTTACCTGTATCATTCATTGCTCTTCCTTTTTTGATTCAGATTGGGTTTGGTTTTTTCATCTCTGAAAAAAAGTTCTAGGTACTTAGATTTTCTTCAAGATACTGATTCCACAGAGGAGCTTGCCTTATTATGGGCTAAAACAAATTTCCAGGTAGCGGTAGCATATTTTCAGTTAAAAGATTTGACAGTGCTACACAAAGATGGAATAATTGAGAACACTTAGAGTTCATACTACTAAGTTTACATGTAAATCAGCTAGATGGTAAATATACCGGAAACTCCTGACATCTGTAAACTCTCATCAGATGTGAACTTAATGCCATATAGTGCTTCTGTAACTCTGGAGGAATAATTCTCCTCTTCTCTTCTTCTGTTCCCTCAAGTATGGTAGCTTTAATTGCATTGGATACTTAAAATAACAGATTTACACTGAAGTATATTATGGGAGTTTCTTGCCTATTATTGTCAACAGTTGTGCTCTACACTAAGAAGCAATATAAAAAAAGTGTTATCCATTCTCTTCTGGAAATGTCAGACAACTGAAATGATTTTTTCAGAGTTGTTTAAAGTCTGACTGCTGAAGTTACATGGACTTCCTTGAGTTAGTTGCCCCTTTTTCTGTGATTCAAGAGGCTAAGTTCTCTTGGGTTTTCCTTCCTTTTTTTTTTTTTTTTTGTTCCCCTAAGCTTGTGTAGCGTCAACACTTTCGGTGCATAAAGATTTATTGCTAAAATTGTAGAAGACTGAAAAGGATAGAAAGACATTTGGACGCATTTGACTTTACAAATTATTACCTTTACATTTACAGTTTCTTTATGGTGAATGGCAGTGGCAATTGTAAACCAAACCCTTTTTAATACATTAAAATTTGTCCTTCTGTCTTTGAAGGTTACAGAAAACAGATCAGACCTTGAAGATTTACACCTTTATGCAACTCCTCGGGAGCAACGGTTTCGTAGGTTTGCCAGTTTAGAATTTGAAGGACAGCTATATATGACTCCATATGACTTCATTCAGGCTGTCACAAGTGATGAACCCAAACGTAAGCAGGAGTTTTATATTGATAAAATTGCTAGGGAAAACGCCAGTGGTGTATGTTAGTTTCCCATTTGCTGTTTCTGATTGTGGTCAAAAGGTACTGCATGTTCCAGAATTTTATTTTTAATGGTATCCAATTGCATACAATCGGCATCCTGATTGTTGTTAGACTGTAAATATCTGTATGCTAGTCATTAGTTAAACATCCTTGTTGTAGAGGTCACAAACAGCTCAACAGGCATGAAAGACAAGAAATTAATTTGTTCCATTTGCATTGACACAGTTAAGGTTTCTTTCTGAGCAGGCCAGTATTGCTGTAAAACTCTTTACCTCCTCCTCTGTATAGTTTCTGTGTAAATAGGCAGGCAAGATATGAGTTCTCTGAGTAATTTAGCATAACATTGTTTTGCAGTTTTTGCCATCTTAAAGTGACATCTGCTATCGTGTTGGGTTTTTTTTGCCCTACAGGGATTTTATAACCATATCACGGCTTTCTAAACAACATGCTTTGAGTAAGATTTTCAGACCCCCAGGGGATCCACTTTCTACACTTAGAAGTTGCCAGAGTTAGCACTGCGTGTTAATTAAATTATTGAAAAATAAACTATCAACTTTAGTTCACTTATTGTAAAATTTTTGCTTTAAGTATCAAAGAGTGACTAAATAGTAAGGTGATCCATTTCTGATCTAGTTTGATTTCCTGGCCCTGAGGCTTGCAGTGCATTGGTAGCAGCACACAACTTCTGGGGAAAGTGAATATCTTTGCTCAGGTGTGACATGTATCATAACTCACCTTAGGTCTTTCTTCCTACAGTCTACACCACAAAGCTAGTATAGAGAACAGCCAAAAGCAGCTAAAACAGTCAGAGGAGAGCTTAAAGCTCTGTGCAGATGTTAGATTTTCCCCGCTTTGTTCTCTTAACAGTAATGAAATGAGGAAAGAATTCAGCCATGGCACATCAGTGATCAAAACTTCTATAACTTTTGAATAAAGATATAATCTCATTGTAACAGGGAAGACAGAAGATAAAGCTTAGACGGTGAAAACTTGCAATACTTTGAAACTTACCGGAAAGCGAATCTTCATTCTCTTTTTTTTTGCTCTGCAGTTAAAACAGAGGAAGCAGATTCCTTATCACAGAAGTTAATACAAATACACATCAGTGCTTTATATTTTGTATCTACTTCCTCTGCCCAGATCCCCAAATCTTCCTTTTTTTGTTACTGTGGAATTGGGTTTCACCATGTATGGTCATGAAGCATTTGTGCCATATACTGGACATTAGTTAAACATTTTAACTCCATTTTATGACAGTTTGAATGGTTTGACCACACTTTATGTATGGTTTGCTATTAAGATTTTTCCATGCTAATGAAATTTATGCTTCTTCCTCTGCCACAGCAAGTGTTCAGGTTTTAAAAACCAAACCAAAACGTGTCAAGCTCACAAGGACATTCTGTTCATCTCATGCCAAAGGAGAAGAGATCTGGAGTTGTGCAGTCAGGCACCCTTCTGAGTTCAGTGTAGGAAACCTTGTTTGTAGCACAATCCTTCCTGTGCGTCCAGTTCATCTCTGAGACCGAAATCAAAACGAACCTGGATGTCCTTTAGTTCTATAGATGAGTATCAGAGATTACATGACTGAGATTAGTGTAAGAGGCTGTAATTAAGTAGAAGTGGATGACTTCATTATGGTGGAAGTCATATCATCTGGGACATTTGGACAGAAGGCTGACAAGTAGGAAGTAATAGATGAAGTAGATGAGCTGCAGCTATTACCACTTCCAGCTTCTCATCTCTGAATGGGTTAATTTTAACCTTTATACTGCAGCTTTGTCAAAATAGCGCTTGGTTGGTTTGGGCAAGTCCTAATTTTCCATCTTGCTCTATTGAAAATAGTAAGTTTAAGGAAAGTATTTTTCTGAATAAAATACGTTCTAAACATCTTATTTTGTATTTTTGGATCATTTTGTAAATAAGTTGCAAGTTGTAAATAATTGGGTCCATTCAGGCTGACATACTAGAGCACCTATATTTTGCAGAAAAAAAAAAAGAACCTGCACCTGTGGTTTTTTTATGGATGAAGACTAGAAAGGTCTTGAGTTTGGTCAAAAAAGCAAAACTGCCCTTTGAAGAGAAAGAATAGTAGCTCTTTACATCTGCTTTATAGAAAAGCTAATAATGCTAGACCTGAATGAGATTTGTGATGGAGTGAATGCATCTATTGTGATTGATTTACTTTGGAAATCTTGTAAACCCTACAAAAGTCAAGAGGGTGTTCACTTCCTTTTTTGATTAAACACTAACTAATATGGTAAGAGTATATTTTGTTTTATAAAATTTAACTTTTGACTCCAGGTAGTTATTGTAAAAAATAAAAGCTATAATTAACTTGCTGCTGCTGCCTTTACAGCTCAGGCTTTCATTTGGGAAAATATAATCTTTTTAACAGTCATGCTTGATACATTTTTATCGTCTGAATGTATGTTTATATATTTAGAAAGCCCATTAAGAGAAGAGAAAGTACATTTTGTTCCCTTTAGCTCTAACTATAGTAATTTTAGCCTAATACTGAGCTGTAAGAAGTGTGTAAATCTTCATTTGCTTGTCTAGAAAGAAAATCTATATATAGTATGAGACTGGGAAATAAAGTTAGATATATTTATTATCCAAGTGTTTTTATGGTAGGCATAAGCGTATATAAACTTATATGGCAAATGAAGTTGGTTTGGGGGGATTTTATTTAGTATTTTGAGACAAGATTTCAATTGACATTAAAAAATTAAACTGAAAATTTTATGAAAATCTGTTGGCTCATGTTATGATGATGTTTGATATAACTCCGCCATAGTCAGAGTGGGATTTGCAGACAGTCTTGTGCTAACCTTTACCAAGATATGAAACTAAAATTTCAATGTTTCTAACCATGAAGTAATGAAAGACCATAGCGAGTAGCTCCTGTATCGTGATAATTATTTAATGAAGCATGAGTTCATCATGAGGAAGGGATTTCTAACACCACTGAAGTGGAGTTGGGTTAAAAGCTCTACATCTGAATTGGTCCTTTAAAGTTAGGACTTTAGGTATGTATTAAGCTAATTATTTTTTTAGTAACATAAAGAGAATTTTTTGGAACCACGTTGAAGATCAGCTTCATGAAGTAGAGAAAATACCTCTTTTTTGGCTAGAAAACACAGTATAGATGCAGTCTAATTTTTATGACACCATATTGGCATAACTGAATTCTGTGCATTCATAACTTTGTCTTTTATTGCAGGCACTAAAAAGTGGCGATCCCTTTCAAAGCAGGTGGGCAATCATTCCTGAGCTGCCTTATAACCATAGATTTTTATACAGTTACTGTCTTTCATGATGTAAACTTAGAGTCGCAGGAGAAATAAGGAAGTTTTAACATCTTTATTTAAAAAAAAAAAAAAAAGAAAAAGAAGAGACCTTAATTTCTTTGGTTTTGTCACTTCAGCTGAATCCAGAGTCTCAAAGATGCTTGAGCAGCTGTGCCTGTTACGTTGGATTTACTGACTTTCTCAAGCCTCCGTCAGTTCCTTTCTCAGCCTGTATCTGACTGAGTTTCTTTAGTGTCTAAGTGTAACAGGTGTATCCAAAGCTGCCTGAAATACTTATGCCACTCTACCTTTTGTAATGTTTAAGTGCCTCATAATTTATTTTTTTTTACATTTGTACAACTGCAAAAAGACTCTGTATCCCTGTATTTTAAGTAAAGTACATTCATATTCATGGGTGAAGTTTGCCTTAGTTCAGGTTGAGTGTTTTAAAAGAACAGTTGCTTGGAGCTCGTGTGAAAATCTTGCTGAAATCAAGGGGGACTTATCCTTGGCTTCAGTGAATATGAGCAGTGGTGAGTAATTTCAGCAACAAACACATTACATGTCTCTCTCTAACTCTGCGAACACTTAGTATACATGCAGATATTGGAATAATCGTGTGCAAAATTTATATATGTGCTTGAGTACTTCTGAAGTCATTGTGGTAAACTGAACTGGTAGATTCGCATGCAGTTCCTTGTCTTTTATATTGATTTCTAGCATTTACTCATAATCTGTTAACTACTTCATTAAATATTTAGATATATACTTTTATCTTTTTAAAATCTTATTTTTTAGGAACTGAATCAGATCCTTATGGAGACACCACCAGTTTGGAAAGGATCATCCAAGCTTTTCCGTAATCTTAATGAGAAAGGTGAGGGATAAGAATGTATTTTCCTGAACCAGACGATCACTTATATTAATTGATGTGGCTAAAGTGATACTGTACTTTAATCTGAGTCATATGTTCAAAAAGATAAAAAGTGTTTGTTGCTTTCTACATTTTATAGCAGTTTCCTTTAGTCTCTACAGTGTTTTTTAATCATGCCATCTTACGGCTAGCCTCTTTAAGTGAATTGGTATCTTGGAGTTTGTTAAACTGATGTTTGAATGTTTCAGGTTCAGTTTGTTGTAATGAAGAATGATCTATAGACCATAGATACATAATTCTAATAAAGGTACAATATCTCTTTACTTTTTTTAATAGGTTAAATGATGTGATTATTTTTAAAGACAGTAATGGTATCTTATATCATGGAATAAGCATTTTCTTCACAACACAAAGAGGCAGTTTCAGAAATGCTATATATCCCTTTAAATTCTGCAGATGAGGGCTTTGGTAGCTTTTAAAACTCACACTATTGGTAAAGGAAGAGCCAACAGCCACTTTTTTTTTCTTTTTTTTTTCTTCCTTTCTTAATTAAGCTCTATCACTTCAAAACCAAAAAACACAGAAAAAAACCCCCTATGATGGTTTGTATACAGACATTTAAAAGCTATTTATGATGAATAACACCATATTCCTTTGCTTATATTCAGAATGGCAAAGGTCTGGTGGAGTATTTTAAATACTTTTTAAAGCAGCCACAAGTACTTGCTATAAAATAAAGACACTTCATGAATGTTTAAAATAAGCATGCCAGCAACAAAATTCCACTCAAATGTGTTCATGTAATTGATGAGTCTAATTCAAATGCAGCTCAGATTTATTAAAGGAATAAATATGTGCCTACTGTTAGAGGAGGGTTCCAGACTTGAATCTCTAGTGCATGGAGGCACCGGCACAGTTCTGCAGCCCGAACTCCAGAGAGGCAGAAGCTGGTACATCTTTGTGCTGTGTTTCCTTGCTCTAGGCTGCTTTCTATATAGTCAGAACAGCTGACTTTTGAAATATTAATTACGTAAAACTTCAGCTTCGGAATCTGTTAAGTCAGTACATTGTCAGTTTAAAAAACCCATATCTGGATGTTGCTTATTAAGTCTGTAATAAAATGTCTGCAACATTGTGCAGTCCTGATGGAACAGTATCTTACTCTCGGTTTTCTGCCAGTGAAATTCTACAGAAGTTGATGGCATTAATAGGACTCAAAATTGGCATCATAAGCTGGTAAAATTAGCAATAAACTTTATCACCTACATAGTTTTTCAGCATGCTTTACAAAAAAATACATTCCATTATCCTATTTTGTAGATAATACAAGAAAAGATGATGGGTGTTACAGCTGATAAGGTCATTCAGTAAGCCAGTGAAAGGAATGGGAATAGAATTCAGGTCTCCTTAGTTGTGATTTAGTGTTTATTTAGTACATGACATGAAAAGTCCAAGATTAATTTACTCATTTTCTTTTTTCCATGCACATTTTAACATGAAGCAAGTAGTAAAAGCCTGTGTCCATTTATTTTGCCATAGATTCAGATAAATCAGATGAGCCACATAGATTTATGCCAGTTGCCCTTCAGTTTTATTTTTATGTTTTACTCTTGAGTGATGTCCCTCTCTTCTTTCTGATCTGAGTGTGAGCTTTTCTTTCTGTTCAATCATCATTTAGAGCCTCTCTCCCATAACACTCAGAGCAATCAACCAGAACTATCTGTCTACAGCTACAATATACCAGTACAAACAAAAGGAGAGAACACTTTCGAGGGCTTTTATATTGCTCTCTTCATACCTGTGATGGGCTACGTGACAATTGCACTTTCTTCCTCTGTCTTACAACAAAGAAGGTGTCATCAAACAAACAAAAATACGTATTTTCACTTATTGACTGGCTCTTGAAGAACTTTTTACATCACTGAATGAGAACCTTTGAGGTATCTGATTTCTTGATAGCTGCTTGTCCAAACAGATTCGAGCAGGCCTTTGAAAACTATTTTCTGCAAGCTGCTATATGAAATCAAGAAGATAAAGCATAGAGCATGCGTACTTAAATGCCTGCATTAAATCTTTGCTAATCTTCAGTGTGCAGCTATATGTAAATTGAGGAAAAGAATAGGTGGTATTAAAAATACTTAGTAGCCTTCCTGACTAGGTCTATTAGCAGTAGTAAAATCTTGGTTCTGAAGACTTTGCTTGGTTCTGAAGAATTTGCTGTTGGATCAAAGGGTGGGAAATACCTTTTTTCCCATGAATGGAATGGAAGCTGGGAGGGTGGCGTTTCAGCTGGTAAAGGTTGAGGGTTTTAGTGATTCTTTCATAGAATAGAATCATAAAATAGTTTGGGTTGGAAGGGACCTTTAAAGGTCATCTAGTCCAGTCCCCACTGCAATGAGCAGGGACATCTTCAAGTAGATGAGGTTGCTCAGAGCCCCGTCCAACCTGACCTTGAATGTTTCCAGGGACGGGGCACCTACCACCTCTCTGGGCAACCTGTGGGCATTTCACCTCCCTCGTTGTAAAAAATTCCTTTCTGATGTCTAGTCTAAATCCTCCCTCTTTTAGTTTAAAGCCGTTACCCCTTATCCTATCGCAACAGGCCCTGCTAAAAAGTTCATCCCCATCTTTCGGATAAGCCCCCTTTAATTATTGGAAAGGGCTCTAAGGTCTCCCTGGAGCCTTCTCTTCTCCAGGTTGAACAACCCCAACTCTCTCAGCCTGTCCTCATAGCAGAGGGGCTCCAGCCCTCGGATCATCTTTGCGGCCTCCTCTGGACCTGCTCCAACAGGTCCATGTCTTTCCTGTGCTGAGGGCTCCAGAGCCGGATGCAGTACTCCAGGTGGGGTCTCACCAGAGCGGAGTAGAAGAATTCTTTCTAGTATGTGATTTGGTTCCAAAGACTATTTAGTTAACTGTCTGTCTTTTGTATTGCCTTTGTATTCCAGCCTGTGTGATATCTGTGGAGATGTCTGTGGTTGGTTATTTTTTCTTTTATGTTTGAGGGTAGGAGACCTGATTCTCTTTCAGGTGCTCCTCTTTCAGGACAATTGGTTTTTAGGGAGGAGTATTGTATGATCGAAGCTTTGGGGTGGCATTTGGGCAGATCCAAGAGAAACATAGCTGAGGCTTTCATAGCTCAGCTGTTCAAGAGGACAGAAAGTTCCTTATTTCTGGACAGAATTAATTTAGAACTTTTTGTGCTGTAAATATTAGTAGAAAATGCCAAAGTTTCTTACTTTGGCAGTGTTGGAAGTGCTGATGTTAAATGTGTTCAATAATTGTAAAATCCACATGAATGATACGATGTTTTGAGTTTTACTTGTACAGGTTTTTCAGTGAAAAAAAATCAGATGTCTATTTACATAGTTTGTCACATATTCAGTTAAGTCAGATTTTAAAAGATATTGAAACATCCAAAGATGTGGCTGTTTTTAGAAAAACTTTTGCACCTGACTTGGCCTGAAATCAAGGAGACAGCAGGCAACTTTTGAAAATCCCAGCTGATAGACATCTTTACTCTCAGGCATCTAAATACTTTTTTTTCCACTCTTTTGAAATAGTCTAATATTGTGGACTGAAGGACAGACAAAATCAGTTGCTTAGAAATCAGGAACCAGTTTTGCTAGTTCAGCCTCAAAGATCATTAGAGCTAAGGGCTTTTGGGAGACCTGCAAGTCATCGTTTTCAGTTCTTACTGAACTGTAAGATGCTTCTCTTTGTTGGTAGTATGGGCATTCTGCAAGGTTATCTCTTTACCCTAGAGCTAGAAAAGCAGAAGTACAGCATGTGGTATCAGACATAATATTTGAATATTGACTTCAGCTCTAACTTAAATTTTGCATTAACCACTTCTGAAGAGAAAAGGAAGTGCCATTCCACACTGCCTTTTGACATCTAAAAAAAGAGGAAAAGCTTAGAATGTAGTCCTTACAGCTCTTCTTAGTGTAGAAGAGATGGTACAAATGTCTCTAACGGGCTTTAAAAACATACAACAAAATTTACACATTCATTTAGTAAGAGTTTTAATATAAATTTCAGGTGATGATTATGAAAATGTGCATTTAAGACAACTCAAAACTCCAATTCCATGCTATCATATGAGGCCAGCTTTTCAATTAATATTGGACATGCACTTTCAAAGCATGTAATAAAGTCAAAAACTATTCAAGCCGTACGTATCAGGAGGGAGCACTATTAATGTTCTTAGCGTAAATGCTCTCATACTGTTAGAGAGTGTTGTCATGAATTATTGTGGGGTTTTCAGAAAGAAAACCAAATTAATCATTTATATTAACTTTTAAGAATCTGGCCATCTTCTGTTTAATGAGCCATTCTCCACTGACTGTAGTTGTTTATTTGCCATGTTTAATCTATTACTCCCCTAAAATACTCAAAACCAAACCCAAACAAAAAACCCCACCCCATAGATCAGTATTTTAGACAAATAGCTCATTGACCAGGTTAAATAGTCACATGCACACAAGTATGAATATGTACATGTACAGAAATTCTCCTTATACGTAGATTTAATATTTTCAAGTTTAGGATGTGAAGACAAGATGAAACTAATATGGCATAATGTGTTGTTTTGTTGTTGTTTTTTTTTTGTCTTCAGGTGTGATATCTTACACAGAATATTTATTCCTCTTATGTATTTTAACAAGTAAGTATTTTTGGAGAAAAAAATCCAAAAACTTCCTTACAAATTTCTACAAATTTGTAACATAACAAGGAGTCTAGTTACAAACTAACACTCTTAACTATGCAACCAGACATTACTGTGAGATATTTTTCTTGGACGTTTCATGTTCTGTTTCTACTGTCTATTTTCCCTAACCTATGAATTTGTGAGCATGCCTTCTGTTTTCATAACGTTTTACAGATGTTATGATTTGCATTTACTGTGTACACAAATGCACTAATTTAAATTAGTTGAGGATATGGATTTTATAAACAGACACAAAATAATTTCTTAGAGTTTTATATTTGCTTTCTTTCCAAGCAAGTAACTACTCAAATGGTTGGGTTTTTTTGGCAGAGCCACATGCAGGTTTTAGAATCGCTTTCAACATGTTTGATACTGACGGCAATGAGATGGTGGACAAAAAGGAATTCTTAGTGGTATGTATATTTTAGTCTTTGAATATTTTGATGTAATCTTGAAATTAATTTCTTTTGTTGGGATTGAGGCTCATGATGATGTCAATAGTTATGAGAACACGAGCTATTCTTCACTGAATGTAGTTGTTTATTTGCCTTATTTAATGTAAATATTAAATGTAAATTGTCAGTAGTAGCTTCTTATTACTGTGCATGGGTGTATTGTATGTAATAATTTTTGAAGCTTAATTCCAGTTTTTATTGTGAGTCTTTTTAATTGCTACTACATTCACAGATAATTAGGCTATTAAAGTAATATTGCTGTATCAATGGTCAGCAGAATTATTTAATTGCCATGATGATGGAGAGACTTGCGAAAGCATCTTTTCCTGGGAGGCCACTTCACTTTGTCATTTATTCTGCTTATAATCCCAGGTGACCTGAAGATACTGGCTGACATAATATGACATAACAGACTATCGTCTGTTTTGAACAAGATTGGTAATGAAATAAAACATACTGTACGTATATCTAGACCAGCTCGTTCAATCCATATGCTGAAGCAATTTGCTAAGCTGGAGTTCACTGATTTCTTTTTAAGGAGAATATTCCTGATAGCAGAATTGACTTTGAGCTGAATAATTTTCATGTGCTTTGGAACAGTTGGCAGGACATCTAGAACTTGGCAGTAGTTTTGTTGCATCCAAGGTTTTGTCACATTACAAATACGAATTACAGTATTTTTCAAACTAGAGCTTTACTCAGCTTATTGCTTGGAAAAAGCAGTTCTGTAAATTCTTCTTACTAATTATTTAAGCAGAGAGTTTATTTTTCTTCCGGTTAGAAATTTAAACAGTTCTAGAAGGTCTAGGCTTCGAAAGAAAAATTAACTCGTTTCACATGTCATTGAGATTTTTGCATTAAGAAGAATTTGGCGCTTGTGAGAAAATCTTAAAAAAATCTTAAATCATCTACTATATTTTGATTATGATGAATGTGATAATTGCATCTTAAAATTTGAATACTTCATAAGTTTTCAGGTGGTAGCATCCACTAAGTACAGGAGAATGATGTTTGACTGTCAAGTATTCAATTAAAAAGCCTTGGAACAAGTGGGCTATTTCAGATTTATGTTAATTTCATTTATTTTCTGTTTTTAAAAGAAATGGGAGGAATGATTAATGATTTTCTAAATGAATGTCATTGATGAAGTAAAAAATTAATCATTTAAAAAAAAAAAACAAACATGAAACGCAGAAGATTGCCCACTCATTAGGGCTTCTGATTTTACGACGCCTACGTGGCTTTACGTTAACAAACTGCACAATGCAGTATAAATCAGAGTTTTCTAAATTGGTAATGTCCATATGCAACAGATGTCTGGGATTACACTGAAACACTCAGTTATGGCAAACATAGTTTTTTGACATTTCTTTAGAAATTAACGTTTAAAATTTTGTGGTTAGTGGTTTAGACAAGCTTTCTGAAGATTGCACAAGGCCTTTATTTTCTACTGAACAAGTACAAGAGATTAATAGAATAAAAATATTTATAAGAATTGAATCAGATATTCATTAAAAAAAAAACACTTGCAGAAGTCATCAATTCTTCTTTGTACATTTTTTGTGTAGTTGAGTTTATAAATAAATACAGTAAATACATAGGAGAAGAAGCCCAGTGCCTTACTGAAGAAGATGGAACAAAATATAAAGAATGAAACAGACACATGGAATGGATTTTAGTGTCAGACCATGATTTATTTAAAACTAAGACACCCTAATTTCCTGTGTGCTGTTTCTTAATTTGTTTTCAAGTCAAGTTCTAAGGCTCGATTCAGATAAGCTGTGCTAACCTAAAGAGAACGGAAACGTGAAAGAAACTGTCCTCAACATATTGAACTTCCCTCAATTCTCCTTTTCAAGGAAGTGAGAGCCGAGACCTGGGGGCTTATTTTCTGGTGGCATAGCTTAAGCAGAACAGGTCTAATTTATTTTGGAAGCTGTCACCACTTGCAAATTGTGGTATGCTGATCATTTATTGTATTCTAGTATTAAATGTACGCATCCTTATATTTGCTAATTCCTAATAGACGTCTCCTCCAGTTGGGGGAAGAAGCCAGCAAACATTGGATTAATTGTCCAAAGGAAAAATAGAGGAAGAAGAAAAAGGGAAAAGAAAGTCTTTCATGATTCAGTAAAACAGAATGTGGTGGAATAGACTGACAACTATGGATATTGCATCTTTCTTTTATAGTCCTGTTCACATCCTGCTTTTTATTTGTTCTCTGTTGTGGTTTCTGATAAAAATTTCTCCTTCTTACCCTTTTTCTGTTATCAAACTTGGTGGATGGAAAAAAGAAAGGAGAATTTTCAAACATTAGATATACTGTTCTCCACCTGTTAATCGTATTTAACAAATTTGTATGGAGTAAACCTGACCCTAACTCTGCTTGGTTAATGTGTCAGCAACCCTTCAAAAATTAGCTCAAAACTTGTAAGTCAGGATGTTAGATCTGAAGTGAAAAAGACTAAAATAGGTAGGTAGGTAGATAAATAATGTCTGCATAAATAAAAGTAAATATGAAAATAAAAGTTGATTTGATGATGCTGCAGCTGTGGTAGACCTGAATATACATGAATATATATCTGTACTCACCTTGCTTGGGTATACATCGTCTCCTGTGCGCCTGGAAGCAGGAGACTGTCCGTGTTGACATTTGAACTATATCCAACATTGGCAAATTACTTCTCCATTGATTACAGTCATCTATCATAAAATTGGAAATACAGTTAACACTATTCAGTTTTGCAAATAAAGAGACTTTGAAGAGATTGGTGTAGGGATCAGATGTTAAGTGATTCTTGAAGAGTATGTGTAGTGAAGGGTTGAAAAATACTTAATTTTTCTGATAATGGCTTTGGTGTTTTTGTAAACTAATTCCATGGTGTTTGTGCTTTCCTCTTTGCTTATGTCATAGGGGTGAGGTCAGGGAACAGAAGGATCGTGTTGCCTTGTTACAGGAGATCTTGCTTTTGCTGCTTTCAGCAGTCAATCTCATTATCCTGTTTCAAACAATGTTCCTATGAAAGTACTCCTAGATCCTTTTTGCATTCACTTTCCTACTCGCTGGTATCCTATAGCACTCCTCCTGAACAAAAGATCCATTTCCAGAAGTTTAGCAAGTGCTTTAATGATGAATGCAACAGAATCCTCCTGCCTTTGCCTCTGTGGCAGGGGAAATACATCTAAGGATGCATTGCTTTTTACCGATCTTTTTTTGGTTTTTCAATTACTGCCACTCTTCTACTTGATGGCTTGTCACTTCACTTTTCACAAGGTATTTTCCTTCTGCTTCTCCCTCTTCTTTTACCTTTCTTCTTTCCACAGTTTTGGGTTGCAAACTGTGTAATACTCCAGGCCATCCAGCTAAATCTCAAATCATGACTCTTTCCTCATCAGCATAAGTTACAGTAATTTGTGCCTGTAGGTTTGTGAAAACTTAGAAAAAACATACCAAGGTCTATAAATTGATCCCATACTCAAAAATAGGTAGTGACACACACAATATTCTGGTCTGTGTTTGCCTTATAGGCAATTCCAGAACACGGTAGTCAATTTTGAAAATTCATAAAGTGTTATTTATAAATGCATTTGCTATTTAATTGCTAAACACTGTATTCATTTATTTCAATGTTGTCACACACCTGCAGTAGAGCTTGCTGGTCCCTTTGTCTTAGTCATCTGCCTTCTCTGAAATATAGTATTCTGGAATTAAATTTGGAAAATTTGCTTGCAAAATTTGTCACGCACACTTTATCTATCACATTCCAGTCCCTGGGAAGATCTCTGTGCGTGGCATTACAGTATCAGGTTTTTGTCAGACTTCTAGTAGGTTAACGTGGGTCTTTGAAACGACTGACACAATTGTGTCTATATGCCATGATGTTTGGTTCTAAAAATACCATATTTTGGAATCTGACAAATTTGTCCGCCACAGTTCTTATTCTCTTTCCAGTCCACTTTGAGATTAGCAAATGCTACAAGTGGCAGTACAATATTTTCACATGCAGTTTTTGAAAAGCTGAAGTTCACAGATAGAGTTACATATGGCATCGTAGTTAATACCGCGCTCTCTTGCTGTGTAGAGTAAACACTGTGACACCTTCTTCTAATGGTTTGGGAACATTCATACGTATTGCTATAAATAAAAATATCTAAATAAAACAGATACCTACAAAGAAAGGTAAGTACAGACCAGTTCTTACTGTGAAGACTTTATAATTTCAAAAAATAAATATGCTCAAGAGTCTGTATGTTTTAAATATCGTATTTGAGGTTCTCTCAGAAGTCGTGTTTAAAGCTCTTAATGTAGAGAAAGTTGTGAAAGGGGTATTTTACAAGACCTGAAGGTATTCTTTGAACAGACTTGAAAAAAAAAAAGGGTACTTGATAAATTACTCTTGAGTAGTAGTTTGCTGCTGAAGGGGAATGTTTCACCCCCACCAGGTGTTTCCAGCCCTCCCTTGTGCCAGCAGGAGTAAGAACTGGTCTGGTTGGAAACGTAACAATATGAATAAAAGATTGATCCAGCTGACTACATAGCCACACAGGTACTAATTAGTACCCGACAAGAAAGGATGTGCCTAGAGGTGGTGAAAAAGGCTGGGACTCCCCCTTTTTGTATAGGCTGGATTGCCTAAAACGTAAAGCTAAATAGGATGTTCTTAATATTGTGCTCCCAAATAGAATTATTGGCCGTACTTTGTGAAAAAATATTTCCTTTTTCCTTTCTGTGTAATGGTTTAGGTCACAGAAGGAACATGAAGGCATTAATATGAACAATAAAGCATCACTGAAACACTGATATTTTGTAAAGAGCTACATTTTAATACTGTTTGCAGTGTTCCTCACTATGAATGATTGTTATGCATGTGAAATAGCCTGATAACTAAATAAGAACAAAATGGTTTGTTTTTTAGCTACAAGAGATTTTCAGGAAAAAAAATGAGAAGAGAGAGAGAAAAGGAGATGAAGAAAAACGTGCAATGCTGGTAAGTAAAATTAGAATAGTTGCAGCTGGTAGTTGGTTTGTTTTCTTTGACGTAGAACAAAATCATGTATGTATATATTTCACTAATCACTTTCAATTTTTTTCAGAACAATGAATTCATACCAATAAAAGAATATGCATAAATTTACGTATAGAAAAAAAGCAGTGTTTAGCCTAAACTGCAGTAATTGGGGAAAAAAAAAAATTAAGTGGTCTACAGAAAGGAAAAAATAGCGTTTAAATATTGTATTACATATTATGACAGTAGCATTGATTCAATTTGGAGTCTATAAATCTAGGAAAAAGTGAATCGTAACGACCCAGTGTTATTGTCTGTAAGAGTGAGAGATCTCAGTGGCAGGACCAAACTATTCTCCTGCTCTCATAACGAACTGCAGCTGTTCATGTAGACATACTGATCCTGATGCTTGTTATTAATACAGTAGTTTTAAAGTAGCTGAGGAAATGTTACAAATGAACTTAGACTTTATATTCAAGTTTAATTTTTTTATTAAATACTGCTTATATCCAATGCAAAATGGTTTTAGTTGTTTATATTGTCTGAATAGATTTTCATGGAATATTGAATACTCATTCTTATGTAATGTCAAATTTGTATTTCTTCTGTGCCTAAGAAAGGTAAGTCAGAAATAGACAAGTCTGTGGTGGTTTGTCTGGAGGATGGCAGTAGTAGCAGGAATTTATTTTACTGTTGGACAAGTAAAAATCAGGGACAAGCCTCTGTCAAGCCCACAGCAGAAAAAATCATGTTCATTTGCAGTTTGTGTTTTTTATGGCAAAAATTCCTTATTATAAGGAACGTTTTGACATATATGCGAAACTTCTCATAGTGCCCGTTATCCTTTTGGGACCACAGATGCTTGATCGCAGATCTTTGTCCCTGAAACCATAGGAAGTTTGAATTTCAAGAATTAATACTTTTTAAACCTTCCTTGAGTATAAAAGGGGATCTTTTCTTCCCACCCAGAGAGACCTATCCTCTGCTTTTCAAAACTGTAGGTCACTGTTGAATCTCTCACACACTGTTTATTCTGAACAAAGGAAACTTACACCCAAAGGAGGAACTTTTGGAAAAAGTAAGGATTGCAAAATAGAACAATTCTCCTGAGAGTAATCTCTGCAACTCTGTACTTCTTTTTTGAAAATTTGAAGAATGAGGTTGTAGATAGACCATTCTTTTCTTCACTGTCATTTTAAAAACAAACAAACAAATTTAATAATATATAAAATAAAGATTTGCTTGTCTTAACCTATTCTGTTGTCTTTTTTTTTTTCTCCCCCTTCTTTTGGCTTCGTTCTGACATGTGATACTTGGTTTGACCCGTTTTTGCTGTATGTCAGCGTCTTCAACTTTATGGATATCATACTTCTACTAACAGTGTATGTACTCTAACTATTTTCGATTTATGCAGTCTTCACCAGTGAAGTGAAATAGTGTGGTATAAGAAAATTTACAATATTGATCTTTTTCATCCAGTAAATTACTTCTGTTAATCAGTAAAACTGTGGTGGATCTTTACTTGCATAAAAGATTGTGCATGCTTGTTGCACGCGTTCTGAAACAGGCAAGCCTACCAGGAGGAAAGGTTTCTTGCTCTATTTATATAAAATGAAGGAAACAATGTTTTAGGGGAAAAGACAAAATATATCTTAAGAAATAACAGACTTGTTCTAAATCAATGTATGTGAATTAAGTCATCCCGCATGAGTCATTTGATCCAGATCCGTCTTGTCTCCTTGTGTATAATGTGAAGTAATTAGTCAAATGAATCCTTCACCTCTCTGTTCCCCTACCCAACCCCCACAAAAAAAAAGAAACCAGAAGAGAGCTTTTATATTTTTGTGCCACGCTTACAGAACAAATAAATAATAACTTTCGGTGCTGAACTAGAATAGGATTTTACAGAAAATGGTCCCTGTATTATGTAGGTGACAGGAAACTTATTTTCAATCATTTTTGAGGGGTGGGAGAATCAGCAAGAGAGATATCTTCTGTTTTTTTTTTTTTTAATGTCTTCATTATGACCTGATTAAATTTTCGTTGACAGCAGAAGAAAAACTGTTGTAAAAAAGATTGATTTGATGTTAAAAGAGAAGAATTAAACTTGTTTTGGTGTGATTATTGCAATATTCAAAGTACGGGGAGGAAGCCGACAAGAATTAGATGACTAGTGAGGTTCAGGTTTTAAAGTCTGGTTTTTTTTATGTAATCATTCACAGGAATGCACAGATTTATTTCCTGTGAAGTCAGCACATACAATTTGGGCAAGGTGCAGGAAGGAAGGCTGTTGCATGAAAAGGTGCAGTAGATGCTGCAATGGTGTGAGAATAATGTAGTAGGAAATGTGAGGCCTCATGATTAAATGGATTTTAGATCAGGCTTTACTGCAGTGAAAGATGCTGTACAGTGGTTGCCGTATTCCTGTGCTGCCTCCTGTTTTGAACTGAAACCAAACTAGTTAGGCTTTCCTACTCATATAATAATTTTCAGCTTTAGTAAAAAAATCTCCTTCTAGACTCCAGCCATGTCCAAACTCTTTATCAAGATGATGCCCAGATGTGCACCATCCTTTTCTGCCTGCCTACTAACCAAATGGAGATCTCCACCCCAAGGAGACTCAGATGTATAAGAAGTCACAGTATCTGACAAATCCCCCACCCCAGAAAATTGATCATTTGGGTTTCTATTTCTGCTACTGAAACAAGAAGTGTAGCAGCCTTTTCAGTTTCCCTTGATGTCCTGGGGAGTTGGAAGATACTCAAGACCAAGGAGGTGCAGCCCTAAAATGTCTGGGTTAGTCCAAAGTGCTGTGTTGGGCCCTTCTCCTCACTTCATCCTTCAAAACAAAATTTTTTGAGAAGCGTCAAGGTCTATAAGCCATAGAGTGCGCACAGTGACATTTTAAATGGGTTAAATATTTTTGTATTTTCATTTGCATGGGTTAATTCTTTCAAGTCATGTTCTGGTGCATACTGCAGATGCGTGTTAAGACTGCTTTAGCATGTATTGCATGAGTGCTTTAACTAGCCAAATGGCCACCGGAACATGACAATTATGGTGAGATGCATGTAAGGAAAGTAAAATCTGCATGCCCTGAGGTACTAATTCCATTGGCTAAAGTGAATCTCTAGTAAGAAAACAAATTCAGTGAATACTTGAAATAGATAATTACAGAACTGCATAAAAGAATGAGGTGTTCATTCGCATGATGCCGTAAACTTATGTGTAATAGAGAAACTGCTAAGGACTTAATCCTGTACGCACTGAAGTAAACAAATTTGAGTTTAGCAATTTAGGACTGAATGGAGTGATATATGATGTGGCCACGACATAGGAACTGTCACTGCATGATAAGAGAAAGATAAAACCAGAATTTTTCAAAAAGGAAACAAAAGCATAATATACGCTAAGTGTGGGTATAACTCCTGGTAGTTTGTCATGTTTCTTTGATGACAATTTATAGGAAGAGCTGAATTGAATTGGTTAGTGGTGGAAGTACATAATAGAACTTGTAGAAGCAGTACATACAGTGTGTTGACATAATGTAGAATACATAGAGACAATAAACCTTCTACTTTGTACAGTATTCTTTATGATAACAACATGGTTTTACGCATTGCACAGCAGCATAAGTCTTCTAAGAGAACAGTATGTACTGAGTCAAAAAATGGTTTTAATTTGTATTTAGAAGATTGAATTAATTCTGGCTTTGTCTTACCTGCCCAGATGGATGCGAGTGGGGAGCCATGAAAGTAGGAGGCCTAGTGGAGGTTAACTTGTGGAGAGAAAGGGAAAAATTCATTTAGTTGCAACAACCCTAACCAAGTTCAAATAGCCTTCTGCTGTCTTTAGGATCACCTCCCCTAGATTTTTTTTGGGGGAAAAAAAAGAAATGTGCTGCATAGATCTTCCAAGACTAATTGCAAGAAAAAGGAAGGCCTGCTTTAATAAGGGAGGATTTTTCAGGCTTCCAAAAATTAAATTTTTCAGAGCAAAAAGGTAAACGTGTTTTCCGTAGAGAGATTAAACGCTTATTTTCTGTTTAAACCAGGTAAGTTTGATCATCAGATGTGCATAGTCTTTTCTTGATAAGTATGTTACAGTTGAAGTTGGACTTATTAGGCTTTTTTTTTTTGCATTTTTTTATTGATGCAAGGATGTCATGCTGATCAGTGGATGAAATTAATTTTATATAACTAGTTGTACAGTGATATTTGTACTTTAACCAATGAGAAAACAAATTTCATAAGTGTATAAATTAATATTTTTTGGGCAATACAGGATTGTTAGAAAAAACAACAACAAAATACTGAGTTTAGATGGACATTTTCACATGTACTTGTAATTAATATTTTCACTTCATGCTTTGTCTAATTTAATTTGTTTGGGGAAGTGGAGTCTCATGATACTTTTGGCACAGCCAAGTTATGAGTAATAAGCAAGTAGCTGTAATAGACCAGCGTTCCTTTCATTTACAAGGTATCATGTAACTGGGTAGAAATTTCTGTGTGTAGAAGCAAAAGAATCAAGCCATGCTTTTGAACATTAATCGGAAAAGATTTTAAAGTCTGTAAATGGTTGTTTCATTGTTCTTTGGTTTTAAAACAATTGTGCTTCTTGAAACTTCTGCAGGTTGTTAAAACAGAAGGAGAGGACCTTGTCCCCAGAAGCTATTGGGATACTTTGAGACGTAGCACGAGCCAAGCACTCTTTTCGGACCTTGCGGAGGTATAAGACAACCTCTGTCTCTGGTCCATAAACAGACTTATTTTTTTTATTTCTGTTTTGATTATTTTCCTATTTATGCACTTCTGTTTCTTCTCTTCCTTTTAATTCC
Organism: Stercorarius parasiticus; assembly: GCA_013396915.1. NCBI lineage: Eukaryota > Metazoa > Chordata > Aves > Charadriiformes > Stercorariidae > Stercorarius > Stercorarius parasiticus. The sequence goes on from VWZL01003686.1 coordinate 269,819, forward strand.
TTTTTAAAAAACAAAAACAACCTGAAAGTTGTCAGATGAAATGGATTTGGTTCCGTGCAGTGTGATAATTGAACGTTGTCATTTCCCAGTAAAAACAGTTACCTTTTGAAAGAGCTGCAAGATCAAGTCCTCTTCAGTCCTTACTGTAAGAAGCATTTTCTAACACTAATTCTGGCAATATTCCACATCAAGAGAAGTAATTCAGGAAACATTTGTCATTTAGGCTTGGTTCAGTGATATGACAACTTTAATGAGAGTTGCAGCCCTTCAAGCTTTTAATCTTTAGGTCCTTAATGTGCTTTTTATGTATGTTATCAGAGCTTATCTTCACAAAAACAGTATCATGCAAAGGTTGTTTTAATTGTTGGATCAAATTGGGAATGTTTTAAGGTAATGAAAACATTAGTCGAACTTTTTTTAATCTTACACAATCATTACAGAGGACTAGCAAAATCACAGCTGTCAAATTAATTTCCATAGTGTTTGAAATTCTAATAAGATTCTTGTTTCATGATCTCCTTTCAGATAATTGAGTAAGACATTTATTGATCATTTAAGAGGGTCAGAAAAACAGATCGTTCAGGCTTTTCTGTGCCCCGTACAGTGAGGGCGATTGCTCTGCTGGTTGTGGCATTAAAGGACATACAGCAGCTCCCCACTGACTCTGGTCTGGAGTCCCATGCTTCATAAGCAGGATCATAATGAGAAAAGAACAAGGAACTGAAACGGACCTCCAGGGTAAACCAGTCTTTTTCGTTGCTTCGTAAGCAATGTGTGCGCCATATTAAAAGTAATTAGTGTTTTGTCCCTGCTGTTCCTCTGCAGAAGCTATTGAATAACCTGAGAACTTGGATAGACTACTTCTGATTTCCAGGCTGTATTTAGTCATAGTCCCTTTATACCGGTCTGTTGTCCCTTAATTTCATAGGGCTTTTTTTCTTTAGTGTTAATCTTCTTACTCATGGTTATGTTTATCAATGCAGTCATAGCCCTCAGTCTTAATTATCGTAAGCTAAATGCAATGAGGTCTCTGATTTTTCGCTTAAGGTAGAACTTACGTTTCCCAGGTATCAAATAGGCTGCCTCTGTACCTCTCTCAGCTTGAGTTCATTTGCCTTTGAACAAAACAAAATGTAGTGTTACAGAATGGAGTTTTTTACCATCATTTATAGCAATACCCACAGTAATAATATATTCCTAGTAATCTTGCAGTAAAGCAGTATACCCAGACTTTCTTGCCTTGCTTTTCAATTAACGAGCTCCTGAACATGACGACTCCAGTTATTAGTCCTTATTTATTTCACTAAATTTTAAAACCCAGAACATCGGTTTTCTTGTCTAGTCAGCAAAGGGAAACATAGAGGGCAGAGAGGGATGCTCTTTTCATTGTCTATTTAAGGAGCTTGGGGCACTGAGTTTTCTGAATTGACTGTCGTCTTAATCTGCAGTCAGCTGGCATGAATTCAGTCCCAAGTATAGATGGAGTTAAGTTTGGTAATCTCTTCACAACTTTAAATTAAAGAGAGAGAGGGTTTTCTACATCTGATGCCTCAGACTAATACCTGTAACTACAATGTGACGGAAGCTTAACAGCAGCATTGATTTAAATTGTCTGTAAAATGTGTAAGAAGTCTCTCCGCTCACTTGTAAGTCAATTTATGAAGAAAAATCATGTCCGGCATTTGCTCCACCGAAAACTTCCCACTTGTCACCATAATCATCTTGATCTTGCTTGGGTTAAGTTTGAGCCGGCTGGCTTTCATCCACATTCTTATCTCTCCCAGGTACTCTCACATCTGAATAATGTTCTAGCCATCTGTACTAAGAAAGTGACATAAAGCTAGGTGACACTGGAGTCTGTGTTGTTTCGTAGCCTTTTGAGAAGGCCTTGTGTAAGTTGAAAAGGAGAGTAAATAACGTTCGTTGTTTTGGGAATCAACTTACAAGGTCTCTTTCGGGGGGAAAAGAAGTTACCCATCACATCCAGTTTCTTTGCAGGACAGTTTACAGTACTGTCTCCGCTATTCCTAATTCAGCAGCTACGCCAGCCAGTTGGAATATGCCAGTTGTCACTGAATTCAGTTTGTGAGTTTATTCTTAAATTACTAAAGGAAACTGGAAATCAGTAGATTTATTATCTCTGTTGAAAAATTGAGGATTTGCAGTAAGAAAGCTCTTATTAATTCAAAGCATAATATGCATACTTCATTCTCAGAATATGTTGCTGTAAGTCATCGCTCATGAATACTTTAATCAAAAGCTTGAAATTAATTTTGCAGAATATGAAAAAAAAAATAGATTTACTGCTCTTCAGGTTAGGAAATTGAGAGGAAAAGCTGTTACTGCTATGCAGCAAGCCAGTACTGTGACTGAAACACTTGTCTCTCCTGTTTGTCTCTTTACCTGGACTTGTATTAGTGTAAAGGTAAAGAGAAACGAGGCAGGGTTTTATTCTCATTTAAATGACTGCAAAATATATTAGATCAAAATGGAGGCTTATATTTGCATATATGGAAACAGGTGTGGTCATTTCATTTTCACTGATCTAAAATACAAAATTCATTTAATTATGAACAAGAAATAATAGTTTTAAATTATTAAGGCTTTTGTTTTTATCCTTGCCCCTTAAGAGAGAGAATTTATTTAATGCTGTCGGTGCAGAAGGAGCAGAGAAGTGGTTTTTAGTTGTCTGCAATTCTGCAGAGAAGCGTACTGGGTTGAGTTTCAGCAGTGAGGTTTTTGTTTGGCGTTTTTTCATTTAGTGAGGCTGACCAAGTGGGAATTGTGAAAAGACTTACAGATTTTTTTTTTTTTAAATGGTTCTTTAGATATGGGTGAATGCAACCTCAGTCTAAGGTTTTGAAATGTTTTTGCAAGATGAAAGGCTGTAATTTAACATTTGATATCTTTTCAGTGTACTGGAGGGAAATTGTTTGAATGTGCTTAGGGATTTAATTGCTTAAAAGACATAAGAAATCAGGGTATCTGCATTTCAGTATATTGTGTCCTGTAGTGGAGGATAACAATATTAAAAGACAAATAGTGATTACTTTTCTGAATTAGTTTGCTCACTTGAAGAGCAGAGCCGTCTTAATTAAAGGACATGAAATATCTGTCTGCTTATACATACACTATGTCATCTTATTTCTCCCTGGAGAAGAATACGAGAATAAAGAGGAAGCTAGAGTACATGAAATACAATCTTGAGAATCCTAAACTGATTATGCCAAAGTAGAGAAAAGTCTCTCTCATTTCTTTAGTTCTTGGATGTTGAAAGGGAAGGATTTGTGTTGTTACTGCCTCATGTTTTTCCTTGTTGATGCATAAATACTCTTAATCAATGTTGCATTTTGCATTTTTTACAAATCAGTATGTAAATTGGAAATTAATATAGTATATTTCAGAGAATGTAGATATGAAATGGTTTTTCATGGTACATAAAGTTGTACTACTGCATACTGTTCAAAATTTCTTCCCAGTTTCTTCATTTAGAGTTTCTCCATCCGTTATAAATTTATAGTCTTTTCCATTATAAAATAAAGTCAGAATTAAAGGACTCTGAGTGCAGCTTGCAGGTTTGTATAGGCGGATCTTTATAGATCTGTATAAACATAGGTTTATAGTCTATCATTATGGTGATAAATTAGTACTGTTACATCTCCCGAATGCTTACTAGGTTTCTGTACTGTGTATTCTCTTTTGCGCTTTAACATTAGAGTTGGCAGGCACGCTTCCACAAAAATATGATGTTGCTGACGGGTGGTAGCTTGCCTAGGAAGGGCAGAGACTGCTGGCTCCCACGCTTGGCTTTTCGTAAGATCTCGACTTTGTAAGGAAAATGAGAGGTCGGACAGAAGGTTCTCCCTAGGCAGGTGAAGCAACGAGGCTAAATATGTTACTTTTTGAATTTCAAATGTTGGCAGATGCATGTTAATGCCAGAAGGCCATTGGCATGGTGGAATACTATGGCTTATTTAAGAGCCCTGTATTGCTGAATTATTTTTCTAGCTCGTCAGTATATCAGGAGTTTTTTTGTAAAAGAGGTAAAATCAATGCACATACACAGCAGTTAAGGGTAATGAATATGTAGTTAAAAAGTGGAATGTTGCACACTCACTATACACAGATGATAGTTACTTCTGTTTATATGCGTGTTTTCCTATTTACAACTCTTGCTATTACAAATGGTCAAAATGAGTTAGTTTTATTATTCTGACCCTGTGCCTTCAAAGTTGATAGTTCTTTATTAAGGAAAAAGTATTAGTACATGTTCGAAGATTCCTGTCTGATGCATACACCGTGTACTCGGTAGATGAGTAACATTTGTAAGAGAATGAATCAAACTATTACTTCATGATTTCAAAAATTCTTGTAATTCAGTTGTTTTAAATACATTTGGGCAATAACATTTAAACGGTAGTCATCTCCTACTTATAGAAAAGAATCATATAAAGTACATCTGACTGATGTGAGTGGTTTTGGAATAGAATCCCATACTTAATAACTTTGAAATATAAAATAAGAGTCTATGAAGTCAAGTCCTTTAATTTCTTTGTACTTGCATAATAGAAGGGAAAGGAGGTTGTGTACAAAGGGAGCTGGTTTTATGGTTTACCTCAACTGACTAGAAGTTGTTCAGGTTTTTTTTCTCAAGAGTTTCTGGCTTTATTTTTGATGCTTTTTCCCCCCTTCGTTGCAGCTTCCATTATATTATATTGCTGTTTTAAGTGTTTTCTACTAAATGCAATTAACAGTCTAATGCTAATTTGTGTGAAAATTGCATGACATAATTTAATGGATTTTAATACTAAAATCTTCTTTAAGACTGTGATCATAAAACACAAACTCTTTTAATAGAAAGGTCTATTGTGATGATAGGCATTCTGAGATTATACTTCTGTAACTGATCCAGTCATGGCCTTTAATTTTTATTTTTTTTTTATTCTAATATTTAAGCGTGCTGATGATATTTCAAGTTCACTGTCAGACACTACACTGCTTGTACACTTTTTCGGCAAGAAAGGAAAAGCTGAACTGAACTTTGAAGATTTTTATAGGTGAGTCTCAATTTCATTAATTCCTTGTAAAAAAAAAAAAACTTGCATACTTGTTCTAATTAATGTCTGTTATAATACTATACACTTTATATTACTGTGCAGACATGCATATAAAGTTTATGTTCCCTTTGTGTGTGTTGTATATACAAAGAGAAAAATAAAACAGTAAGTGGACCAACAATAAAAATTCGGTACTAATGCTGATGCATCTGCAAATTTTGTTAGCACTTCTGTGCATAGTTGGTTTGGGGTGGAGAGTTTACACCCCAACCTTGTCCTTACTGATATGTAGGAACTTTTTTATTGGCTTTGAATTATTTTTCTTTTTTCCCCTGTTTGTCAGTGCTTAAAAAAAGCTTTGTGTGCATCTCTGCTCTTAGGGACGTATTTACATGTAAAGATTTTCCTGAAGATATCGTGTAGGCACCTTAGAAGAAGCTTCTTTGGGGAAAAAGTGAAAACACAGTGGAAGCTATTGGCTTAATTATTACACCAGTTAAAATAGAATTTAATAATATAGGGAGAGTGCCATAAAAACAGAGCCTTAAAACTGTATGTTTCTGTGTGATTGAAAGAGATACGGTGTTTGGTTATTGTTTCCTCGGTAAATACTCCCAATGCCTATTGTCTCTATAGTTATCACTTAACTGTGCATTCCAACCAGTCAGTTGTTTGCAAAATATGCATGTCATGAAAAGTATTCAGTATTTCACATAATATAAAAACTGTGTCGTCAAGTGAAATTGTGATGTGAGTTCAAAACAAGAACCAGAAAAGAAGGTACTTTTTCAAAAGGCATCTAGTTAAAATATCCATCTGTTGCTGTACGATCTTGTGAATGCTAAAGAGATCAAAACCTAGGAGACATATTCGTGAAAGAGGGATCCATCAAGTTTTATTCAACACTGCTTTACCAGCTCAAAAAATCATTGAACTATGGACTGGTGAGGGAAATACTACTGTATGTTTACCTTGCTTTTATGCTTTTGCCTAGACATCCTTTTGATTTGAGTTCTTCATAGTTCTTAAAAGTCAAGTTCTATATTAGGAAGGAGTTTTGAAGACAACGCCTGCAGGATGGGAACGCTTGGGAACCCGTAACAGGGAAGTGCTGCAGGGTGCAGTTGACAATGAGGTGAATGAGGTGACTATTACCCCCTTTTAGTAT